>OY987228.1:2640858-2786355 GCA_963920705.1 Odiellus spinosus | reverse complement strand
TATAAATATATATATATAAATATATATATATAAATATATATATATAAATATATATATATAAATATATATATATAAATATATATATATATAAATATATATATATAAATATATATATATAAATATATATATATATAAATATATATATATATAATATATATATATATAAATATATATATATAAATATATATATATAAATATATATATATATAAATATATATATATAAATATATATATATAAATATATATATATAAATATATATATATAAATATATATAAATAAATATATATAAATAAATATATATAAATATATATATATAAATATATATATATAAATATATATATATAAATATATATATATAAATATATATATATAAATATATATATATAAATATATATATATAAATATATATATATAAATATATATATATAAATATATATATATAAATATATATATATAAATATATATATATAAATATATATATATAAATATATATATATATATATATATATATAAATATATATATATAAATATATATATATAAATATATATATATATATATATATATATATATATATATATATATATATATATATATATATATATATATATATATATATATATATATATATATATATATATATATATATATAAATATATATATATATATATATATATATATATATATATATATAAACAAGATGCGCAAGGCAATCTTAACGCTTTCCGCTCTATATAGCAAGGTATACGAAACACTGCTGCGAAGCTTGTACCTTAATCAAGACCGCGTGGAACCATAACTGAAAATATTTTCTAAAAATGGCGTGTGAATGTCCCTTTAAAATCGTTATGACTATCTATTACTATGATCTACTACCCCAACTGCTGTCAGACTCGATAATATAACAACCTCTTACATTATTCGGGGTGGCCCTAAAAACGAATTTTCCCTGGATATCTTGATTTGGCCACATCCATTGTTTGTAAAAACTACTCAATGTTTGAAATGTATTAAATTGCTGTACTTATAATTCTCGCGTTATTTACTTCGAGATGTTTTACGATTTAAATAAAATAGTTTTTGTATACTAAAAGTTTTTGAGTTTTTAAAGATATAGTAGAACTTTGTAAGAGGAATTATAAAATGAACATTATCATTTGAGGAAAGGTAAAGTACATTAGCAGGGATCTTACGTAAAGAAAAGTATGCCTAAAATTATATGGGAACCTTAAAAAGTCCCGAAAAAATACTCAAAATTAAGAAAAAACGTTAGAAGTTTAAAAATTTAAACTGCATGATGGACACTAACCAACTTGTTTTCCCCATTGTGTCGTAACACAACGGTGAACAAATCACACCAGTCGCTGAGAAATAGGATTTTAGTAGTGAATTTTAGGGTGTACAGGAGTGTAAAAGAGTCAAGACAAGGCTTAACCGAGCCAGATGCTATGGCGAGAGCATCGGCGTGTTCGGGGTTCACCTATCGCCGTCGCTGAAGAGCTTAGGAATCTCACTGAATCAAAATTAAGCTTAGACAAGATATAAACTGGATTTATATTTTTTCACCTCTGCGCGTATATTTATGCGTGAACTTTGATAGAGGCCATATTTTAATTTCTGAGCCTATTTAAAAAAACCTTCCTCAGTACTAGGCATAATCCGCGGCACATACTCTCTCCCGGTCTCCGTTCGCGACGTGAACAATCGGCGACAGCGAGTCTCAACGACAGCTCTGAGCCTCGTCGTGAAGCTCGGGCCTCGGGCTTCGGGCTCGGCTGCCGTTGAATCGCGCTAACTCAAAAAGCTAGATTCCATCGTAAGTCACTCGCAACAAAAATATATATATAAATTTTTGCTCGCAATCACATGAAAGGTTTATATTTAGAAAAAATATTATTTGAAACACGATATAACGTTTCTTGTAGGTGTGAGCTTATATGCCCTCCAAACAAGATTTTGTTTGTTTCGTTGCTCCTTTTTAATTTCCACGTAGCTAAGTAACACGCTAATTATTTATAGAATTTGCATACATTGATTTTCTGCTGAATTTTATCACCATTTTTGAGTTGTGTACCACATATAGTAGTAATGTTTAAGAGGTCTCACAACCAAACTGTTTCTACGCTTAAAATTTAAAAAGCAAAGAATGCCGTATCAATAACTGGGATAAAGTTCGGAACTCTCACTTGCCAGTGTAAAGATCTCAAATATTTTTCGTGACTTTTGGAAAGCTAAACTTTGCCAATATTACTCATACCGCAACCGATATTGAAGAAGTTTATTCAAGAATTGGCATTTCTCGTCACAAAATGCCCATGTCACTCGCAAACAATAATAATTTTGCAAGGGGAATTAGAACTTCTAGCTAGGTATGTTGAATTTATCCGTAAACTTGTTAAGAAATATATTTACTATAATTTATATTTTAATCCTTGTACCTAAACCGGTTTAATAATTTTTAAAACAGTGAATAAAATGTACTTTGTGTAACAATGATGTAAATGAGTTTGGATAAAAAAATTTTATGAAATCCGTTTTATCGCTTTCTTTAAAAGGTTCTTACATATGGCATTGCAACTATTTATGTGCTTCTTTCTCAGCACTCCCCATCGCATTTCTAGTCTGTAAATACATCCTTACTTCAAGTTAAAACTAAAGAATAAATTTTTGTATTAAATATTTCAACATTGCCTGTGAGAATGAGGCAGAATAAAAGTTTAAATGATTACACATTCATAATTTAAAATCCTTCATCAAATCTGATTAGGGAGATTATAAATATTTCAAAACTTCCCAAGTGCATTTACAAATCATATCAGAACACGCGGATTGTCCTTAACATTTACTTCACTATCACTTTGAACAAAAACAAATACCTTTATGATAATACCCCGCTTATAATAAGGCAGGATAGCGTAAGGGGGGGGGGAAATAAAGTGAGAAATAGTAACGTAATAAGATATTAAAGTATTTGAAAAATTATTGGGCCCCGAAAAGATCAAATATATGTACGTAATCTTGAAAGTATCAGACCAAACTTCATTTTCACGTCAATCAATTGGAAATAATAAGTAATAATAATTAAGTATCTATAAAATTATACATCCAATTTAATTCGCTACATTGAAAAATTAATAATTTGAATTGGAAATAACGTCAATTTATCTTAAACTTGTAAATTAATTTACTAGATGGGGCCATAGACATATAATATATAATTTCTATGGTCACGTCAATCAATAGGAAATAAAAAGTAATAATAATAATTATAAATCCAATTTAATTCGCTACCTAAATAATTTAATTTGCTACATAAAATTATACATTCAATTTAATTCGCTATATAAAATTCATCATCCAATTTAATTCGCTATATAAAATTTATCATCCAATTTAATTCGCGACTTATATATGTCTATATATACGTTCGTTCAACTAAATACATGTAGACTTACTTGTATATTATGCGAGGCGAGAGATCTCTCGCGTAGTCAATGCGCAAGGCAGGCCAAACGCGTTCAACTATATACATGTAGACTTACTTGTATATTACACGAGAGATAAATTTCGCGTTGTCTACGGTCGTCGTGTATTTCCCCTGTATCTTGCCCCCTGCGCTACGGAAAGCTTATAGACTATTTTAGGTTCTCTCGTACACATGTCTCCGTGGTGTAGTGGTTACGATGCTCCACCTAGTCTCAGAGATAAAAATGTAGAGGTAATCGTGATCGTTCACGAGATGGACCGTTCGAGTCCCCGTCGGGCCACAGAAGCTGAAAATTCGCGAGCTCTTGGGCGCAGAGATGGAGCTGTGAGAGTAGCTTCTGGCGCGAATGAGCTCTTCGGCGCAGAGAGTGGTTTCTGGCGCGAGGCTGAAATTTTCGGGCTTTATTTCTACATATATCCTTCCGCCAGCCTTTTTAAGCTTAACCAAAAGGAACGCGAAAAGTAGTTCGCCAGCCAGCCAGCCTCGTACTATCATTCTATTACCTTTCCTTCCCCCTTTGGGGGGCGGAAAGCTAAAAACAAATATAACATCATTGATTATTTTTTAGGGCGCCGTCGCTTATCTCTAACAAAATGGACACGGGTTCTCAAGTGAATGTTCTACCTCACTCGCTATATCAAAAGCTACACAAACCTCCACCTTTACGACAGACACAAAGGAAGGTAATGTCGTATTCTGGTCATGTGGTAACGATGTTAGGAGTCGTAAATATGAATACAACTTCGGAGAATGCCCAACGGATCTGTAATTATTATATAACTGTACAGAATACCATACCAATCTTAGGAGCTACTACCCTGACAGAGCTAGGACTAATCCATAGATTAGATAATCTAACCTCGGAGATTAATCACTTCAACTGTACGATTCTCCAATCAAATACCTGTGCGGGAGCAAATGTAAGACTTCACTCAATCAAAACTACAGTAAAAGAATCACCACAGCAGATTTTAAAAAGGTTCGAGGATGTATTTGGACCAGTTGGCTGTCTCCCAGGCTTACATCATATCTCCTTAAAAGAGGATGCGCAACCTCTGATAGTCCCTTCGCGAGGTATACCTCACGCTTTCTGTTGGATTTTTAACTATGCCCAATAGATTTAGTTACTACACATGGTTTTAGAGTTAATGCTTTAATGGTAATGATTAAAAGGTTACATGTAGACGTAATAGTTATATAGGTGAACCGAACATTTCCGAGGCGCGAGAGAGTGGTTCCTTTAGGAGGAAAGCTGGATTAGCTTCCCGTACAGCGGCGCCCTCATAAGGTGAAGGTGCGCTCTGGTACTAACACTTTCCGAGAACCACTCAAGAAAGAACTAGCTCGCATGAAAGAATTGAACATCATAACTGCAATTACAGAACCAACCGAGTGGGTGCATCCTCTCGTAGTCGTTCCAAAGGAAGATAAATCTATACAGGTTTGCCTGGATCCTAGACGTCTTAATAAATCAATTAAACGAGAACATTACAAAGTACCAACATCACAGGAAATATTCAGCAATCTACAGGGCTGCAAGGTATTTACAGTGCTAGATGCAACGTCAGCCTTCTGGCAAATAAAATTAGATGCAGCTAGCTCTCGATTGTGCACATTTTCAACCCCATATGGAAGATTTAGATTCTTTCGGATGCCGTATGGTATATCTAGTGCATCGGAGATATGCCAACGAATTATGAACGACCTATTTGGTGAAATACCTGGAGTCGACATATCAACGGATGATCTGATAATTGCAGCAACCACAGTCGAAGAACACAAAGAAAGGCTGAACAAGGTCCTTTCAAAGGCACGTGAAGCAGGAATAACGTTTAGCAATAAAAAATTACAACTCGCAGATTCTACAATTGTATACCTCGGTCATAAAATTTCACAGTTAGGAGTACAGGTTGACGAAAGGAAGGCATCTGCAATTCAATCCCTGAAGCCACCAATCAACAGGAAAGAACTGCAACGATTTCTCGGAATCATAAATTACCTGAGCAAATTTATTCCATACCACTCCGGAGAAACAGCTCCTTTAAGACAACTCTTGAAACCGGCTGTCGAATTCCTATGGGAAATGGAACACCAGAAAAGATTTGACGAACTCAAGGATGACATTATGAAAGCAACTGTATTAGCTTTCTATGATCCCCGGAAACAAAACATACTCTCCGTTGATGCAAGTCAATTTGGCATAGGTGCCGTACTCTTACAAGAAGGCCAGCCAATACAATATGCCTCGACAACCCTAACAGAGGCTCAACAAAGATGGGCTCAAATAGAAAAAGAACTCTTGGCAGTCGTTTATGCTGTTGAACATTTTCATTATTATGTCGTGGGAACCAAAGTATTCATTGAGACCGACCATAAGCCATTACTGGCTATAGTAGAGAAACCACTCAATGCACTATCACCAAGACTGCAACACCTCGTCCTCAAATTATCCAGTTATGAATTTCGCTTGACATATGTTGCGGGAACACAAATGTACATAGCGGATGCTCTTTCAAGGTCTCCAGCCTCGGCAATGGATATTATCACTGATGATATGGAAGGATCCACAGCTAGCCTTCATTCGATGACGCTCTAAACTATTAAAGTTTTAGGATGCGATAGAATCTGACAAGAATCTGAAAGAAATAACGGAGACTGGTTAGATAAACATGACTATCTTTATTAGCGAGGTATTGTCTTCTGACATCCTAGTCTATTAACAAGATTAGATTACAGATCGGTTGATGAGCGACACTCCCCTAGCGGGTCACGTGATCACTACGTAACAGGTGTCTACGCCGTGTAACATTTGCCTATACATAATCTTGTAAATAAGGAAAGTGACGGCGATGCTAATAATGCCAGATCCAAACCCGCAAAAAAACTCCGCAATTGCCTAATTTCTAGGCTTACTTGTGTAATTATTACCTCCCCGAATGAACTTGTTCACGGGGAGGTTTTACGTTCGTCGTGTCTGTGTGTGTGTGTGTCTGTCACTTCCGGTGTAAGCGGATATCCTGTGTACACTATTTCCGGTGTAACCGGATATCACGTGACCTAGCACGTAGAGCAAAAATCTTGGGACTCAAGACGTAAACATGCCATCTTATCGTTCAATTCCGTTCAACGGGAATTCCTATAATCAGGCTGCCACATGGATAAGCTTCAGGTGTCGTGCGATTTTATGCAACCGTGGACGTCTCCCATTGCATATTATCGCCTTCCACCATCCACATCAAACCTCGATGCTGGGCAGTTGAAGGCGATTATACACAATGGGACGTCTCCCACTGTTATAATCTTCTCCGACCATCCTAAAGCACCAAGGTCCAACCTCCAGTTTCCGATCTCTGCGGGCCATATTAGCGAGGCGTTCCTCACTAATATGGTCCACATCAACCATCAACTCGCCCCCTCTACGGGTCAGATTTTCGTTCGTAGCTACACTGGGCGCCTGGTGTAATAACTACCTCCACACTACCTTCACAGCTTTAAGTTACAGATACCTAATAATGTTTTTCGATCGCCTTATATACCACTTTTTTTACACTAACGCGTTGTAGCCTTATGGCGTGGTATCTTTCAGTGAATTGAAACGAAATGTTCATTTAAACTATAATTAAAATTTCTTAAATTACTTAACTTAGTCTAATTAATAATTTCGCTGAAAATTAAATTAAATTTAAATGTTATTTTAGAAGATATTTAAGAAATTGTCTAAGAATTTTGTGAAATTTGTGTGTTCAATACCAGCTCGAGTTGGCAGCACGCGTTAAGCTATTTTCCATGTACCATTTAGTCCAAAAACATAGGTAGAAAGGTATTGTAGGCTTAGGCTTGCTGCAAACTCAGGGTGGATTGGAAAACTAATACAGTTCAACTTCTACGCATATGGAAGTAGTCTTGTTTTTTATCTATTTTAATTGATTGATTTAATTTTTTAGCTTAGCCTCAGATATTAAAATGTGTAGGTGTTTTTTTTATTTTGTTTATCGCATATATAAAAGCGTGAAATACTATTTCGGCCGTCAGTGAAAAAGCAGGGATCGAAGAGCTGGTTACCTTTTCGCTCGCAGTACCAATTCACTAGTGTGATGGTAATTCGACAGCGGCTCTTAGCTGCTTCGACTGGCGTTTCTCTCCGTGGAGTGATACCTCCTTTACCTCGGTGTCGAGGAGAGCTAATACACGTGTGTTTGGGCTTCGTACTTGTACATAACCTTAAGGCCTGCGTAAAAGCCTCATATAATGTAAGGTCTTATGGGTGATTTGCACTTGACTTTTGAAGCGAATGTACCCGTATATCTAACTTAAACTTCTCCATTACCTACTTTGATTTTCATGTACTTGAGTTCCGTGACTGGAATGTGCTTTAAACCCAATCTTTAATAATTCGCCATTGAATAACAAACCAACTATTACCACATAGGATAGGAGACATGATAATTGAGGTCTACATGTTGAATAACCTGCCACAAACTTGTATTTAATAGAATAACCGGCCGAGTACAGGGACTGGAAGTCTGCAACAGACTTCTTGTATTATTTTTTCTTTTCGGCTGAATATTGAGAGAATTAGCTTTATGTACCGGGATAAACTTACTTCCTAGCCAAGCTGGAAACAATGTATTGGGACTTTGTTATAAGAACAAGTTTCTAGCACGCGCTTTCAATTTCATTTTTTCAATTGCTCGCGTGTTTGCTATATTTGCGAATTTGTTTCGCACGAAAATGCCGCGTATACGCAAGGGTATAATTCACAAGAAACGCTGGATTTGAAGTAAATTCTTCATTAATATTTGCAATTTCTCGCGCAAAACGCCATTAATGTCTAGGCGACTTCCTTGCATCTATCGCGTCTAATGCGCTCTCTTAAGGATATTAATTGGTGCATTCACGTCATCAGCGTAAAGATATAAATAGATTTACGAAGAACGCGTGCTGGTATGTTTGGTAGATCTAAATGGCCAAAACGTTAGAGTTCTAATTTTTTTTTTTCAATTTCTCCGAATGTCTAAAGTAAATAAGTGCGTGTAAACAAGCTAAGCTTCAATTTTGCACACCTTTAAAGCATAATAACGTCATTTAAGCAAAGGAACATATGTGTATTTGTGACTTGCGTAAAATCGAGTTCATCAGCACGCGAGTATGTGTAGCCCACTAAATTTCAAGTCCGAAACCACTTTACGCGTGCAAAATATCAAAGCGATTCTGATATTCTTGGGAAAATCAGTTTAATGTATGGGGAAATACTGTAATTTTCTGGCAAATTTTCGAACAGTGGCCTAAGAATTGGTTTTAATAACTAGCACGGGTTTTCAAATTAATATTTTATAAGCCTCGCACGTTTCCAAATGTATTTCACGCGAAATTGTTGCGTGTACGCATGCGCAGATCGAACCAGGTTATTTATACCACAATTTACAGTTGACTAACATTCTTAAACCGGATTGACATTGAATTTTCTTGTGTTTTAATTGGTATATATGATATGGTTCACCCTAAAGTGAAATGTAGACCGAGTGGGGAAAAGAATCACGTGATTGGATCTCTTAATGACTGCTAGTTTTAGTTTCACACTTTTCCCCACGTGAAATTAATGTTTATCCCAATTAAGTATAGTAGAACTATGCTTTTTAATGCCTACTGTCGTTTATTTTCGGTGACGTTTTAGCTAGTGTGTAGTCACGTAAAATAACGTTTGTTTCACAACTTGTGTTGTATACTGAAGCCATGTATAGGTTCAATTTGATATAACATATTGCCTTTTCACGTTACTTGGTCTACAAATACTCTACAACCGTCAAAATTCTGATATGGTTTTAAAATAAGAACCTTGACCTTGTGTATTTAATCTCATATCGAGATTAAATGTTTTTCGCATCTAATTTTAATTGGTTTATCAATATGTTATTTGTATAGATATTTTTTTAAGATTTTATGTTTTTTAGATTAAAATAAATTTATTATTCCAGAAGATTTTGTAGAATCTAGTTCTCAGGATTACCGGTGTTGAAAATTTATTTTGCTAATGTTATCTTGATGTCTGTGTTTTCTGCCCGCTATTTGGTAGTGGTAAGATTAATATTTTTAATTTTAATTAATTGACTTATTTGGCGTTTATTTGATAATTTGCTTTACTTAAATTGTTCGTGTAAGGGCTATTTTACATATTACCAAAGATTGCTAATTTCAGTTGTCTTAATTCTGATTTTTTTGTTTTAATACTGAATTATGGACTGGATTATTTATCTTGAAATCTATGTGGTTATATCTTATTTATTTTCCTTTTTTTCTCTAGTTAGGTTTGGTTTTAAGTAGAGAATTATTTAGGGGTTGTGTTGGTATACTGAAGAAATGCATATAGGTTCAATGTGATATAATATTTTGCCTATTGGCGTTACTTGGTCTGCAAATACTCTAGAGCCTTCAAAATTATTAACATTACGTGTACCCAGACACTTATGGGGAGTTGCTGTTGTTCTTTAATGAAATGTGACCGTTTAATACCAGCTTGAGTTGGCAACACGCGATAATCTGTTTTCCATATATCATTTAGTCCAAAAAGCAAAGGTATAACGGGCAGTATAGGCTAAGGCTTGCTGCAAACTTGGGGTGGATTGAAGAATCTAAATAAAGGTACGTTTACACGGGCATCCAAGATAGAAAGACATAAGATTTAAAGCTGAGGCGGATTGATACAAAATGTTAAACATCTTAAGAAAAATTATAGTCTTGAAAACTCCCCTTCGACAGAAGTACAGTAGGTTTCCCGTGTTTAAAAAAACATCAGTTTTAAATAAAAAATGGTTATCTGATGTTGGAAAAAAAATAGGCTTCAGATTTCTCCACTATAAAACCAAGAAACATTTCCGATTATTTTCATAATCAACAGTAGCCGTGTAGAGTGAACTTCGTTAGCAGACCAGGAGACGAGACGAGACGAGACAAGACGAGACCAGACGAAAGAAAAATGTTAGGAAACTCCCTAAAAGTCCTTGCATAAGTGGTTGTCAAAACTTGTGATATTTTAGGCACGATGCTTGAGTACAAATATGGAAGAGTTAGAAATTTATTTATGAAAATAATATGATCTCAGAATTGTATTTTATTTCAGTTTTAATATTAAATTAAAGTTTTCATGAGCGATGCTCAGAGGGTTTCATTTTCAATAATTAATCTTCTTAATCTCTTAATTTTTGCAGATTTTACAGTTACGTTTCCATTTTTGGGTGATAACATTACTCTTTGCAGTAATTTAATTTTAGGTATGCTTTGTTGGTAATTTAGTACACTTGGGTTATCATTACTCCCAGTTGCAGCTCTTTGTTTACCAAAATACCTCTCAAGTGGATCCTGATTGAAGTGCTCAGTTAAAACAAATTTAGCTCCAGCTTTCAATAGGACCTGCGTAGCTTCCGTGATGGAGTGAACTGTAATATTTGATAACTTATTTAAATACATTTTAAATTAATGAACGAACTACAGAGCAAGAGAAAAACTGTACCGGTAACTCTTAATCCTTCCCTTGTTTCTCGGCTTAATAGCATCTTCGAGCTATCAAAACCATTTTCAACTGGTAAGCTTGCAACCTCCGCTTCCCATTCATCTAAATAACCCAGGAAGGTCTCTTTCATCCACTATAAAAAATTACATAAATTTAAAATTTTCCGTTTAAATTCACGGTGATTGTATAGTTATAATTACTTTAAATCGCCAATCATTTAAACTTCTGTAAGGATCCAGGAACGAGTTTCGATTGTGTTTTCCTGCTGCTAATTTTCTTACATTTGTTGCATCAAACAAGTTGTTAAACATTTTGATGAAATTAACAGTTTCAGATGCTTCTGGGCCCATGAAATGATCAACAGCTTTTGCCATTGTCAAACTAAGGATTTGAGCTGCATAGTTGACTTTCATGCGCGAGAATGACGATAAATTTACATGATCCCAAGTAGTTTTGGGGGCTAGTTTTAATCCAAACTTATTCTCGCTGTCCATGTCAAAAGTACTTTTCAAGTGAGACCATAAAATATGTCTGCCATTTTTCTTAAAAAGCCTAGTATTTTTTCATTACCACTGGCCTCCAATCCGTTACGTAGTTTTCATTAAATGAGGGACATCAGAAATAAAGTAAATAAAGTCGCCTTGAGAATATAAGTTTTTAGTTTTAAATCCAATCTCATTAGACTTATCTTGGCAGCACATTTTAATTAGCTTTTGATTTATGCCAGCCTTGTCACACACAACTGTAAAGACTTTAAAACCTGCTAACTGAAGGTTCTCAATGGCTTCCCACGAAATGCTATAAAGCTCTTCAGCTCTCATTTTATCGCAAGGGAAAAATGCGTATGGAAACTTAAAGTTACCAGTCAAACTACGGACCATTAGTTGCATTATGTGGGAAGCTAGCTGAAGAACATCATATTTGCCTTCAGTATTCTCCACTAAATTCTTTATTTGATTTTGGCAGTTATTCGAATTAGTAACTCCAATAATTTCCCCAGTGCTGTGTCGATAAATGAGATCTTGCTTGATACTCATCTCGTCTATCATGATTGATACGTATTTTTGATGTTCTTCGAGCTGATCAAAATTGATAGTATTTTTCATTTCAAATTTGAAGCCGCTCTCCGTTCTCTTATCCTTTGAATAATTGTAAAGGGTTCTGGCTGTTGGAAGACTCATAACTTGTCTTAGGGCTTCATAGGTAGATGAAGACTTGCTTTTTAAGTATACTAAAGGCACCAGTGTATATTGGCCGGATGCCATTTTTTTGGGCGTGATATTTTGGATTTGGCAGGAACCGTTGAAATTTTGATGGTGTTTCGAAAGGATTTTCCTCCAATAGCTTACAAACTTCGCTGTTTCCTTCCGTAGTAAGTTGAATCCCATTTGTGGCAATTAGATTGTCAATTTTTTTAAGAGCTTTATTTTTTCTCGTTAAAGCCTGATTTTTAAGTTTCATAGCTGCCATTCTTATTCTAATCTGATGCAAATCTAAGTTGCGAAGAGTAGTTTTCTTTGGAAATATAACACTTTGTTTCTTCCGTTAAAGTTTTTTGAATAAATTGTTACGAAACAGATTACAACTTAAACACCATCCCCTTGTTTTTTTCTTGATATAGTCACATTTAACTGATCGAAGGCTGTTTGATTCTGGGCAATAGTTTGCTGTCTTGTGAGTATTATTCACAACTTCAACCTTCTTGCCGAAAAAAGTTCCCTTTGGAAGGAAAGAGATTGGTGATTTTTTGATGTTAAAATGCCAAAAACATGATGAGATAAATTACGTTTCGAAGGCATCCGACTTTTATCAGATTTTGAAAGGAGGTTGCTCGAAACCTTGCGACTATCGCTTGAATTGTGGACACTCTTGTGATAAGAAATGTCATCCTGTGGATGATCACGACAAGGCTTATTGCCTTAAGTCTTGCCAACGATTTATTTGTGGACATAAATGTCCCAAATTATGCGGGCAGGTTTGTGACCCCTGTGAAGTCATGGTTACGAGAATTTCCAATTGCGGAAGAAAATATAACGTTCCATGTCACAGTACTTGACTGTGGACACCAATGTTCTGGACAAGTGAAAAGTTCTTGTAGGGAGAATTGTATCACAATTTCTACACATAAACTTAAAGAGTGTTGAGAAAATAGTAGAAAATGTCCTTAAGGCCAATATTTAATTAAACTTAAACTAATTCTAATAAGAAAAAACATTTAAAAACTATCTGTAAAATAAATCACTGAAAATTATGTACTTTTGATATCGCGCTCTTTTAATTTTATATTCTGTATTTGAAAACATTTGTTAAACCATGTATGTGAATCTTAGCGAAAGCTGAGCTCTTGGGACAAAGGCACAGGTGCAGAGAGGAATGTGTCGAAAACTCAAGAATGAATAGAAACCCCAAAACTTTTCCTCTCTGACGTAGGCCTGCCCCACGTGGTCAGCTTTATTTCAAAAACTTTTGTAACCCTCAATGACAAAAAGAGGATTTTAAAAATCACTTGCGCTCCTGCCTTCCTATGGGAAGGAAAAAATTCAGAAGTCGAATAAATAAAATTTTGTAGATAGCCAACGAAAAACCTGGACTCGTTTATTGTAAGGAAAAAACTTCTATACCCAAGCTAAGCAATTCTAAATCCCTAGAACCCAGTCTAATTATAGGGAGCAAAACAACTAAAACTAAAAAAGCTCCACCGGTTATTATAGAGTCCGGACTCAAAAAATTCTATATGGTGCCGAACAACCCGCGGGATTTTAGATAAAAGTTTAGTAAGGTTAGAAAAGGAACTGAAAAAAAAAAAAAATCTTCAGAGAAGGGGCTACTCATTGACGGATTTTCGAATCGGTCCCTTCCCCCTTTTCCTCCCCCCTACAAATTTCCCCCCATCCCTACCCCCCTTAAAATCCGTCATTGGGTAGCACTCCACCCCCCTCCTTGCCCCCCCCCTTAAAATCCGTCAGCCGGGAGCACTTTTCCCCCCTCCCCCTCCTGGAGTCCGCCAACAGGGAGCACTCTCGCCCCCCTACCGGCCCCCCTAAAATCTGCCAACGGGTAGCATTCCGGTACCCTCGACCTAGAGGTGACCTAGAAAAAGTTTTAAAATCGGCTTCAGCTATACAAGCTCCTGTAGTTCTGCGGCTAGAGAAAGATAGGCTTAAAAGTTAGGCTTGGGCTAGTAAATAACAGACGTAGTTTCAAAGACAAAGTCTCACAAAAATCATTTTTTTATTCAAAGTTATCACAGGTTATTTACAATTGCATTCAAAACATTTAAAGTTATGATAGACTATTGACAATTAATACATATTATTTACAATTAGTAATCTAGCCGGCATAACCGTAAGGTACCGTTTCTAAGTTCGGTAGTACTGGCACCTTGTCGACCACGGAGCGGTAAATTTTAGTTTCATCTCTCGAAATTAGGGTTTGATCATTCAATCGCCTAATTTGTTTGGGTATCGGAACCTGGAACCCGGCGACCTTCTCGCCCCCGACACCCACCAAACGCTTCAGATTATCAAAGTTGATGATTTTTTCATTTGATACATTAATTCTGAAACCTTTTATCTTAGTGACGTCATTGAATTCACCGGTGTCGGGGTTGTGAATGCGAATAGCGTAGTTTTTGGGTCCGCCGCATACGAGTTCGCTAATGTAGGCCCTAGGACCGTAACCCTCAAGCTCGTTCTTCATCTCACCTAAATAGTCACCCGTCTTAATTACCGACTCGCCACCCGGGGCCAAGAATATAAGGGAGTCCGTGTCGCAAAAATACGCGTGTCTGCCGACCATCTCGAGGTATTTGAGCAATTCTAGCCGAGCTAGGGCTGTAGTGTATGCGGCCAACGTGACGCTTCCGTGTTTGAGTGTTCCCTCATTTTCGATAGTGGGTTCGTACTTGATGAGAATAGTTTCATCATTAATAGGTAAAAGGGATTTTACCTCTATGTCAGGGTTCAAAAGCAGTTCGAAAAGTTTACTAGGCTCTTTTACAAGCTCAGTGCGGGGGAACGCAGACGCTGTCCTAGCTTCCCCCAAAAACTATTTAAAAAGTATTTTGATAAGCTCCTCATACCTTCATTCTTGGCTATCTGGTCTATATCTAGTTGGATCCCTTCATTATCCCGGTACAATTTTACGTATTTTTCTTTGTCTTCCCGACTGACGCACTCTGAGGGGAACCCGCTCACCTGAGTTTTATAAACTAGAAACGAGTCTATATAATCTTTGAACAAACCACCGCGCCCCGTTTCTTTATCGTACTGCGTAACCTGGTACGACGAAAGCTTCAAACGAGCGCAGGATAGTGTAATTTCTGGTTACTGCGTATCTAAGCTCGTCTACTACCCATACCCCCGTCAATTCCCTCAAATGATCGGCATGGTCGCACTCGCCCTGATATCTAGTTGCTGCGCAGGTATAGCACAGGGTGAAGACTAGTTTTCCGTTGATCTTAAGGGGAAGCACCGGGTGGTATAAATTTTTGGGGGGAAGTACCTCGCATTTTAATAAACCCTCGAATGAAAATATGTCAGGGATATTGTTTAGCAGAATTTGTGGGTGTCCTATAGGTGTTTTTCCCATCTTGTTTATGAATGGGTACAAACTTGTTACGTCAAGATAGAGTAACTTATCAGCGCCCTCTACCTTGTGGTGTAGTTTCAAAGCATTTGTGCGCCCGCCGTAAAACGCGTCGCGGGGGTTTAAGGGGCTCATTACTTTTATTTTTATATCTTCGCGGGTTAAAAAAAGCCTCGATTTCGGGGTTATTTTTCTTTTGAACTGTCCACTCGCATTCCCAAATTACGGTCACCTGATAACCGAGAGATTTGAGTTTACTGAGGGTTTTTACGGTCCGGATATATCTAGTGGCCATCGTCTGACTAGGGTCCCCCTGTAGCGGTTGGTGCCGGTTAGTTTTGAAACAAGTGGGACACGCATGGTAATAACACCCCATAAACTCAAATATTTCTTTCTCGTACAAGCCGTCAACTTTCAACTTATTTATTCTGGCTTCTTTGCCGTTATATGCCGATTGAATGACGATACCCCGCTGGTATGAGAGCCATTCGAGCCACTGGACGGCTACGTGACTTTGATTCTCTTTAAGTCGGTAACTGTTCGAGGGTAAAACCCCGATAGAATCTTTCGTTAGGAACTTTTTACGGTACACGTACGAGCAAACCCCTGGGAGGGTTACAGCCCCACATGCAAAGGGGTCAACGTTAGCGATTGTTAACAGCATTTGCCGATACGCCAGACAATCAGCTTTGAGTAAGGCGACGTCATTAGCGCAATAAAAATTAAGGGCTTCTAAAAAATTTAACCCAGTTCCTGCCTCGATTTCCGCGCGGTACCATTTCAAAAATTTCGCCTGACCCGCATGGTCGAAGTATTGGTACCCGTAAGCTTCTGGCGGTGGCAGCGTTTTTTCCAGAATGTAGTTACATGCCGCTGGGCGGCTAGGGTCATACTCGTGGTCAACCACGTTAAACAGGAAATGGGGGAAATACCCTTTGGCACTATCCTTCAACCCAAAGGTGGTTGGAAACTTAGATAAAGCTGTCGGAATCAAACTACAGAAGTCGAGAAATAAGAGGTTGGAAAGTTTCATTTTCAGAATCTTGGTACCATTTACAATAAGTTCGGGGGTCCAGTCCCTACACATTATTTCTCTGATTAACAGCTGATTGTCGTAATTCGACCCGTTATGTGATAGCAACACGACGCTTTTAACCGCGTGTAACCTTTGGAGGTAGTCTAGGAAACCTCTAACAGAGGTCCCGCCCGCGAACCGATTTAAACGTGGTCCAAATTGACCGCATTTGTTGCAGCTGAAATCCGATCCGGGTTGGTCAATACAGTCCGCGCAAACCGCCTCACTGACGCAAAGGATCGCCTCGTGTTCGAAAACCCGAGCTTTGTCGGTGCGTCGTTTAATTTGAATGGTTTCAAAGTCGAAAAAGACCACCATGTAGTTGGGTATATACCTTTTTTTCTGTCTTTTCACGGGGAAGTCCGGTGGTGGTTCTTTGATTATCTGCACGTAACACAGGTGGTCAGAAGGGACGTACTTTTTGCAGACCGTGCAGTATATTTCACCACACGTGTGGGCTTCCCGCCGCCGCTCGAAATCAACTAGCTTGAAGCACTGGGGGCAATTATGCAGGCGCTCGCAAAGTGGTTTCTTTGAGCCTTGCGCGACTAAATGGCTGTCGTGACACTCGGGACCCCTAAAGTCTCTCAAGCACTTGGCGCAAATGATTTTCAAGCCATCACATATTTGAGGCCTCATACAACGAAAGCAATAATCATTGCATTTGTGCGACCGCGGTCGCCAATACGGTTCTAAACATTTCCAACAAAAATATTTGGCCGGAAAGAGCGGTTTTAAATTTGTTATGACGCTGTAATGGTTTTTCTCATTTAACAGGAATAGGCGGGGTCGCATATCACCAGGTTCGTTCTCACCTAAAACCAGCAGCGGTATATTGTTTTGAAACTTGTAGACTAGTATCGAGTACCGGGCTAAATAGCTCTTGAATTTTTCAAATGAGGCCGCGCTCCCGCACTCTTTACTCGTCTTGACACCGGCTTTGCAGCACAGGTCTAAAGCTTCATGGGGTTGTTAGGTCGCGTATTCGCAACTGATTCATAATGTTTTCCAAGGTTTTTGTCACCCGTAGTGTCATCGATGAACTCTCGATGGGCAATGGCCACACAGAGCGCGCGCGGGAGGCATAACAAGTCATTGTTTCCTATCCTCTTAATACCCTGGCGGCTTTTGCAGAAAACGTTGTAAGGCGTAATTCCACGCTTTTTAGGGACACTGTTCCCACTGGGGAGTCTCACGACTGTGAAGGTAATGGTTACTGGCCCCAGGAAAAATTTCTCGACCTCATCGTCGTAGAGAATGTCTTCTATGAGGCTAAATATTAGGGTCGGGTCGAGCTGACTCAAAGTACGGAACGATAGTTCCAATTCGGGGCGTGTGGGAAGCGCGAGACTGCGGAGGGTAATTTGTACCTGGTCATCGGGTTCAAACTGGGCCAAGATGGCCTCTGTCACTCTACAGATCCCGGCTTCGACATTGTCTGTTAATTGCAGGGTAATTTCACGGGCGAATAAATTGAACTTGGCGTAAAACTTTTCACCTGTGTTCATGACTTCACACCCCGGTATTTAATCAAGGCCATGAGGTTGGGGGTCGTGTACACCGTCATTGATGGACTCCGGTGGTTGTGGGCCGCCGCCTCCGCCCTGACCCCCCTCTTCCTCACTCAGATCTGAATAGTCCCAGTCCGTGGGTAGGGGAAGGTCTATGTCTGGAACCGTAGGCCCCCTCAGGACCGTCCAAAAAGCGGGTCATATCCTTATCGTGTTGGGACCTCATGAAGTCTTCCAAGAGCTTGATTTCTTCATCTATAGAGGTCTTTAACTCCTCAGTCCGTCGTTCCATTCGGAGCATGTACGGGGGTCTTAGCCGTTCGGGGAGCAGACTCCAGAAAAGATTCAGCTGTTCGATGGTCTGGCACTCTTCGGGCCTCTTTGGGGCTTGCTTCATGTACCCCACAAGATCCAAGAAAGTTTCAATGAGGTTAAAACTCACATGACGGAGGAAGGTCGGCAGCGTTGTGGGAACGGCGGTCGGATTAACGTTGAGCAAGAAACACAACCAGAAATAAAACACGTAGATTTTCTTCAGGGGCCACGGTCTAGAAACAGTCATTTCCTCGAGAAACCATGTTAAAGATTCTCCGTCCATGATGAGCCGTGTAGATGTTAAAGTTTGAACTGATTTTGTGATTCGACCAACCTTCGTATTTATACCCACAAAATCCTCTGGCCCCTCCCTACTTTAAACACCACCCAAGCGTGGGATTTTTTCAACCGACCTTATAAACCCTACACAATAATTACAATGGTGAAATACGAGGACCTTTCATGACTCCCTGGGTTGCACGGTATGAAAGGCACTATGGGTAGGCTTAAAGTCGACCTGTCATGTTGTTTCAACAAAGGAATCTTAAGAATGTGTTTTTTCTAGTTCCCTCCCTAGAATGAAAAATTCGATGTAGGGGGTAAAGTCGACCAGTCAGGTTGTTGCAACAAAAGAGTTCTCAGGAATGTTCGTGCCTTCAAGGCTCGCGTAAATGAGTACAATGGGTCCAAACGCGCCAATGGGACTTGGGAAATCCTGGCTGGAACAGGTTCAAACAAGTCACAGCAGGCCCCCCAACACAAGGGCGTGAGCTTTTTGTTGAATATATGAATAATAGATACAGAGGTCATGACGGGGTCAATTTATGTCACTCATAAGGGCGTAAGTTTCGCAGCACCTAGAAATGAGTTGAATAGGGGTACTTATATTGACACGTAAATGGATTGACCTGATAGTAAACTCGTAGGCCTTACAATGGAAGCACAGGTCGGAACCCGTTCGCTGATAAGTTTCTTACAGAAGAAACCCAAGAACATTCTTATGGTTTATGTTTTCAGAAATTCGACATAAAAATCAGCATGTGGTCTGCCTTGAATGGGACTGACAACCTTAGAAAATAAATGGTCTTGTGAAGCTTATTTTCTTTTGTTCAAATTTAAAATTCCGGAGTTTTAGGGGTGTCTAAATTCGGGGGACCCCATTCAATTTTAAGGGTATAAATAGCGGACCGTGCTGGGTCGAGTTATCAGTTGCTTCCCAAGATTCCAAGATGAACCCGCCAACAACCAAACTACTCCGTAAGTACCTTATGCTATTTTCTACCGTGGACTTGGTAAAGTTTTTTAGACTTTGAATTTACGCTGAGACCCTCTCTCTTTTTTTCAGTTGTTGTTGTCGATCCGGCTACCGGCTACCGACGCAAAATTCCAGCGTTTGCAAGTGGTAGGAAGCTAAATCATAGGATTCAACTTAGCGAACAGCGTTACTTAACGTTTGGGTTTGCCAATGGGACCTTCGACATTGAGATTCGAGTAATTTCGAAAGATTCTCTGTCAGGATTCAGTATCACGCCTGCGGAATGGGCGACCTTGGCCCTCCGTCTTGGACCTTTAGCTATACGGACCCTTGGTCGCGAGGAGACACCTTTCGTAGTCACCATTAGCGAGAACTGCGTGAACACTCTGAAAGCAACGGCCATGAGCGATATCCTTCGACTGACCAGCTATTCCGTAGCGGAGAAAGACATCACACTGACGTCTGCAGAGGCTACCGAGTTACACCGGGTTTGCCCCAGTGTTACGGCCCACCTGGGACACCTAAATAACCATCGGACGGTATTCGAGATGTACCATACAATCGCCGAGTACTTAATTCAAATTCGGGACCAGTCGTTCAACGACAGAAATACCATGTCCCTATTCTTCGAGGACGACCAAACGGAAAAGTTCGATGCCGTCTATCAATATTACACTTGCTTCGTGAGCCCTTTCACGATTATTTCCACCTTTGAGGAAAATCTAAAAAATAAAGGCCTGAAAAGCGACTTTAGGGCCTACAATTTGTTTTCGATAATAAGTGGCCAATTGGTCCAACTTAAAAAATGTTTAGAGCGTGTTGTAAAATTTGTTTTTAAATAAAATCTAAAAATCTGCTCTGAAATTGTTTTTCCCTATTTTTAGAACTTAAGCCTATACCTTCCATTAGCGTCACAGTGCTACTAGAGCAAATATGAATCCGTATAACTTCTAAATAACATCTAGTTCATTATTAGGTACTTGGGTAAAAAACAACCCAACATAGATTTAAGGAAATTGTCTTTCAAAACGAAGGGGCCATAACATTGAACGCTATCGCGGTCCCTTGAATAAACCCGAGTAGCTGATTTTCACGATAGGGGACAACCCGTAAGCTAACACAATTCGTGAACGTTGAAACATTGGCGCCACCTAGCTGTCGTATAATATGAAACCAGTAAATTTAAGTAATAAATCCCAAACTAAATGGAATAATAATAATAATAATAACCTAGCAATTAAAGCACCTTAAATAGACACTAAAAATTTATTATTATGTGGTGGTGTAAAAAATAATAACATTGACTAAATAAACTCTAGTAGCTGATTTTCACTATAGGTGTCGACAGGGGACCTGTAAGCTACCCCCATTCGTGAACGTTGAAACTTTATAACCTGAAACCATGACATCTAAATAAACCCTAAAACTAAATAGAATAATATCCTAACAATTAGACTAAAATAATATTTACGTTCATGCGGTCAGACTATGTGCAGGTAGGCCTGTAAAAGTAAATAAAACAAATTCAAGAAAATTACTTTTCAAAACACATTTATAATAATAAAGTATATATATATATATATATATATATATATATATATATATATATATATATATATATATATATATATATATATATATATATATATATATATATATATATATATATATATATATATATATATATATATATATATATATATATATATATATATATATATATATATATATATATATATATATATATATATATATATATATATATATATATATATATATATATATATATATATATATATATATATATATATATATATATATATATATATATATATATATATATATATATATATATATATATATATATATATATATATATATATATATATACAAAAAAAAGTGTCCATCGGTGGGGGGTGCCGGGCCGTTCGCGTGTTGGCACAAAGCGGAGACGACGATCTCCCTCGCCCCTCCCAGCAACACCTCCTCCCGCGCGAGGAAGGCCTGGCGGGCGAGGTCATCCATGGGAGGGACGGTGGTCACGCGCCAATCCACAAGCTGTTGGAGCTCGGAGAGCACCCTGTTTATAATAATAATAATAATTTAGTAAGTTACATTAAAGCTGGGTTTTCAAAGGAGCGGGTAGCGGGTCAAAATCCAGCGGGTGCGAGAAAATGAAAGCGGAGCGAGAATATCTAATTGAGTTAGATCGGAGCGGGTAGCGATTTTTTACCTTCTTTCCCGCGATTTACACGCTCTCCCGCCAAAACTCGCTTTTATGAAAACGGTGTTTTGCTTAGCGGGAGCGAGATATTTTAGTTTTTTCTCGCACCCGCTGGATTTTTGCTCGCTACCCGCTCCTTTGAAAACCCAGCTTAAGAGCTGGCTAAGGGCTCATTAACCACGTACCGTGTACCCCAGACGTCATTAGCCGCCAGGCAGCTCGTCGGAACGTTATTGTTCCGCACGACCGCCTGGACCTGATCTAGGGCAGCGACCGGATACTCCCCGTAATGCTCCTCGTACCGCCCGGCGACATGCTGGAAGTTGGCGAGAATGCTACAAATATATATATATATATGTTTATTAAAAATGACCCGAAATTAAAAGTTATTTATAATATATACACCCTCGGAATCGGCAAAGTTAATTCTAAAATAGGGTTGAAACCCAAAAAATTAATTCTAAAATAGGGTTGAAACCCAAAAGGTTATTTCTAAAATATGGTTGAAAACCCAAAAAGTTATTTCTAAAATGTCCCCAAATTAATCAAAGTTATTTCTAAAATGTGCCGAAATTAAACCAAGTTATTTCTAAAATGTCCCGAAATTAAACCAAGTTATTTTCTAAAACTATATCCAACTTAAAGTAACGAGATTTTCTATTCTTAAAGTACTTACGTCAAATCGGGAAGTTGGTTGGCCATCTTATTTTTACGGTTTAGTTCTGTTGGCTAGGGTTCGAACAACGGGAGCAGAATGGTAGTCTTGGTTAAAAATTTAGGCGTTTTTAGACTAAAAAATTGTATAGGAAACCCGCGAGATAATTTTACCCCCTTGTCCCCGGACCATCGCGACCCTCCAATGGTCAGCTAAGGTTCAAGAATCTTCACCTAACGCCCCCAACGAACTACCACACCTTAGCTAGCGAACGCTTACAAACTTTACCCCCGTGTGAAATAACTGGCCAAAATTTCACCGATGCCCATTCATCTTTCAGCAAGGACCAATTATCTTCCCACTATTGAAGCTTGGTTTTCTTTACCGATGGTATGGACCACCTAGTTTGTTGGCCCATCATGGCTTCTGAACCACGGGTTGTTCCTACCCTTTTTTTAACTCGGGGGTTCAACTACCTATCCGTCTTTTTTAAGATCGCTATTTTCGATTGACAATTTATCGTGAGAAAGGTTCCTCCCATTTTTAGGAAAGAAAGATGTTCTCTTATTTCTATAGACCCAGATTTTCCCACCGAAAATATAAAGTTTTACAAAGTCATATAGCAAGCCTCCGAAAAACGAACATTATTTAATTTTTAAATAATAATTATTAGTATAGGCTTAATTACCGCGTAAACAACAGCCGCGACACGCGACCGCGAAAAACCGCGCGCGCGAAGGGGGTGTGGACTGTCACCGCGAATCGCGATATAGTACCTATAAAATTAAACGTCTTTTCGAAATTAGAATCATTAGAGTTTAAGTTTTGGATAAGAACCGGGCTGTCACTATCACAGTATAACCATGAACGGCCCCAAATAAGACATTGTTTGAGAAGCGTCCCTAGTTTTAAGGGAGTTTATTCAAGTGACACACTACCGGCCCAGATTGATAGTTATCCGGCTTCGTATATCGTGAATTTTATAATAGCGCCAAACCAGGTACGCATTGGGTGGCCATTTATTTTGACAAGCGAGCCCACGCCGATTATTTTGATTCACTAGCGTTTGGGCCGAATTTTATACCCCCCATTGCGCGGTTTATCACTCGAAACTCTATATCACGGACATACAACAAACGTAGATTCCAGTCATTCACAAGCTCCGTGTGCGGAAAATACTGCGTCCTATACCTACTACACCGATCAATGAAAAAGGGAACGCCCTCATTTATAAAGAAGTTTACTCGTAATGCCGAACACAATGATAAACTTATTTCAACCCTCTTCAAAAGACGAGGGTTCGAACCTCAGGAATGATAAGACCTCCCATATCGTGGGAATTTTCTAACGCGGGCTCCGTAACGAATGGAGGGCTTTTTTAAAGGGTATATAAACCTGAACTTTCCGATCTAAAAATCACAAGTTTCTCAAGTTCTCTCAACGCACCTCAGAAAAAAAAGATGTCGGCAACCATCGTCGACGTCACGCTACGGTGCGGGCACCCCCACGGGTCCACCACCTCCGCCCGGCCCTGCGCGACGGAGCGCGCATGGGCTAACGCCAAGTTTTTGGCGGTCTATCGGCATTTTTAGTTTTTTTTAATTATTATTGTATTGTTTTTTTTTACCATTAAAATTTTTGAAACTACTTCATTCTCCCTTTTATTATATCATAAGCTGATCCTAAATGCTATAGGCCTACCAGTCGTCACTTTTTTACGTTTTGAAATTACTTCATCACCCCTTTATTTACTAGAAAAATACTTTAAATACTATAAGCCTATCATTCGTTTGATTCATTCAGACGTCGTTAGCCATGGAAGACACCCGTCTCAGATATGTCTCGTTTTTTGACTATCCCCACATACGCGTGTCGCAGTTGTTAATGGCTAAAGCCGGGTTTTTCTATCTTAACAAAGGGGGTGATACTGTCGAGTGCTTCGCGTGCCACGGGAGGCTTCAAAATTGGAAGACCACCGACGATCCTTTATTTGAGCACAAAGAAAAATTTCCTCACTGTGCATTTATTCGCAGCATCACCCTGGACGGTGAAGGTAGAGCGGCTGACGAGACGGGGAAATATCAGAAGCCCGTCTGTATAATTGATGGACGGGCCGATAACCACGAGAGCTACCACTTGAAACCTCCCGTCGTCAAAGAGAAGTCGATACCTGACAATCCCCCTTTTATCACGGTCCGCGCTTCCAGGAGGGAAGTAGAAAAACTCGTATTGGCATATCACGTAAAGAAAATAATAAATAATGGGCAAGGTTCGTTTTGACGCTTTTGTAACGACTTATTACGTAAGTTCCGAAGACCGGACAAATTACGATATACGCGACGCCATGAGATTTCGGTACCGGATTAAAAAAACTGAGGTATTGTTACAACCTGTATTAAACTCTACGATATTTCGGTATCGTACGACGCAAATGGAACTATTGCTAACCCCCTCCTCTCTAACAGACTTGCTAAAACTCGTCCAAACATGAAATCAGGGGGGTAAATTCCCACCCCCACTACAATACCCTAAGACGCTCAGTACGAAAAATCTTCAAATCATTTCCCTTCTACGATCAAAACAGCTAACACGGTCAAAATATGCTCTCGAATCGAAGCCAAAAACGCGGAATTTCCGACGGTCCATCGTCGAGCGGAACCCGGGATCGAGGAATTATTGACGGACGACCACGCCGTCAAAAACATCGCAAAATTGAATCGCCTAAAAAACTTAACTCGAGATTCCCTCTCGGGAAAAACTTGTACGTAACTTTCGGACTGATAAACTACGATCGGTTCGAATTATTTATTCGCCGAGTCGACTCACTGGTCGGATTCTCCATTCCTCTTAACGCCTGGGAAAAGCTGATGGAAAATTACGGGATCCTTCTCACGGTGACTAAAACTACAGACGGCTCCTCGTGCGAACTATTTCTGGACGAACAAGACGAATAGTTCTTCTACGCCTTGTCCGACCGCTCAGCGATCACATTCACCCTAGCCGGGGATATCGACCAAAAATTCAAAATCACTTGCGAAGAAGCGGAACTCCTCAAGGATGAAATGTGTCTCATAAACGAACATATTGGTATACTGAAATTAAACGCTAAAGCCATTGGCTGTATGTTTGGGGCTGTGGAAGATTTGATTGTTTCTTTACACGAACCCCTGTTTACCAAGAGCTATATACGATGTAGCACCTCAACCCCCGAATCAAACGGACAAAAATTTTATGAAATGATCAATTATATTACGAATTACGTAAGCATGAACGAAATTTTAAAGAAATTTAACGAGCGGTTATCCGCGCGCGAATGTACGTGCTCTTTAAGAGACGATAGTTTGTTTATGCTGGTATTCTCACAAAGACGCAATCTAAAAGAAGCCTTGAGTTGTGCCATTAAACATTTGTAATAACTTTGAATAAAAAAAATGATTTTTGTGAGAATGATTTTTGTGAGACTTTGTCTTTGAAACTGTGGTTTTTATTTATGTTGGAGCCGATTTTAAGCCTATCTTTTTCTAGCCGCAGACCTACAGGAGCTTGTATAGCTGAAGCCGATTTTAAAACTTTTTCTAGGACACCTCTAGGTCGAGGGTACCGGAATGCTACCCGTTGGCAGGTTTTAGGGGGGCCGGTAGGGGGGCGAGAGTGCTCCCTGTTGGCGGACTCCAGGAGGGGGAGGGGGGAAAAGTGCTCCCGGCTGACGGATTTTAAGGGGGGCAGGGAGGGGGGTGGAGTGCTACCCAATGACGGATTTTAAGGGGGGTAGGGATGGGATGAAATTTGTAGGGGGGAGGAAAAGGGGGAAGGGACGGATTCGAAAATCCGTCAATGGGTAGCCCCTTCTCTATCTTCGCGTAAAACAAACGGCGCTGGTTCAGCAATAGCTTCGGCCAACAACCAAATTCAAGTAATCCAACCGGCTATAAATGTGGCATTGGAATTAAAAAAGGCAAAGGCTACGAGAAAATCAGTCAAAGGATCCGCCACGAAACTCTTAAAACAATTGGGAGATCTTTTAAAGGACGCCGACGCCAAGATCGAAGATTTCGAAGATCAACTATCGCTTCTAACTCAAAAAGAAGAACAATTAAACTAACTTCACAAAACAATTACCAGCCTGCTCGACGATGAGACGGAAATGGAGACGGAAGTGGATATGGCCCAAGAACACCAGGATAAAATCACGATCATCAAAAGAAAGAGTATTCGCCGTATGAAGGAACTCGCCGGAGATTCGTCCGGAGCCTCAACGTCAAGCATCCGTTCAAGGACCAACCTTCTGGGACTAGGAAACCAACTCTACCCTCAAGGATTCGGATCAACCGCGTCAGTGACGTCACTTCAATCAAATCCATCGGAAGTCAAACCGGAAATAAAACTCCCACGCATCACTATACAAAAATTTAGTGGAGACATCAGCGAATGGAATTCATTCTGGAATCGCTTTCAAACAGCGTTGGACTCTAAAAATCTCAGTAAGGCAGATAAATTTACGTATTTGACTTCATATTTAGAGGGTGATGCATTAAAGGCAATTGAAGGTTTCGTGGATTGCGGGGAAGCTTATGATGAGGTGGTAGAATTGTTAAATAATCGGTTCGGACGTACGGATATAATAATACACGCGCATATGAATAAATTGCTAGAATTAAAACTCTCCGCTGACTTTTAGATACCTGCGAGGTTAGCCTTAGAAGTTTAAAATCTCTAGGTGTAGATACTAGCGAAAAGGTTTCTCTCCTCTGTCCAACCCTACTTAGGTGCATGCCTGATGACATGCGAGTAGCCTTTTGCGAGAAAAGAAAAAGTAGAGGGGATTGGGACGAGGACGAAATCGTAGCGTTTCTTAGAAAACAAATAGAATGCCGTGAAATGGCAAATATGTTAAGCCCTAACCCAGGCCGAAAATCAGATCATAAAAGTGATCAATATAATCAAGATAGAAATAGGCAAATTAATAGAAGAAAAATTATAGATCCGAAATTGATAAGCCTAGATTTTCCACCGCAGCTTTAAACGTAGAAATACAAAAGGGATCCGAAAATAGTTATTGTATTTTTTGTGAAAATGATAACCATAAAACTGTAAATTGCCCCAACTTCAATATAGATCAAAAAAGAAAAATGATAGATGAAAGTGGGCGGTGTTATATATGCCTTAAGATGGGACACGGTGCGAGGCATTGTGGATCGTATTTTCGCACGTGCAAAAGTTGTAAGAAAAATCACAATGTAGCGGTATGTCCCCAAAACAAAATGCATGCCCCCAAAAAAGAGATAGTGATAAAAAAGGGAGGGGGGGGGGATGATAGCCTAACCTCAGCTGTAGCCTCGGTTTCTAGTGACGAAGAAAAGATAGTTTCGCTCCTAACAGCCAAAGCTATAGTATCAAACCCGTTAGATAAAAATAAACTAAAACTGAGAATTCTGTTGGATGGGGGTAGTCAGGCAACCTTTATTAAAGAAGACCTGTCTAGAAAATTAAATCTCCCCGTTGTTGGTAGTAAGCCATTCGATGTTAATCATTTTACTAGCAAAAACCCAATTAAAACATTTAGAAAAATTGTAAAATTAACCATTCAAAACCGAGCAGACCCGAAAATGTCTGGCGAAATGTTGGCCATAGAGGTCCCGTACATTTGCAACGACGTATCTAGCGTTAGCTCCAAAGAAATAGAGGGATTTATAAAAACAAAAGAATCAAGCTTAGCGGATAACCCATTAGAAAATGTAGCTAACAACGAAGGTATGCATATGTTGATTGGCGGGGACCATTATTGGGAAATTGTCTCAGGAAAAACGGAAAGAATTAGCAAAAACGTAATGGCAGTAGATACCATTTTTGGATGGGCGATAAATGGACCTTGGGCGAAACTTCAGTTGTAGGAACTTACGGTATAAAAGTGATGAAAATTTCTATAGCCGAAAGAGGAGTGAATGAAAATTTGAGTAGATATTTCGAGTTAGAAAGTTTAGGAATAAATAGCGGCGAATCCGAGTTGAATGTAAATTAAAATCAAATTATTCAAAATTTTAGAGAAACTTCAGAATTTAGAGAAGCAGAAGGGCGTTATTACGTCAAAAGAAAATTTTCCTGACAACAAAAGTATAGCTATCAAAAGATTACAAGGTCTTGAAAGAAAATTTGTTAGAGATCCTAATTTATTCAAAGAATACAGGGCGGTCATTGACCAACAATTAGAATCTGGAATATTAGAAGAGGTGCCCACTGGTCAAGTAGAGACAACTAAACATGGGGTTTATTATCTTCCCCATCAACCAGTGTTAAAAGATATGCGCTCTACAACGAAATTCAGAGTTGTATATAATGGCTCTTCACACGCGCAGGGGGTCCCCTCCTTAAATCAGTGCCTATCCCCTGGTCCATACCTTTACCAAGATTTGTTGCTATTGCTACTTAGGTTTCGTAAACACAAAGTGGCCTATGTAGCCGATATAGAAAAAGCCTCCTTGCAGGTCGGTTTAGCTGAAAATGACAGGGATAGCGTTAGGTTTCTTTGGGTTACTGAACAAAACGGTAAAATTATAGAAAATCAATTTAAAAATTTAAGAATAGCTCGAGTGCCCTTCGGGGTTACTTCCAGCCCATTTTTATTGGCTTCAACGGTAAAATTACACCTAGAAAGAAACAAAGACGCGCACCCCAGAGTTATAGAAACCTTAGACAAAGATTTATTTGTAGACGATCTGCTAGGCGGGGAAGATAGCGTAGAAGAAGCCTACGAAGTATCAGTAGGAATTTCAAAATTAATGCTTGGCGCAAAAATTAAATTAAGAAAATGGGAGACTAACTCACCCGAACTTAGAAGTCTATGGGGGGAGAACACCCAATCAGGATCAGTCAGTTTGTTCCCCAGAGAAGAAAACGGGCAAGATGAATTAACAATTTTAGGCCTAAAGTGGTGCACCAATTCTGATTAATTTTCATTTGACTTATCAAAACTATTAGAAATATACAAAAACGTTGTTTTGCTTCGCACTTCAAAAAAGTGCGTTTATAGGTAAGAATTTCAAACCCGTGAAGGGACAGAAATTATAAATTCACAGTGAAAGAAATATGAAAGTCACAGTCTAAGAAATCATAAAGCTATAATTATAATAATTAATATGAATAAAAAATTTACAAAAAAATGACGTATAAATTCGGCCTATCGAAACTTTTACTTATGTAGATTTAATGATTAGAAACTTTATAAAGAGGCGAATGTTTCCTTTTACTAACTGAAAACTGCAACCATCGCCATTCGATATCACCACTCTAGAGTCTAGGAGAAGGGAAAAAGTAAGAGTCAACTAAACTTTAGTAGCTGTCAGATGACGATAACACGCGAGTAAAGGTTTGTTAGTGTATTCCCCGTGGTGAAACATGTTTAAAAATCAAGAGTCTCATCTAAACAGCAACCCCTCTTAGGATAATATAATTCTCCACCCTAAAAACTAAACATTTTAAAAACGCGGGCAGGAACTATTTGGTATTATGCTATTCTACCTTTCCACGCATAGATGGCTTTTAGTTACCCTTACCAAGAGTGAATTCTACAACAGAATGATTTCTGCATAATTAAAAGTTTCGATAGGCCGAATTTATACGTCATTTTTTTGTAAATTTTTTATTCATATTAATTATTATAATTATAGCTTTATGATTTCTTAGAATGTGACTTTCATATTTCTTTCACTGTGAATTTATAATTTCTGTCCCTTCACGGGTTTGAAATTCTTACCTTTAAATGCACTTTTTTGAAGTGCGAAGCAAAACAACATTTTTGTATAATAATTATAGATTTATGATTTCTTAGACTGTGACTTTCATATTTCTTTCACTGTGAATTTAAAATTTCTGTCCCTTCACGGGTTTGAAATTCTTACCTTTAAATGCACTTTTTTGAAGTGCGAAGCAAAAAAACATTTTTGTATAATAATTATAGATTTGATTTCTTAGACTGTGACTTTCATATTTCTTTCACTGTGAATTTATAATTTCTGTCCCTTCACGGGTTTGAAATTCTTTCCTATAAATGCACTTTTTTGAAGTGCGAAGCAAAACAACGTTTTTGTATAATTTGTGTTTGCTTTTGGAAAAATTAAACACTTGTAAATCAATTAACCCATTTTTTTTATTTAGTGGTACGAATTAAAATTGCAAATTTACAAGTTTAAATTGAAATGATTCAATATATATGATTATTTTATATTGTACAAACTTTATAATCGGTTATTGTTGTTCTAAATTATGGGGCCCTATAACTGTGGTTTAAGATTAAATATCCTATGGTGCACGCGACATCTTTTTTAATCTCGATTGCAGCACGTTATTCGATCTTTTTAAAAGTAAATTGATCAAGTTCTTGTTTTTGCCATATTCAAAAATATTCCCTCGAGCTCCCGCAGAACGAACACGTCAATACTCTCAGCATAAAACTATAATTCTTAAATTTCATTTCACACAGTTTAATTCAGAAGTGCTTTCGATTTAGATGAATATTAACATCGCTTAAGTCGTTGTTTTCATTTTGATGGTTTATACCGTTTAATTTTAATTTTTCACTTAGATTTAAAATGAAACCATTCAGTTTATTTGCCGGTAAATGAAAATTATTAACAACACTTAATAAATACTGGTCTGCCATGCTGCACCTCATGGGCTATTAGATTAATAGTTTTGACCTAATTAATTGGTACCCTTTTAAAATAGCTTTGAACTCACTCGTTTTCCTGTGAGGACGCGTTACACGACGCGCACAAATAATGGTGGACGGACGCGCACAATTAAAGATTGAAATGTATACAGAATACTGGTCGCTGACGTCTCGTCATCGCGTGATTTCGAATCATCTGATTGCCCGGTTAGATTTTATTTTGTACATGGCGATCAAGCCTTTTTCTTACTCCGTAGATTTAAACTCAATTTAAAAATTATGACCTCTCGCTTTTAAGTCTCCAGTCCAACCTCAGGATACCAGTAAGTAGGAAAATATATAATTGGTACCATGTCGCGGCATACGCGGGCATGGCAACTAAAAGGAATTTAAAGTTTTCTTAAAATTGAGTACACATGGGACCGATTTATAAAAAAGGAAGTCCATGTGCAAGAAAAACCATTACAACTCTAACCTCCGACCTCGCGCTAGCTAGATACGCATATCGGAAGACCTAAAAGAACAAACACCCTACGACTGTAATTGTTCTGGGGGGGGGGGGAGTCTCTGCCGTTTACTAATAAAAGTATTTACGAATTTGCCGTTACATATAATATGATGACTCTTTCTTTGTTTCCATCCATTTATTCATCCACTACGCTTAGTTTAGAATAAGAACGACGAAAGCGGCACCTCGTAACAAATCCGCGCATAACGAAGTTATACCTCAATCTCGCCATGGGTCTGGAAGATTCGCTTCAATTCCGAACTCGTCAATTAGAAGAGAGAAGGGTGATACCAAGGGATTACTAGCTAAAGGGATATTGGCTAATTCGAGTGATAAAATATACTAGCCTGACGTGACCTTACTAGCGTTGTTTTAATCTGCTAACTTAAAGATAACGAAAAGTGATTACTATGAACATCCACTAAGATACTAAAATATCTACTCGAGAATTAACGAGACGATCGAGACCAGAATAAACATTAAACTTTATTATTACAAGTATAATTCTCATAAATTCAAAGAGCCCTGCAAAAAAAAAGCAAACGAAGTTGTAAAAACAACATCGCGTTAAAGAACATATTTGCAAAAAACTATGCCAAGTCCTCCGCACTGTTCCTAAAGAAACGTAAGTCTTCCTTTGCTCTGCTGTCCAAGAGATGTACAGGATGATGGCCCCAGGCATCTATCCACTACTTATCCTCTACTTGGCCTATCCTAATCCTTGAAGGCTAGGACATTCTAGGCGTCACCACGGAACTTCCACCTCTGCAGCAGGCTAGAGACGTTAACTTTTTTTTTACACGATGTTGAACGCATGAATAAGAGAGAGAGAATGTGTTCTATCCATAGGCGCAAATGACTTTTATCTCTCGAAAAACTACGTCGACGTCCCTTAAAAAACGGATTTGGCCTACTGGCGATAGGCCAACTGAAAAACGTATAATTGTAAAAATTGGACGACGAGTCCGAAAGTTCGTTATGTCGAACACGTGATAGTACCGAAAGTTCGAATACTCAAAAGGGGCTGACTTCGCGTCGACTGCAACTAAATCAGACTGAGACTGTTGCACTCTAATAACGTAACCTTACCTATAATATTATAAGAGGAATGGGTTAGAGCAAGTGTTTAACTAGTTGGAGGGATGACGTAGTTCGAGTGATTAACTAACGCAACCTTACCTAAAATATTATAAGAAGGGCAAGGAAACAAAATGTCCATTCGAGGTTGTGAACTATCGATAAATATTTCACTTGAGATTATGTACAAGAAGATTACGGTCTATCAAGATTGTGTCGCATCGACCTTATGTTCTGTCGAGATTGCGTCCCATCGAGACTATATCCCATCGTTATTGTGTCCTATCGCGCGTGTGTCCTATTTTGTTCTTATATCCGTATCCTTTCTAGACTCCTTTAAATTATGCAGCATCATTTAAATTTTCCGCCAACTTTTATAACTAAATCAACTTATTGTACGTCAGTCTCAGAGTCCATTTTCTAAGACATTTCAAAATCTCACCGTTATATACCATTTGGGCTAATGTATAATACCCAAATTTATGTACCCTGCGGCTTATAATCATTGATAAAAAAAAATTCAATACGCACTATAAACGTTAAAAACACTGTTTTGCATTAGACTCAATACGGAGAATTCTAGGCATCGTCCTATATCTTTTAAACCAAAACATATATCGTTTGTATCTCTCGCGTTCTGCTTTATTATTTATATTTAATTAGACACAAGTTTTTTATTCAACTTCATACACCAACGTTATCTTTTTATCCGTCTTCTTATCCAAAGTAATCAAAGCTACTGTTATTCAGTCTTAGTATTCAACATAATAAAAGTATAATAAAAATATAATAGAACACCCTTGTAAATCTAACACATTTCTCTCTTTCTAATGCAAACTCCCAATGAAACGCCGTCTTTCACGGTGTTTCAACCTTATCTACAGCTTTTGTTATCTCAGTCTTAGTATTCATCCAGCTGGAATGTTTTTAATATTGAAGGAGACCAAAAATACTAAAAGATTCGTTTTGAGCGCAGTGGCGCAAATTTTTGATCCAATAGGTATTTTATCTCCTTACACGGTGAAAGCAAAAATGATCTTCCAAGGACTTTGGAAACTTGAGAAAAATTGGGATGAACAATTGCCCGAAAATTTAAAACTTCAATTTGAAAAATGGTGTAGAGAGATGCCCCTATGGAGGAAAATTTATTTGCCAAGACATTATTTCCACGAATTAGAAGAAGAGATTCAAAAATTAGAATTACACGCGTTCTGTGACGCAAGTATTAAGGCTTACGCAACCGTAGTTTATGTACGGTACTTAACAAAAAATCAAAAAATAGGCGTGACCTTTGTTGCATCAAAGGTAAAAATAGCCCCTTTAAAGCAAGAACTGTCAGTGCCAAAATTAGAATTGATGGGTTGTATACTAGGCTCTAGAATAATCAACAACTTAAAGCGAATTTTTGGAGATAAACTAAACAAAATTTACCTGTGGTCAGATTCCATAGTAGCACTGTACTGGATAAGAGGCGCTTCAAAAATTTGGAAGCCCTTTATATCTAATAGAACTTCTGAAATACAAAGGCTAACGGATTTAGACAGCTGGGGTCATTGTCCTGGGGTCCAAAATCCCGCCGATCTACCAACAAGAGGTATGACAGCGAAAGATTTAGTTAACAGTCAGCTGTGGTGGGAGGCCCCCCTTGGTTAAAACAAACGATAGATTTCTGGCCTAAATTAGAACCACCCTTAGAAAACTCCGAGGTAGTCGAAAAAGAAAAGCGAAAAATAATAATGGTCATTTCTTGCGAAAATTCAACCAGTATACAAAATCTGATTCAATTAGAAAAATATAGCTCTCTAAAAAAGGTCTATAGAGTAACAGCCTACATCCTTAGGTTTATAAATAAAACTAGAAAGGTAAAAATATCAGAAAATATACCTATAAATTCAGAAGAATTAGAAAAAGTAGAAAATCTTTGGATCAAATCTTTTCAAGAATCTGATTATCTAAATGAGTTAGAACACTTGAAAAAAGGAAAAAAGGTAGAAGAGCCCTCAAAAATCGCGACTCTTAAATATATCAGGAAAAAATTATGAGAGTAGGAGGGCGATTAGAAGAAAGCGCTCTAAATCACGCTAACAAACATCCAATAATACTAAATAAAAACAATGGATACACTAGCTTATTGGCCGAAAAGTCTCACGAAGAAGTTTTGCACTCGGGAGTTAGCGACACGATCACCCATCTTAGGGAACGCTATTGGATCCCTTCCGGAAGGCAGTTGGCAAAAACTGTAATTAAAGATTGCATAAAATGCAAATATTGGAACTCAAAAGCAACTGACATGCCAACAGCCCCCCTACCAAGGGATCGAATAGAGCAATCAGCCCCTTTTTCTATTGTAGGAATCGATTATGCAGGCCCTTTGTATGTAAAGGAAAAAGGTGAACTCGTAAAAACTTATATTCTGCTATACACTTGTGCAGTAACGAGAGGCCTACACTTACAGTTGGTCCAATCCCTAAATACAGATGAATTCTTACTCGCATTTAGGCGTATAATCGCAAGGAGAGGCATTCCCCATATTATCTATTCGGACAATGCCAAAACTTTTAAAAGGGCCGATGTAGGGGATATTACCAATAGATAGAAATTCATCCGATCGACAAAGGGTCCTTTGGATCGAAATTTATCTGATCGACAGTGTGTCTCATTTGATCGACGGGATAGCCCCATTTGATCGAAATTTATTTGATCGACAGTCTCTCTCGTTTTTTACCAATAGATAGAAATTCATTCGATCGACAAAGGGTCCATTGGATCGAAATTTATCTGATCGACAGTGTGTCTCATTTGATCGACGGAATAGCCCCATTTGATCGAAATTTATTTGATCGACAGTCTCTCTCGTTTTAATTGAGATGCCGTGACCCGTTGCCCGAAAGGGTAGCCAGCATGGATTGTAAAAAGATACTGAGTTTGAATCCTCATCGTGAAAATGGTGTGTTAAATAATCGAAATTATTTGGTTAATATATAAAATTATTGCGTTTTGTAGGGTTAGGTTAGGTTAGGTTGGGTTAGGTTATTAAATTAATTTTAAAAATACTTAATATTGCATGGATTTAAAAATCGATAGGTTTTAAATTAACTAATCGATTTTTAAATCTATGCAGTATCAAGTCTTTTTGAATTTTATTTGATATTTTCGATCATTTGGTTCTGCATGTCGATCCAATGGTACTTCATATCTATTCCACTCAATCTTTTTTAACTGTCGATCATTTGAATCTTCTTTTTGTAAGTGTCGATCATTTGGTTCTGCATGTCGATCCACTGAATTTCGATCTAATGGACCCTGTGTCGTTCAAATGAATTTCGATCCAATGGTACTGCATGTCTATTACTTTCAATCTTTTTTACCTGTCGATCATTTGAGTCTTCTTTTTTTAAGTGTCGATCATTTGGTTCTGCATGTCGATCCATTGAATTTCGATCTAATGGACCCTGTGTCGATCAAATGAATTTCGTTCCAATGGTACTAAGCCCCGATGTAGATCTAAAACTAATTTACGAAAATATTGATAAGGATGAGGTGAGAGATTTTTTCGGTAACAAAGGGATAAAGTGGAAATTTATAGCTGAGCGTGCCGCATGGTATGGCGGTTGGTGGGAGAGACTTGTGCGGTCGGTAAAAACGTGTTTAAAGAAAATTCTAGGTCATAGATCTTTTAAATTTTCGGAAATGTCAACAATTTTAACGGAAACCGAGTCGGTCATAAATTCACGATCAATCACTTACATTTACAATGACGTGAACGAGCCGTTACCCCTATCACCCGCTCATTTCCTAATCGGCCAAAGATTAAACGCGTTACCTCCGTCTAAATTTAAAGAGGAAAATATAACCCCAAATCGCGAAAAAATAACTAAAAGATGGAAATTACAACAATTGTTAGTTCAACGGTTTTGGTCCCGGTGGCAAAACGAGTATTTGATGCAGTTAAGGTCTGCGCATGTTAGTGAATCTGCCAAACGCGAAATCGAAGTAAAAATCGGAGATATCGTTTTAATTCACGAAGATAAACTTCCAAAACCTCGTCCAAAACAATCGTGGAAGCTCGGAAAAATAACGGAAACCCTTTTGGGGCGCGATAAAAAAGTGCGGTCGTGCATGGTGCGAACTCCAAATGTGCAAATTATAAGACGCCCAGTGCAACACTTGCACAACCTCGAATTGTCTAATTAATTATTGAGCGCTAAGGAAACCCTAGTGAATTAAAATATTCACTGGAGGGAGTGTTGAGAAAATAGTAGAAAATGTCCTTAAGGCCAATATTTAATTAAAATTAAACTAATTCTAATAAGAAAAAACATTTAAAAACTATCTGTAAAATAAATCACTGAAAATTATGTACTTTTGATATCGCGCTCTTTTTATTTTATATTCTGTATTTAAAAACATTTGTTAAACCATGTATGTGAATCTTAGCGAAAGCTGAGTTCTTGGGACAAAGGCACAGGTGCAGAGAGGAATGTGTCGAAAACTCAAGAATGAATAGAAAACCCAAAACTTTTCCTCTCTGACGTAGACCTGTCCCACGTGGTCAGCTTTATTTCAAAAACTTTTGTAACCCTCAATGAAAAAAAGAGGATTTTTAAAATCACTTGCGCTCCTGCCTTCCTATGGGAAGGAAAAACTTCAGGAGAAGTCGAATAAATAAAATTTTGTAGATAGCCAACGAAAAACCTGGACTCGTTTATTGTAAGGAAAAAACTTCTACACCCAAGCTAAGCAATTCTAAATCCCTAGAACCCAGTCTAATTATAGGGAGCAAAACAACTAAAACTAAAAAAGCTCCACCGGTTATTATAGAGTCCGGACTCAAAAAATTCTGTGGTATATATACTATGTATAGATGGCGCTAGTATCTCAGAGAGTAAACAATCTACCCCCTATGGGAGAAAGCATCCCCAGGGCACTCCTCTCCTAGACCTCACCTGAGGCAGTCACACATGTAACTTTTAACCCTTTTTAGCTAGTAATAAACAATGAGTATTAATCAGTAATAAATGTCCTATTAATCGGCATTAACAAGAACATTACAAATTCTATAAAGAGCAAGGGTTTATGACCGATGCCAAGGATATCAATGATTGTAAACATAGACAAGTACGTCTCAATGTCACAGTACCCGAGGTCGGGTTTAGAAAAGTTGGATTAAAAGTCACAAACCAAATCCTTCGGGACAAGAATCTTGTCTTGATAGTCTAGAGAGTTCTTCAGTCAGGAATGATCTGAAAAAACAGCACAGAAACCCAAAAGCCAAAGGTGCCATGACCATTACTGTCCTTAACGATGGGCAAAGACAAGTTGGAATCAATACTTCCGTTGAAAAATGTTCGATGCTAAAATACGGACACCCGAGGAGTCTTAAACCGGGCGAAACTAAATGTTATTACAAGGTCAGTGTATCATTACCTTGCGGACATCAAACAGAAATCGAATGCTGTAATTCAATGTTGAAAGTAACAATGTCAGACAGTTCTAGAATGTGGTCACATGTGTATCTGCCAGCGACGAAGGATAGCCACTTGCGTTGAAAAATGTCAACCTAGCGATGGCAGGGAGAAACAGGAGGGTAACAGGGCTAGAAATAAATTAATTACGCAGTGGTTAACGTCTCCAAAGAGGTGTTAAGTAATCTAATATTTTAATGACATTATCTACCGGTAGAGCCCAAAACAAATATATATATCTGCACCCGATTGGATTACAATAATTAGATTAATTAGAACCTTAGGATTATTGTTTATTAAAAACAGGCCAGCTGGCCTGTTTTATTTATAGGTGTCTCAAAATTTCATTAGAAAAGTCTATGGTGATTTGTCTTATGAGGTGGAATTCTTTGTCATATTGATAACTGAGATATTCTTCTTCTTCTTCTTCTTCTTCTTCTTCTTCTTCTTCTCCCGACCGCGAGTCCGTTTCATTGAGAGTTTGCATTCGAGAGAGAAAAATATGTTAGGATCATGGGGGTACTCTATATTTTTCTATGTTTTTCTGATGAATACTTCGACTGAGATAACAAAAGCTTTATAGATAACGTTGAAGCCCCGTGAAAGACGGCGTTTCATTCAGAGTTTGCATTCGAGAGAGAGAGAAATGTTGGGGTGTTCTATATTTTTTATACTTTTCTGATGTTGAATACTACGACTGAGATAACAAAAACTTTAGATAACGTTAAAGCGAAAGACGGAATAAGGAAACTAATTTTTTAGTCAAAGCGAAAGACGGAATAAGGAAACTATTTTTTTAGTCTCTATATCTAAGAAACGCACGGAATGTTTTGTTGATAATGTTTTATTAACAAAATTAGAATGATGTACCGTAGGGTAGATAAACTAGGGTATTTCACATTAGCCTCAATGATATATAGAGATGAGATTTCCAAAATGTCTTAGAAAAATGGACTCTGAGACAGATTTAATTAATTCATTAGTTTATAAAAATCGGCGGTGGGACACCACTCCCCCAGTAGGCCACTCTTTGTTAGTGGGCCCGTTTTTTATCTTGCCTACTTTGGGTATAAAAGGCTAGGTATTCAGCGAAACAATATCATTTGACTGCTTAATATCTCGACGTCAACTTGGAAGTATTGGTTAGTCATTACTTTGAATTCCAAGGTGGAAGGATAGCGTCTCATCTTCATTAACTGACTGGCGAGCCATGGAACACTCGACCATCACATTGTCAGCAGTATCTACTTATCATCTGCATAAGTCATTCTATGAAGAAACCTGCCTGCTAGAAAACCGCGCTATGCGTCAAGACTTTGAGGAAGTGGGAACCCTGAGCAAGAACTTCTACATCGTCAGCCTGATCATTGCATACATGGAAATATTTATTTTAACCATCGCGTGAATTACGCTTGACTAAATAAATCATATTTGTTATAGAGGTGTTTTTATTTCAATGTCACACATACTTGTTATTTTAAAACCTTTAACTAAGGGATACTGGTCTCTTGTTTACATTTTTAGGTTTTCGGCAATATGGGTATCTAATTTTAGGAATTCCTGAAAAACTGTTACCCACCTATATTAAAAACAGGCCAGCTGGCCTGTTTTATTTATAGGTGTCTCAAAATTTCATTAGAAAAGTCTAAGGAGATTTGTCTTATGAGGTGGAATCTTTTTTGTCAGATAACTGAGGTTTTCTCCTTCTTCTTCTTCTTCTTCGTCCGACCGCGAGTCCGTTTCATTGAGTGTTTGCATTCGAGAGAGAAAAATTTGTTAGGCTCGTGGGGGTACTCTATATTTTTCTATACGTTTCGGATGAATACTAAGACTGAGATTACAAAAGCTGTAGATAAGGTTGAAACACCGTGAAAGACGGCGTTTCATTGGGAGTTTGCATTAGAAAGAGAGAAATGTGTTAGATTTACAAGGGTGTTCTATTATATTTTATTATAATTTTATTATGTTGAATACTAAGACTGAATAACAGTAGCTTTGATTACGTTGGATAGGAAGACGGATAAAAAGATAACGTTGGTGTATGCAGTTGAATAAAAAACTTGTGTCTAATTAAATATAAATAATAAAGCAGAACGCGAGAGATACAAACGATATATGTTTTGGTTTAAAAGATATAGGACGATGCCTAGAATTCTACGTATTGAGTCAAATGCAAAACAGTGTTTTTAACGTTTATAGTGCGTATTGAATTTTTTTTATCAATGATTATAAGCCACAGGGTACATAAACTTGGGTATTATACAATAGCCCAAATGGTATATAACGGTGAGATTTTGAAATGTCTTAGAAAATGGACTCTGAGACAGACGTACAATAAATTGATTTAGTTATAAAAGTTGGCGGGAAATTTAAATGATGCTGCAGAATTTAAAGGAGTCTAGAAAGGATACGGATATAAGAACAAAATTGGACACACGCGCGATAGGACACAATATCGATGGGATATAATCTCGATGGGACGCAATCTCGACAGAACATAATGTCGATGCAACACAATCTTGATAGACCGTAATCTTCATGTACATAATCTCAAGTGGAATCTTTATCGATAGTTCACAACCTCGAAAGGACATTTTGTTTCCTTGCCCTTCTTGTAATATTTTAGGTAAGGTTACGTTAGTTAATCACTCGAACTACGTCATCCCTCCAACTAGTTAAACACTTGCTCTAACCCATTCCTCTTATAATATTATAGGTAAGGTTACGTTAGTAGAGTGCAACAGTCTCAGTCTGATTTAGTTGCAGTCGACGCGAAGTCAGCCCCTTTTGAGTATTCGAACTTTCGGTACTATCATGTGTTCGACATAACGAACTTTCGGACTCGTCGTCCAATTCTTACAATGGGATGTAAATACGTTTTTCAGTTGGCCTATCGCCAGTAGGCCAAATCCGTTTTTAAGGGAAGTCGACGTAGTTTTTCGAGAGATAAAAGTCATTTGCGCCTATGGATAGAACACATTCTCTCTCTGTCATTCATGCGTTCAACATCGTGTAAAAAAAAAGTTGACGTCTCTAGCCTGCTGCAGAGGTGGAAGTTCCGTGGTGACGCCTAGAATGTCTTAGCCTTCAAGGATTAGGATAGGTCAAGTAGAGGACAAGTAGTGGATAGATGCCTGGGGCCATCATCCTGTACATCTCTTGGACAGCAGAGTAAAGGAAGACTTACGTTTCTTTAGGAACAGTGCGGAGGACTTGGCATAGTTTTTTGCAAATATGTTCTTTAACGCGATGTTGTTTTTACGACTTCGTTTGCTTTTTTTGCAGGGCTCTTTGAATTTATGAGAATTATACTTGTAACAATAAAGTTTAATGTTTATTCTGGTCTCGATCGTCTCGTTAATTCTCGAGTAGATATTTTAGTATCTTAGTGGATGTTCATGGTAATCACTTTTCGTTATCTTTAAGTTAGCAGATTAAAACAACGCTAGTAAGGTCACGTCAGGCTAGTATATTTTATCATTCGAATTAGCCAATATCCCTTTAGCTAGTAATCCCTTGGTATCACCCTTCTCTCTTATAATTGACGAGTTCGGAAATGAAGCGAATCTTCCAGAGCCATGGCGCGATTAAGGTATAACATCGTTATGCCGCTTTCGTCGTTCTTATTCTAAACTAAGCGTAGTGGATGAATACATGGATGGAAACAAAGAAAGAGTCATCATATTATATGTAACGGCAAATTCGGACTTTATTTATATTTTCTTATATAACCTTTAAAATCTTTGACTCCTACCCTTTAATTCGTAAATACTTTTATTTGTAAACGGCAGAGACTCCGCCCCCCCCAGAACAATTACAGTTGTAGGGTGTTTTTTCTTTTAGGTCTTCCGATACGCGTATCTAGCTAGCGCGAGGTCGGAGGTTAGAGTTGTAATGGTTCTTCTTGCACATGGACTTCTTTTTTTTTATAAATCGGTCCCATGTGTACTCAATTTTAAGAAAACTTTAAATTCCTTTTAGTTGCCATGCCCGCGTATGCCGCGTCATGGTACCAATTATATATTTTCCTACTTACTGGTATCCTGAGGTTGGACTGGAGACTTAAAAGCGAGAGGTCATAATTTTTAAATTGAGTTTAAATATACGGAGTAAGAAAAAGGCTTGATCGCCATGTACAAAATAAAATCTAACCGGGCAATCAGATGATTCGAAATCACGCGATGACGAGACGTCAGCGACCAGTATTCTGTATACATTTCAATCTTTAATTGTGCGCGTCAGTCCACCATTATTTGTGCGCGTCGTGTAACGCGTCCTCACAGGAAAACGAGTGAGTTCAAAGCTATTTTAAAAGGGTACCAATTAATTAGGTCAAAACTATTAATCTAATAACCCATGAGGTGCACCATGGCAGACCAGTATTTATTAAGTGTTGTTAATAATTTTCATTAACCGGCAAATAAACTGAATGGTTTCATTTTAAATCTAAGTGAAAAATGAAAATTAAACGGTATAAACCATCAAAATGAAAACAACGGCTTAAGCGATGTTAATATTCATCTAAATCGAAAGCACTTCTGAATTAAACTGTGTGAAATGAAATTTAAGAACTATAGTTTTATGCTGAGAGTATTGACGTGTTCGTTCTGCGGGAGCTCGAGGGAATATTTTTGAATATGGCAAAAACAAGAACTTAATCAATTTACTTTTAAAAAGATCGAATAACGTGCTGCGATCGAGATTAAAAAAGATGTCGCGTGCACCATAGGATATTTAATCTTAAACCACAGTTATAGGGCCCCATAATTTAGAACAACAATAACCGATTATAAAGTTTGTACAATATAAAATAATCATATATATTAAATCATTTCAATTTAAACTTGTAAATTTGCAATTTTAATTCCTACCACTAAATTAAAAAAAAAATGGATTAATTGATTTACAAGTGTTTAATTTTTCCAAAAGCAAACACAAATTATACAAAAACGTTGTTTTGCTTCGCACTTAAAAAAAGTGCATTTATAGGTAAGAATTTCAAACCCGTGAAGGGACAGAAATTATAAATTCACAGTGAAAGAAATATGAAAGTCACAGTCTAAGAAATCATAAAGCTATAATTATTATACAAAAACGTTGTTTTGCTTCGTACTTCAAAAATGTGCATTTAAAGGTTAGAATTTCAAACCCGTGAAGGGACAGAAATTATAAATTCACAGTGAAAGAAATATGAAAGTCACAGTCTAAGAAATCATAAAGCTATAATTATAATAATTAGTATGAATAAAAAATTTACAAAAAAATGACGTATAAATTCGGCCTATCGAAACTTTTAATTATGCAGAAATCATTCTGTTGTAGAATTCACTCTTGGTAAGGGTAACTAAAAGCCAACTATGCGTGGAAAGGTAGAATAGCATAATACCAAATAGTTCCTGCCCGCGTTTTTAAAATGTTTAGTTGTTAGGATGGATGGTTGCAGTTTTCAGTTAGTAAAAGGAAACATTCGCCTCTTTATAAAGTTTCTAATCATTAAATCTACATAAGTAAAAGTTTCGATAGGCCGAATTTATACGTCATTTTTTTGTAAATTTTTTATTCATATTAATTATTATAATTATAGCTTTATGATTTCTTAGACTGTGACTTTCATATTTCTTTCACTGTGAATTTATAATTTCTGTCCCTTCACGGGTTTGAAATTCTAACCTTTAAATGCACATTTTTGAAGTACGAAGCAAAACAACGTTTTTGTATAATAATTATAGCTTTATGATTTCTTAGACTGTGACTTTCATATTTCTTTCACTGTGAATTTATAATTTCTGTCCCTTCACGGGTTTGAAATTCTTACCTATAAATGCACTTTTTTGAAGTGCGAAGCAAAACAACGTTTTTGTATAATTAGTTTATGATAGATTTAAATTTCACGCTTTGATTATTAAGTTTATATTTGCTTTTTTTTTAATTAACGTGTTTTTCTTGATTTACTAACTAAACTAAAATTTTAAATCTTTTTGCTTATTTGTATTTCATTAAATATTCTTATTTCAATATAATTAATAAATAAATAGTCTCAATGCCAGACCTAGCGAAGGCAAGCTTTTATTAGTAAGCAATGAGAAGTGGAGGAAAGGGGGGAGTAGGCAAGCTAACATATTTGCTTAGTCCGTTATATTAAAATATGAATTTATTATTTCTTGGGATTGATTAAAATCCCGAAAAAACCTAATGCACATATCCCTGATATCAGATTTTGTACGCTACTAACTCCCTTCTTTGCTCGTGTGATGACACCGAGATGAGATAGAAAGAGTCCCACGCTTAGAAAAAACATCCCCATTTGAGGCGCCATAATATATAACAATAGGAACTAACCTAGCTTCTTTATCAGTTATATACATTTGAGAGTAACTAATTGTTCAGGCCTAATTGAAAAGGAGCGTGACTTATCTTTAACAGGGTGGATATCCAGTATGAAACGCTCGATGGTGCATAGTATAAAGCTTGACATTCCTAGGAGTATTTTCAAGGATGATTGGTAGAGGACAAGTCATACTCTGTTTTCAATCAACGTTTTTCATTTAGCGCATGAAAAATATGATTTTTGTTGCATGCTGAGGTGAAAATTAGCCATTATTCATTATTGTAATCTTTCTAATTTTTACATCTCTATTCTATTGTGTGTCCTTTTTCAAAAGACATTCTCTTTTGATACCAGAAAGAGGGTCGAGTTTTGCAAGGGGAGTACTCGTGAAAAGTTCTTGAAGTGTTGCAATATATCTAGCGCATAGGTGGGCCTTAATCAAAGCTCTTCGTGAAGCACTAGTCTTGCAATAATTACACCTTGCGAAGTAATCATACCCACTTTTGATCCAGTAAAAATACCATTTTCCAGCAAGGCCCTCATTTCAATATCTATGGTCCTATCCTCTTAAGCGATTGTGATTCACGAAATCCCGATTGAATTACCCCAAAAGCAAACTCCGGCAATAGATTTAACACAAGAATATGGAAGAGCTATACCTTTGTCCGCGCGCTAGTCTCAAGGGGATGGAGCCTATGGACGTCTTACGCCGCGCCTCATGTCACGTGCACAGGAAGCGATTGGCGGTTTTCTACGATAAGTGCGGGGGGGGGAGGATATCAGGCTGCGGCGATAGGCGCTGCCGGCAGAGCTAGCTCTCTGTCGCGGACCTCGAAAGCTCGTGATAGGGTGAAAATAAAAACGCATATAACGTCAAATCTACTAAGCTCCTCCCGTTCGAGACTAGCGTAATACCAGAGGTATAGCGTACGGTTCGATATTCTTGTGTTGATTCTATTCTTGACTCCGGTAATAGAGTCTAACTATACCCCTGTTCAAGCGCACTTGCTTGAACAACTTTGTTTCTTTTGAGGTTTGATATATTCTCACCCAACTCTCGTGTCTTCTTCAGTGGTTTCGAGGACTAGTTTCTGAATGTTATAGAAGGTTCTGTAATAATATTTTTTTCCATCAGTGGACGATTATCATTTTCCCCACCAGATAGCTGTCACAGTCAGCAGCTTAGGTTTAGGTGTGAAGGCTTAGATTTAAGTTCGCACTGAAAAAAGAGGAAATGCACTTTTATCTTTTAATATAGATATTATACTGTTGAAGTAAACGATAAAAGAATAAAAAAAACATTTGTATATAAGTTTTTTATGTTTTGTTGGTAGTTTTTTTTCTTTACACAAAAAATTATTTCTCTGTATAAATACTCGCTAATTTTATAATAACTGGTTAGTTCGTGTTTAATAATCAATGTTTTAACTTTTATCATTCTGAATAAACGCAAGTTTGCCACAATTAGTTAGTTAGTTTGATGCCGTAATTATATCAAGCCTCAACACATACTAGCCTTCAATAGACCCTAAAATCCATAAACTAATGTTAAACTATATTAATGGAGTGTCCTACCTAAACAGACGTCTTGTATCGGAGGTAAACAAAGTCCACTACTTCTCCATTAGTTCAACGTTGCCAGATGAAAAAAATTTAGATGATCGATTCGATTTAACTAGAAAGTTATATTACGCTATATTTACGAGCGAAATTTGAAATGCGGGTTTCTTACATAAATTTGGAACTGGAGCATCGAGAAATCATCCCCAGAAGGAGTCGTAAGGCAAGAAAAATAATTTCCGACCGTTTTCGTCCCGTCTAACGAGCCGCGCGCCCTCCTGCGTGTGTATCTGGAGTCCTAAATCTGGTACAATATGACTGCGTCGAAGAGAGTCAACAAAATTTATCAATAGAGGCCAAGTCCCAACCGCTGTTTATTAACCACTTCTCAAACTTTATAAATTGCTATTTTTGGATTAGGAAACCTACGGTAAGTTATTCTTTTCACTTCTCGCCACGAAAGTAAAAATTGTGCCCAGTCGTTCACGGGAGAGCTGAGAGACGCGACGTCATACGCCGATAAACGCCGCCGATACGCTACGCCGCTACCTAGGGAAAAAACTCGGCGCGCTGCCGTCGAAACACGCTCACGCCGCTGCCGGGTTTTGTATTCGCGGCGTCTAAGCCTAACCCGAAGTACATATGATCCTAAATTTTCGTTTCTTTGAGGTGTTTAACGGTGGCGCTACGCTCGTTATCCGGGTCCTTTCCGGGACCGTTTTGGGAAAAAAATCAAGAGACTTTGCTTGCCTTACGACTCCTTCAGGGGGTGATTTCTCGATGGTCAAACATCCTTATCTTTTGCCTTCGAAGCACAAATTTTCGGAATTACTTGCACGAGAGAGCCATTTCATCACTATGCACGGAGGCTTAAACAACACCTTAACTCAATTAAGAGAAGATTATTGGATAATGCAAGGTCGTCAAATGGTTAAACGAGTAATTTCAAAGTGCATTATCTGCCGTCGTTTCAAAATTAAAGCTGGAGAACAGAACGCTGCACCGTTACCATTGGATCGAGTTAAAGAATCTCTACCTTTACGGTTACTGGAATAGACTTCGCGGGTCCTTTATATGTACGAAAGGGACAAGAATCAACGAAAGTATATATAGCTCTCTTCACTTGTGGAGTCACACGCGCTATCCATTTGGAATTAGTAACAGACATGAGTGCAGAAAAATTCATGATGTCATTCCGGAGGCTCGTGGCTCGAAGAGAGATTCCTTCAACAATATATTCGGATAATGCAAAGTCATTCAAACGAACGGATCAAGATCTAAGAAGTTTGTATAAAAACGTCGAAAATACTCCATTTCAAGAATATCTAGGTCAAAAAGGAATCAAGTGGAGATATATTGTGGAACGTGCCGCCTGGTGGGGCGGCTTTTGGGAAAGGCTCGTCCGCACTGTTAAAACCTGTCTAAAGACATTGGGAAAAAACACTCTTTCATATGAGGAACTACAGACGAGCTTGACCGAAATAGAAGCAGTCATAAATTCCCGACCTCTGACGTACAACAACACGGATCCAAATGAGCCATTTGCGTTAAGTCCATCCTATTTCCTCATTGGACAAAGAACCACAGCAGTTCCCGACCAAGTTTTTACGCAAAATCAGATCAACGCTAATAAAAATCAATTAACCAAGAAGCTCAAACATGGCCAGGCTGTACTAAACCAATTCTGGAATCGCTGGCGAAATAATTTCGAACTTCGCTCAGCTCATAGTAGCAAAGCAATTAATGAACCAATTCCCTTCAAGGTCAATGATGTCGTCCTTATAGAAGACAACAAACTACCTCGTCACGTTTGGCGCATGGGACGAATCATCGAGGTTTTTCCGGGTCGAGATGGAAAAATACGAGCATGTCAGTTGCGCCTACCAGGAGGAGTCAATATTAGAAGAGCTGTGCAATCTCTATACAATCTGGAAATTAATGATTAATGAACAATTACTCCTGTTACTGTTCATCGGGCGGAGGATGTTGCAACTTCGTAATAAAATAGACTTAACATAAGAAATACACCTATAGATAAACAATTAGTTTTTTATCAATAAAAGAAAACATGTATAAAAGCATAATGCTCTGGAAGAAAACCCGTCATTCTATGTTAAACACTTGAACTGTAAACATTTAATCGTTTGTGTATTTTACGCGGCTCTTGAAGTCTAGTAATTTTAATCTTTAAATAAAATGCTAAATTAATCAGTAGTCGTCCTTTTCACTTAAGTTTAGTCCGAAACTCGTAACTCGCGAAAAGACTGTAACAGCATACTCAGATTTAAAATTAAATCAATTATACTTACGACAACACCGTGAAGCGAGTAACTTGACTGGAAAGCTTCACATTGATCGCTTATATAATTTGTCATGTCTAGGTTGGTTTGAAGAAACGTGCGTTTTGGTTTCTACTGGTTCTTAGGGGAGAGCAAGTTTTTAAAGTTAGTCTAACCGGACTGAAACAATTAAACTAACTATAGTACTAATTTCGCGTACTTTTCTAATGATTTTACTAAGTAAAACTGTTTTTAGTTTTATCTAACTTCTATTTTTCTTGGGCTAGAATTTTTCTTAGTTCTTTTGAACTAGATTCTACTTTTGGTAGATTCCCTATTTTTGGGCTAATAATTGAAACGAGGGTTTTTGGTCGAATGTTTTTATTACATTTTATTTTTAGGTATGAATTTTGGGGGGGAACACAAGAGGCTATCTGTGTGGTGATTGGTTAAAAGGGGGGGAACACACGTGGTCATAGGGATGTTGAAATGCCAGGTGTTCGGGTTTTTGGGATTTCTCAAGTTTACAATAGAATTAAATTTACAGAAAGTTGAAAATAAATATAATGCAATCATATACATGAAAACGTAAAATAAATTCACAATAGAACGGAAATGTACAGTTAAAATGGAATATTGGCAAGTTTTTAAAAAATGAGAATATTGCGAAAGTTTTAAAGTGATGGTGACACAAAGTCTTTAGTTTAAATCAAAAAGCGCGCGAAATTAACATATTTTTTCACATGGTTAATGGAAAGGTCACCATAGTTTCTAATTTGCTTGTTAACATTCCATCGTACGAAAACCTAAATATTTTTATTCAAAATGTAAATAAAAATAACTACTGTACAACGTTTACGTTCCTGAACAACTAACCTCTTTAAATGTATAAGGAGAACTTTTGGTAATTTTACGATATACATTTGATTCTCGGCTTCTCTTTTTTGTTTACAGGTGGGGCAAGGTTCTTACAAAAATTCTGCGCATTATTAGGTTGGCTTATAGAGCCCTATTTTAGGGCGGGGTTTCGGTACGAGACACTTCGACGATTTAGGGAGGGTTGACAACGTGTATTCCCCACACCCTACGTTGATCGGAATTCCCTAATGCGAAACAAGTAGTCCCGCGCTTAGAAGAACCTGCTTTTGAAAACCTCTGTGCCTAGACTGCAGCTGATTGAAAAGATAACCCTTTATAGAATACAATGGTTCAAGGTTATTACAAAAATTCTGAGAATAGTTTATTTTAAAAGAATTTGACCATATAGTTCAAGAGTAGAGGCAATGTAAGGACGGCTATAATAAATGGTTCCTCAACAAGCAACAGTCTGACTACATTTAATATGAGGTAAATATTGCGTTTAACATTTTATAATTTAAAGAGAGCTGGAATCTTTAGTAAAAATACAGTGTTCTAGAAATAATGTTTTATTTTATTTATAAATTACTGGAGTGAGTAAATAATGAATATATTTATTGTTAGCAAAGTTGTCCATTTTGCCTTGTAACGAGTTTTTTTCTTTAAACGACATTATAACTATTAATTTCAAATTATAAAATCATAAATTGAATATTGACAATTTATAAAAATTATAATTTTATAATAAATAGTATAAGGTTTTGGTCCGTAGCTCTTTTTTTAGTTTAGTTTTATATGAATTTTATCGATGTATTTCGCATTTAAAGTTTTCGAGTAATGTTAATTATCTTTCAGTTGTCACCACTTTTTCGAATTTTTATAGTTTTATCATACTATTAAAAACGCCATATTCAAAATTTTATACCTCTGGGTTTTTAATAAACTTCAAAATGAAAATGTCAAAAATATATATACTTTTTTAGATATATGACGTAGTTTATTTCTGGAACGATATTTTTCATACAAAGGGCAGGAATTTCTTGAGTAAAAAATTTCAATTTTGTTTAAAAATAGGCCGATCCGACGGGCCGATCATAATCAATTCACTGGCTAGAAAGCGTTATATTCAAAGCAAAAGAAATAAATATTATAATCTTCACACGCTAAATTTTGTAAGAACCTTGGTTAATCACAATAAAGAAATAATCTTCGCCTGGGACTTTGTTCAGAGAGAGAAACAGACAGCAATAAGAAGAGCTATAAGCCACCTCTAAGTCAGTGCGGCCGAAGAATCGCACCTCAGTGACGTCACTGGCGTGCTGAAAAACTAGAAGGGAAAAGGAAGAGGCTTTTCAAACAAGTTGGAGTTTTTTTTTTCGGGAAAAGCCTCCGTTGCAGGTGGGGCAATTCCACCCAGGTTGGTTAATGGAAAGGTCACCATAGTTTCTAATTTGCTTGTTAACAATCCCTCGTACGAAAACCTAAATATTTTTATTCAAAATGTAAATAAAAATAACTACTGAACAACGTTTAAGCTCGTGAACAACTAACCTCTTTAAATGTATAAGGAGAACTTTTGGTAATTTTACGATATACATTTGTTTCTCGGCTTCTCTTTTTTGTTTACAGGTGGGGCAATTTCACCCAGCATCGCCCGATATTCTCTCTGGTTTCAAAAAGTTTTTCACACAAGACTAATCAAAAGACAATTGATAGAAAGTTAGCGAGCGTAATTTAGGCAATTTATATAGGGAAAGATTTACATGTAGAGATCATCTCCTCGACGAAGATATGGGGACTGAAAGGCATGAGAAGACTTCGTAACTGTTAGAGACTGATTTGGAATGAAGACATGTTAATTGTGATAACAATAGGCCCTCAAATATATCTTGAATGGCCGAATCATTTCTAGTGGTATGCCATTTCCAATAAGTACGTATCCCTTCAGATACTGGCAACTTGTCTCAATTTGTAGATGCGCGTTCCTACATTTATGTCCGAAGTAGCTTGGGAGAGCTGTTTATAGTTTTAGCGGTTAAAGCGGACTAAAACACCCTAATCGCGCTCGTGTTGCCCTGACACGTGGGGTTACGTGAGAATTAAAATATGATTTAAATAAATTGCACTACGGTTTAAAATTCAACAAAAATAAATAACTGTTTTATTTATTACTATAAATTCGTGCTGATTAATTTAGATTTAGTCCCTAGCACAAAAGGGGGTTTACTTAATTTTTTGAAGAGGAGAACCTCGGTTCAACCTAGCACGCGCTCTTAAATTTCATACTTGTTTTTGCACTGCACTCAAAAGTTCTCGTTTTTACTAAATGAAAATGCTCCTTTTTCAATTTTTGCCCTATAGCGCCTCTTACTTTTCTATTGGTACTTTTGGATCATGTGCCCAAATTTTAACACCTGCACATTCTTTAGGTTTTGAAAGGGGGGAGGAAACGCTTGTTTCCTTATATTTGGGGATTACCCTCCTTCAGAGGGGCTTGACTATTTTCGCGAAACAGTTTTGATACAATAGGTTAAACACAAATTCTTACAAAAAAATGGAAACGAAAGAAAATATTTTTCAAATGAACAGAATTGGGAATAAGTTTTAAAGGGACACTAAAATGCCACAAAACACAAAAAAAAAGAGTAATATATATTTACAAACATTAAATTTAACACTTATTTCAAAAAGTTCAAAAAATAACAACTGGAGATTCAACACAATTTGCTTTTAAGTGTTTTGGTCGTTCTTTTAGTCATCTTGGTTTTAGGAGTTTTCTTTGACTTAGCCATATTTTGTAAAACGATTGCCCCCATTATCCTATACACACTATCAAAAGACAACACATGTAACAATTCCACTAATTAAATCCATAGAATCTAAGGTCCACCTGAACGAGGAGGACCAGTAGCCCCATGTCCCCCAGCAACAGGGAAAATAGTTGCCATTATCCCATACACACTAACAAAAGACAACACATGTAACTATTCCACTAATTAAATCCATAGAATTTAAGGTCCACCTGAACGAGGAGGACCAGTAGCCAAATGTTCCCCGGCAACAGGGAAACTAGTTGCCATTATCTCATACACACTATCAAAAGACAATACATGTAACTATTCCACTAATTAAATCCATAGAATCTAAGGTCCACCTGAACGAGGAGGACCAGTAGCCCCATGTTCCCCAGCAACAGGGAAACTAGTTGCCATTATCCCATACACACTATCAAAAGACAATACATGTAACTATTCCACTAATTAAATCCATAGAATTTAAGGTCCACCTGAATGAGGAGGACCAGTAGCCCCATGTTCCCCAGCAACAAGGAAACTAGAGCTGCTCAAAGTTGCATCAAATGACTTGGCCTTAAAAAAGGCCGTTTTTAATTTGGCAAGAAATCTTAATTCGTTAATCATCACCTCTTAAAGGTCTTAAAAGAACTGTTCTAGTTGACACGAAAGACTAGAAAAGGTTCGTACTAAAAATGTACGGCCAAATCTATTGTTGAGTGCTTGACGTATAACGCCCGCGAAACGAAATTCCTTTGTTTGAACTTGGACTCGGAACGAATGTTTTGAAGTCTCCTCTCGGTAACATTCGAGAAATATTCGACTTAATTTTCCGCTTTATTTGAGGTCGCATTAGGGCTATTGTTACTCTACGAGGCAATCGTCAGCTTCTCAAATAAACAAAGGATAAATTATTAATTTAATTCTGAACAACTAAACATTTTAGACCTTTATAACGACTTTATTCGTTGTTGTAAATTCTTTACGACCTAGCGCTGCAAAGAGAGTGAGAAAAGTGACGCTTCGCTAGCCGCACTATTTCTCTCCCTACGCTTCGGAGCCCAGTCTTTTCGGACAAGAAGCCCGCTTTTTTGTAAATTCCGCCTCTCATTGGCTCCGCGGGATCACGGGGTTTCTCTGGTAGAAGGTTCTAGAATTTTACAATCCGCCTGTGGTTGATAATAGAGCGGAGCCTATAACTGAGCGGAATATAATTCCTTTACTCCATAGCTGCATTAGCTTTCTTCCACGAACAACGTAAATTATTCGCGTTCGCGCTAAAGAGTGCATAGTACGAGAACCTAATAAAGGGGAAATCTTAACCTAACGTTTTCCTTTAATTTTATTAAATCTTCATTCGATATTTTGTATGAAAAGGAAATATAAGGGGGCTGAAACCGAGATGGGAAAAAAATCCCCGGGGAAACAAGGCGCGCGCAGAGTCGACTTTCCTTTTCAGGGGAAGAATAATAAACCGTAACCTTTATATGTAGAAAAAACTCTGCAAATTACGGCTGATCTTAGTTCGAAAATTTTTTACATTGGAAGACGTTAAACGGTTGCCAAAATGTGTCGGACTATTCCATTTTAGAAAATTGTTTAAATTGAGGGGTTTTTTTTTTCGTGATATATATTTGTTCAGGCCTTGTATGCTGAGGATATAACTCAATTTCCAATGAAAAATTAGTACAATAGCTGGGAAAACTCCGACTGGTTGAAATTACAATTTAAATAATTAAGCCAAATAAATAGATTTAGTTATATTTAAACGAGCGAATATTATTAGGCATCGGTAAATATAAATTAATTCATTAATTTTGAATCAATATTCGTAAAATTTAATTTCAAAACGTAATAAAATACTAGAAATTTCTGTTCTTTTTCATAAATCACTACATATTTTGTATTAAAAATACGTAGACTTTATAAAGGTACCTAAATTTGAAATTAAAGCGTTAATTAGTGTTTAATTACGGTAAATTAATAAGTTTTTGACGCGAAAGAGTGTAAATTTGACCAAAAATATGTTTTGAAGCGTAAATTGTATCGTAATATCTTTAAAATTAAAGTTAATTGACAAAACCAAGTTAATTTAAATTTCATTTATCGTGTTTTTAGTTCGCTATAGAAAAGCGCGAGGAGTGTTTTTAAACGCTTACAATATGGGGCGCCGTTCAAGACTTAATTCAACATTCGTTTTAAATACTGTATAAAAATCAGGGCTAAATATTACCATCCCCAACTATATACTTTGGTTAAGCAGTGAGATCTGCCAACGCTATAAGAGTCGGAATACGAAGAAACCTGGGTTTATGATACCTTCGTACAAAATTCATCCCGGAGATTTAGTGGGTATTGATATAATGGGCCCAATACCCTGTACTAAACATCAGAATAGATTTCTGGTAGTTATAGTGGACTATTTCACTAAGTATACAGAAATATTTCCGGTTCGTAATATTACGACTCTTACTCTATGTAAAATTCTGTTGCAATATACAGGGTGTAACAGATAACAAAACTCAATAGCTTCTATGGGAAAAATTTTCAAAGGGATTTTAACATTGAAAATTAGGAATTTCATCAAAATAGACCATTTCGGCGGAAAATTAAAATCAGCTTAAACAACGCTAATTTGAAATTATTTTCAAAAATCGACAAAAATAACCAAAATATGCCAAATTGGATAATTACTTTTAGAATCGATAAAAATAGGCCAAATTCGATAATTCTTTTTAAAATCGGTAAAAATAGGCCAAATTCGATAATTGCTTTTAAAATCGATAAAAATAGGCCAAATTGGATAATTCCTTTTAAAATCGATAAAAATAGGCCAAATTGGATAATTCCTTTTAAAATCGATAAAATAGGCCAAATTGGATAATTCCTTTTAAAATCGATAAAATAGGCCAAATTGGATAATTCCTTTTAAAATCGATAAAAATAGGCCAAATCGGATAATTCCTTTTAAAATCGATAAAAATAGGCCAAATTGGATAATTCCTTTTAAAATCGATAAAATAGGCCAAATTGGATAAATCCACTAAAAATCGATAAAAATAGGCCAATGTGGTTAAATACTTTAGAAATTAACACAAATGTACCAATTTAAAATTATCCTCCTAAACCAATAAAATTTAGGTCAAATTAGTAATTTCGTTTTAAAATTTAAAGAAATTGCGCCAAATTTGATAATTGTTATTTTTCTCCAACAACGATCAAGATTTTTTCTGAAATGCGCGATATTCTCTTGAAAATTCTCTTCAAATTCCAATAAAACAGGCCAAAATCATTAGTGCATGTGTTCGATATGCCCCCATCGGTTTCGAGGCATTCTTCGCCGCGACTAATTACTGACCCTAGGACATTAGCCAGAGATCGTTCGACAGCTGATCGAATTTTTTGCCGCAGTTCCTCAAGTGTGTGAACTTCAGATTCATACACAACGCTTTTTACGTATCCCCAAAGGAAAAAGTTCAAAGGTGTTAGATCGGGGGATCTTGGTGGCCATGGAAAGGACCCTCCCCGTCCAAACCATCGGTTAGGAAAGCTATCGTTAAGCCACTCTCGTACGCCTCGATGGTAATGCGGAGGTGCTCGTCTTGCTGAAACCACATATCTTGCGTTTCAGCTGGTGGCATCTCTCGCAAGGCTTCGGTAACACTAGTTTGGAGAAATTCCAGATAAGTTGGCCCAGTTAAATTTTCTTCAAAAAAGAAAGAACCTATTATTCGTTCCCCGAAAATTCCCACCCATACATTCGTTTTAAATCTCTGTTGATCGAATTTTCTCTAAGCCAATAAGGATTCTGCTGAGACCAATAGTGCATGTTGTGCCTATTGACCGTTCCATCTCTATGGAATGTGGCTTCATCAGACTATAGAACTTAAGAAACAAAGTTTGGATGTTCTTCCGACAGCCATCGCAAGGCCAAACAAAACTCGGTGCGTCGCAGCCTATCTTCATCCGATAGTGAATATGGTAGGGGTGGAACTTCTGGGTGTGAAATACTCGAAGGACTGTAGAATGGCTAACTCCAAACTCTCCACCAACTGCTCTACTACTGGTGTGGGGGTTAACGTGGAACGCCGCCAGGATCATATCATCACCTCTTGATTCGTTAGCCACGATGCGATTGACTCTGGGTTGTTTTTGTTGACGATTGAAAGAGCCATCACTACGGAGATTTGCTTCAAGAGCTCGAAAGGTTGATTCCACTGGGAATTTATACCGATTTGGATATCTTCTTTGGTACAGACGCGCTGCTTCGCGGGCATTTCCTCGACATTCACCAAACAATAAAATCATATCAGTTTTCTCAGAACTTGTGAACTGAGCCATGATTTATTTATTTATTCGGCTTAAATACTCGTACAGCCGAAATCCAAATATGTTGCAAATAGGTATTCCGCCTTTAAAAAGGCAGTATCACCAATAAATTGAAAGAAGTATTATATTCCGCCTTTAAAAAGGCAGAAATATGAACTAGAAATGAAAAATTACGAAGAACAATGAAATAAACTAACTTTCCTGAACTCGTTAGGCTTAAGGTTTTTAATTTTTTAGATAAAATTTGCGCGAGACTTTGTTTTAAAATCTGTTGCGCAATTTTGGCGCGAAAAGTCTTCCACGAGACATTTAAACAGATTTTAAAACAAAGTCTCGCGCCAATTTTATCTAGAAAATTGAAAACCTTTAGCCTATTATAACGAGTTCAGGAAAGCTAGTTTATATCATTGTTCTTCGTAATACCTATTAGATTTCTGATAGAATTCGAGATTGATTTGAAGAAAATGCCCTTGGGAAGACTATCCAGAGAACAAATAATACGATCATATTCCGTTTTATCGGAGCTCTTCGCTTTACTCGGAAAAAAAAAGATGTCGGATACAAAATACTCCAACGTATTGCGCCACCCGAGGCTCCTAACAGCGTTAACGCGTTTGGAAAATGAGTTCCACTGGAACTATAAATTTAGGGTTAGCGTCTGCAACGCTCGGAATGATCCCTTCGTGTTCAGTTCCCCCGACCGGTGTAACAGTTCATAACTGGGAACAAATTGCAGGGTAACGAATGTAGCTTTGCACCAACGGGTGCAATGTATCTAAAGCCATCATATCGGCGAAATAAACTCCTTTTCCAAACGCGTAACCGCTGTTAGGAGCCTCGGGTGGCGCAATACGCAAACCCTGAGTTAAAATGCCAGCTACGTTGCTTGTTCTGGTACCATACCACAACAATTTTCGATTATGAAGCTTTTGCAATGGCATATACCGGTCACCTTCTCCTTATCACGAAATCTTGAAAACTTCTTCATGCTACACTGGTTAGTTTGAATCCAATCTCTACCCCTAGGAGAAAATCTAACATTTGAAGTTTAGATTTAATGACTTCAAAGTTGTCCAATATTGGAGGCGAATCTGTGCCAAAATCATGCGGAATTAATGTGAAAAATTGGTTGGAGTAATCTCTTAGTTCGTTCATTTTGTTTCCGACATCTTTTTTTTTTTTCGAGTAAAGCGAAGAGCTCCGATAAATCGGAATATGATCGTATTATTTGTTTTCCCAAGGGCATTTTCGAAATAAATCCTAACATTTCCGGATATCCTTTGCAATTGTGAATCTTCGTGCGTCCAGATAAAAAGGAAGCTAAAAAACTGCTGAACGAGACGATAGAACCAATGTCTGTAATCCAAAAAAATGGAAATTCATCTGATGATATTCGCAACCTATATATCGTCTGTTAAAGGGAGAATGCAACCTAATTACATGTGATTTTTTATCGATTCCTTATCGTTTAAAATGGCCTAATCCATCCAAAAAAGTTTACAATACAAATATTAAACAAGAAATAAATGTAAAACTTACCCTGAAAATAGGCTTAGCGGGATTCATGGAGATCCTGAATCGCGTCCGTGTAAGGTCTAGCGACCAATGAGCAAAGGCCCGTCGTTCACGCGAGATCTCCACGAGACTTACGTCGCGTGCGATTGGTCGCTAGACCTTACACGCGAGGAAATCAGGAGCTCCATGAATCCCACTAAGCCTATTTTCAGGGTAAGTTTTAAATTTATTTCTAGTTTAATATTTGTTTGTAAATTTTTTAAATAGTGGATTAGGCCTATTTAAACAATAATGAATCGATAAAAAATCGCTTCTTGTTAGGTTGCATCCTCCCTTTAAGGTGTTATCCAAAATGGAACAAAACATATGCTTTATTCATTGCCATTGGGATAACATCTTAGCAGACGAAATTTACGTCGCGAATATAGTATACACTATACATATCACAAATATACAATCGTTATTTCCCACCCTAGTCAAAGAGAAAAAACAGGCTTGGAAATAAGGATATTTTATTTAGTAGTCAGACTGACTAGTGAGCCCCCTCTCCTTATTTATTTTAGTAGTCACTGCCTACTGGGGGTAAAAATAGGGGTATGAAACAAGAAGGAAAAACCGTATTAATATTACCCATCTCGTAAGTCGTATTCGGGAGGACTGAATTTAAGCTTTTCTCACTTGTGTATAATCTCGTTTTTTCTCTTTTTGGGTTTGATGAATATTACATTTGAGGTAAATATTTCACTAGTAAAATTGACTAGTTATCCCCCTGATTTTTATTAATTTTAAAAGTCAGGGCATTTATTTTAGTAGTCAAATGCCGTGACTAGTGCCTTATTTCCAAGCCTGCAATGATATCGAGCTATCTTACGTGAAGTGGAGCCTATTTTTGATTCCATGGAATTTGTACTTGACTAACTGAAGCCTCAAATCTTTTATTAACTGCGTAAGTTTGCGCAGAATGTGTTTGTGATGAATGTCTAGCTTTTATAAATAACCAATTAGTGAAATTAAAACTAATCATAGATTTATCATTAAAATCTCGGGGGAGATTTCCGTTAACCGACTCTCCACTAAATAACGATGGTTATAGACATGAAGGATCAGACAAGGAGAGGAAAACTGGGAACGGCACGGTTCCTACTGCGTCGGCCTAAACTCCCACTCTGGATGAACGGTGGGGGGTAGAGATGCTTCGTGGTAAATTGTTGTGACGTGGATCATAGCCTCCTCGATCACGCGCTTCGGCGGCGCTCGCGCTATAGAAGCCCCGGCAATCGGCCGAAAATCGCGAATAAATGAATTCTCGAGATTTACAAAATGACACCAAACTGATGCACGTCTCAAGGGGGGGAACTGACCAAATTTGAAGGGTTTTGCCCTTTTCAGGGCTTAAATGATTTTTAATAGCCACAATTAAAATATATGTTTTGCAAATTAGTTTATTTTATCTCCTTAAAGACGCGTTCACAGGTAGCCAAGTTGAAAAACATGATTTGAAAAACATGATTCGAAAATCATGATTCGAAAATCGTGATTCGAAAATCGTGATTCGAAAATCGTGATTCGAAAATCGTGATTCGAAAAACGTGATTCGAAAAACGTGATTCGAAAAACATGATTCGAAAAACATGATTTGAAAAACTTTACGCAACTTCGTGTTTAAAGGAATCTCGAAACGCCATTCAAATTGTTCAAAGAGCGTTTATGCATGCATAACAAGCCCCTGCTATAGAATCCTTTAATTCAGCCTCTTTTACAATGTCATGGGTCTAGCTATTCCTATGGGCTTGACCATCTTGTTACTTATTAATTTTCCCGCTTTATAGGGAGCTCGCTCAGTTTATTTAGTCTTCATGACCGCACGCACATTTTCTAAATTTTCCTCGTTTTGGGAAGCACGCTCGATTTGGTCCTCAAGACCTGAATACTTTTTCCAATCCTTCTTAATATTCCTAACTCCTTTTTCAAGTTTACAATTTTACACATTTTAGCTTTTTCCAAAACTGCCAGCGCGCGCTCATTCGTTCCTCAGTTTCCCCCCTGGGGCATCTCCTCGTTTCTTTTTTATTTTTCCAACACCTGCACCTATTTTTCGGGTTTTTCTAATTTTTGGCACAATTTTTATAACACGTTCCTAGGCCTAGGATTATTACAATGGGGTTGTGGAGAGATAAAAAAGTAGATTTTAAGATTAATGTTTTTTATATACAAAAATAATATTTCATGTTTTTAGTTTTTTATTGCCAATATACAGAAGTATATAAACAAGCGACCTTAAAATAAAAGTTCAGTTATTACGTTGATTCCTGTCTTATCATTTTACCTATCCGTTAGAACTACAATTGGTGACCCGAAATTCAAGTTAGTTTTAAGTCGATAGGGCTACGAAGCACGACATGTCGGACAACGAGGACAACGTAACTGCTTTGAGCGATCAGATCAAGCATTTGACCGAGAGGCTAAATCAAGCAATGTCGCATACTGATGAAAGTACTGACGAACGATCGGGAAGACAAGAAATTTCTCGCCTAACAATAAAGCTTCCACTATTTTGGAAAGATAATCCGGACCTCTGGTTCTCCACTATAGAATCGCAGTTTCGACTACACCGTATCGTCTCGGAACAGACAAAATTCGATTACGTACTACAATCTTTGGACCAAACCATCGTTCCTTACGTTGCGGACATTATCAAGATCCCTCCAGAAAACCCCTTCACAGCTTTAAAAACACGGATAATCTCTTCGTTCTGCGACACAGACGAGAAACGCTTACGAAAACTACTCAGCGGTATGCAGATCGGCGACCAGAAACCTTCTCTCTTTCTACAAACTATGCGCCTACAAGCAGGTTCACAAGCCACCGACGCCATTTTAAAATCCTTATTTATGGACCAACTTCCTGAACAAGTTCGGGGCATATTGGTAATGAGCAATGAAAGTAATCTGGATAAAATCGCTGCCCAAGCGGACAAGATTGTAGAGACCATCCGCCCAATTACAATTTCCACTGTCATTTCTAAGAGCCCAGGAGAGGCCGAAGACACGTCATCTGTACGACACCTAGTTCAGCAAATAGAAGAGCTCAACAGCAAATTCGAGGCATTCACTAGAGGTCGTCCACGACAACGTAATGAAGATTTCCGTGAGAGAGGACCGAGCCGTTCGCAGTCTCGAGGTCGCACTTTCAACCCGAGAGGAAAATTTTGTTTCTACCACTTCCGTTTCGGCGAAAAGGCGAAGAAATGCCAGGATCCTTGCACTTGGACACGGGGCCAGCTCCCTCATAAGAGAACGGATCCGGGAAACCAGTAGGCCGATCGGAGATGGCGACCACCGACAATACTGGCAATCATTCACGTCGCCTTTTTATATACGATAAAACTTCACAACGCAACTACCTGATCGACACCGGCGCTGATATCTCAGTTATACCACCAACCAAACAAGAACAACGAATCTCCAAATGTCAATTCAAATTATTCGCCGCCAATGGTACACCAATCAAAACCTACGGAACAAAGACTCTTCAACTCGACTTGGGACTTAGAAGAGCTTTTAAATGGAGATTCGTTATCGCTGACGTGGGGAAACCTATTATCGGAGCGGACTTCATATCAACCTTTCATCTCCTGCCAGATCTAAAGACGAGAAAGCTAGTGGATAGTAAAACTCAGATATCAGCCTATTGCAAGGTCATACAACATCCCGCAATAAACATCACCACAATCCTCGGAACATCGGAATTCCACAAATTGCTTGCGGAATATCCCGAAATAACTCGACCATCTGGACCATTACTAGAGCCGAAGCACAATGTATTTCACCATATCGAGACTACTGGACCACCAGTCGTAGAACGTGTACGCAATCTCGATCCCAAGCGACTCGCCGTAGCCAAGAGAGAATTCGAATTAATGGCCGAGCAAGGCATATGCCGTCCATCTAAAAGTAACTTTGCAAGTCCACTTCACATGCAACCTAAAAAGAAAGGAGAATGGCGACCTTGTGGTGATTATCGTGCGTTGAACCGGCAAACACGACCAGACCGATATCCTTTGGCAATCCTGAACAATTTTACCGCTAACTTTGCTGGATGTAAAGTTTTCTCGAAGTTCGATTTGGTCAAAGCTTTTTATCAGATACCTGTCCATCCAGATGACATTCACAAAACTGCCGTCATCACACCATTTGGACTATGGGAGTTTCAGCGTATGCCATTTGGGTTGTGTAATTCTGCACAAACGTTCCAGCGATTTATGGACCAAGTTTGTCGAGGCCTGGACTTCGTATTCGTATATGTCGATGACGTCGCTGTAGCTTCACCTGACCGAGAGACGCACAAAGCACACCTTCGGATGCTGTTCGAGCGGTTCAAGGAGTATGGCATTATAATTAACCCGTCAAAATCGCAACTTGGAGTAGAAGAGTTCGATTTCCTGGGATACATGGTAAATTCGCAAGGAATCTCACCACTTCCAGGCAAAATTAAAGCCATCGTCGATTACCCGAAACCCGGAACTATTGCCGAACTAAGAAGATTTCTGTGCATGGGCAATTTTTACCATCGATTCATAAAGAACGCCGCAATACTCCAGGCTCCCTTGAATGAATATCTCAAAGGAGCCAAGAAGAACGACAAGACGAAAATACAATGGACATCATTAGCCGAGAAATCATTCGAGGATTGCAAAAAAGCTTTACAGGACGCAACTATGCTTGCCCATCCCAGACACGACGCTCCGCTCGTTCTTAAAGTGGACGCGTCTGATTTTGCCATTGGCGCGACACTGGAGCACGAGCACGGAAGCATCTCTGAACCACTCTCATTCTTCTCTCGAAAGTTATCTACGACGCAACAGAAGTACAGTGCTTACGACCGAGAGCTCCTCGGCGCATACTCAGCGATAAAACATTTCAAACACATGCTCGAGGGTCGACAATTTACTTTGTATACGGATCACAAGCCGCTGACCTTCGCTTTCGATCAGAAGCTCGACAAGGCTAGTCCTCGACAGGCTAGACATCTGGATTATATCGGTCAATTTACCACGGATATTCGACACATCAAAGGCATTGATAATACAGTTGCGGACGCTCTATCCCGTATTGAGATTAACCCTGTGGATGTCGGAACGTTGGATTTCCAAAAGCTCTCAGAATTACAGAAAACCGACAAAGAATTGCAAAGTTTACTACAATCGGAGACGTCTTTACAACTTAAAGCACTCAAGCTTCCAGATACAAACGAGAGTATTTTCTGTGACTTCGGAACGGTACAAGCCAGACCTTACATACCAGCACCTCTTCGTAAACAGGTTTTCAACAACGTTCACGGCTTATCCCATCCCGGCGTTAAGCCAACCAGAAAACTCATCACGCAACGATTTGTGTGGCCGTCAATGAACGCTGACATATCAAAGTGGACCCGAGAATGCGTACCTTGTCAGCGAAACAAGGTTACAAGACACACTATCAGCCCGCATGGTTCTTTTCTCAAACCTGTTCATCGGTTCTCAGATGTACACGTCGACCTGGTTGGACCTCTACCTCCGTCAGAAGGATACTCTTACTTACTTACCTGTATCGATCGTTTCACTCGCTGGCCGGAAGCATTTCCAATCCATAATATCACTGCTGAGACGATCTGTCGGGCGTTCTATGACGGTTGGATTTCACGCTTTGGATGTCCTGACACCATCTATTCTGACCGTGGACGACAGTTTACTTCCTGTCTCTTTAAGGATCTCGCTAATCACTTGGGGGCGCGACACCAACAAGTCACGGCTTTTCATCCCCAGGCTAATGGGATGATCGAACGTTTTCACCGTCCACTTAAAGCCGCTCTCGCAGCACATGGAAACGCTCAATGGACAAAGTCATTATCTTCTGTTCTCTTGGGTCTCCGCACAGCTCTCAAGGAAGATATCAAATCATCCGCCGCGGAAATGGTTTATGGACAAACGCTAAAGTTACCTGGAGATTTCTTCCGCCCAACCCTACCAAGGCAAAACCCTGATGACTTTCTTGGTTCATTACGCACAGTTATGGAATATATTCGACCAAAACCTGCATCAAATCATGCTACGCAAAACACTTTTATCCATAAAGAACTTTCGACATGCTCGCACGTATGGATAAGAAATGATACCGTACGGAAACCTCTACAACCGAAGTACGACGGTCCTTACCAAGTACTTGACCGTTGCGAAAAATATTTCAAGTTGCGTGTCAAGAACAGAACCGACACCGTGACCATCGATCGTTTAAAACCAGCTTTCCTCGCACATCATGATCAGCTTGCGACTCAAACGCCACGAGCAGTAATCGCACCACCTCCAGTACCCAAGGTTCCAAAGACAGTTTCGTTTGCGGACATACCACCTTCATATTCTCACGTCACCCGTTCGGGGCGAACTTTCAAACCTCTACCCTTACATCGTTAACACTGGAGGGGGAATAATGTGGAGAGATAAAAAAGTAGATTTTAGGATTAATGTTTTTTATATACAAAAATAATATTTCATGTTTTTAGTTTTTTATTGCCAATATACAGAAGTATATAAACAAGCGACCTTAAAATAAAAGTTCAGTTATTACGTTGATTCCTGTCTTATCATTTTACCTATCCGTTAGAACTACAGGGTTAAATATTTTTTCAAAAGTTTCTCAATTTACAAACATAAAATTTTTCAAGGGGATAATGAAGTTGACAAAACAAAAAACAAGAATACAATTATCAGATTACAAATTAAATACACATACAAAAACCAATTAGATTACAATTTATAAATTTTAACTTAATAATTTTGCAGCTTCCATCTTATTTCAAATAAAAAACGCTAGGTAGCGACCTTCGTTACACTTCCGCTAAAATGGCAGCCAAGCGAACGAACGAATTTGCGCCGAAGGCTCGAAATAAATAAAATCGGCGAATATTTTACCAGAAGTTAATAATTATATCAAGAAGTGTACTACTTCGTATTTTCGTGCGCCATGTAATTTACGTTGCTCTCCCCCTTCGCGCGGATATAAAGACTTCGGTAACGCGCCTATAAGGCCCAACGTGACTTGGCTGACCGCTTTACAAGGTACATAAAGAGACTGTGACGCGGAGCCAAAAAATAAAGTTCCTCTAAAACCGAGTTCCCCAGGTTCTGAAGGCAGATGATTTGTCAGCTCCTGTATATTGTTGGTAGCCCCTAGACCAAGGTGTTGAAAGGTATGTTATGTTTCTTATGTCGCTGGTTATTTTGGTCAAGATATTTAGTTAATAATAATAATAATGAATGGTATTATGGAGGATGTCAAATCAAAACTAGGCATAGGCTTAATAGTTTCGATAAATTTAATTAATTACGTAGATTATTTTTACAAAAATAAAATCCGTAGATGAATCATTAGTGTCAATTTTTAGCTAGACCCAACCCTAGAAGGGTCTAGGTACTGTATTCACTGCGGCGTTCGCGTTGGCGTTCGCGTTGTACAAGAAGACGAAATACGTCATCGAATAGAAAAATCTTTCATCCTCTTACCTCTCCGAGTGAACTTTTAGTTCACGGAGAGGTTCTGTCTGTTACGTCATCGAATAGGAAAAACTTTCGTCTTCTTACCTCTCCGACTGAACTTTTAGTTCGCTTAATTCTCCAATAAAATTCGAATATACAGTTATTAGCTTATACCTTGCTATAAACGTATATCCACTACAGCTCATTGAAGAGCAGCAACCGTTACTCGCTTCTTAGTTTATAATGATAAACGAACGCCTTAAATAGTATCTTTTGGATTCGAGGCTATTTTAGCCTTCTGAGGTTATACTGAATTGAAGCGTAATATTCCATTAAATTAAAATTAAAACTGATTAAATGATTTAACTTAATCTAAAAACCAATGTTGCTGAAACTTAAATTTAATATAAAGGATATTTTCGAAGATATTCAATATTTTCTTATAGGTTGATTAGATAAAGGCGTGTTTTCACGGGTGTTCAAGATAAAATTATTTAATAAATTTTAGATATTAAGGTGAGTTTTCACGAGTGTCCAAGTTAAAAATTAATAAAGATTAGATATAAAGGCGTGTTCACAGGGTATCCAAGATAAAATGACTTAATATAGAATAGATATAAAGGCTCGTTCGCACGAGTATCCAAGTTAAAATGACAAAGATAATATATAAATGCCCGTTCGCACGGGTATCTAAATTAAAAATGAATAAATATAAGATATAAAGCCGCGTACACACGGGTATCCAAGATAAATTAATAACGATTAGATATAAAGTCGCTTTCACACGGGTATCCAAGATAAATAAAAAGGACTAGATATAAACGCGTTCACACGGGTATCCAAGATAAATTAATAAAGATTAGATATGAAGACGCGTTCACAGGTAGCCAAGTTGAAAAACATGATTTGAAAAACATGATTTGAAAAACTTTACGCAACTTCGTGTTTAAGGGAATCTCGAAACGCCATTCAAATTGTTCAAAGAGGTTTATGCATGCATAACAAGCCCCTACTATAGCATCATTCTTTTCAGCCTCTTTTACAATGTCATGGGTCTAGCTATTCCTATGGGCTTGACCATCTTGTATTTTTTATAATTACCGTATTTGTTTGAGTCGATGCATTAAACACAGTTGTCACGCTGAATTTGTTTTGTTACTGAAGATTTTAAATAAAGATCACACTGTATATTGTTGTTTTGGCAGAGACAGAAGGTGAGGCGCATTTTAAATTGAGCTCGGTTTATTTAAGAAGTAACCGTTAATGGATAACTTGCGAGCGATATAGACTTCGACGCCATGAAAAATAACCTGGCAGCGACATGACCGTGTTTCGGGTGCGGCTCGTCGAGTTTTTTCCATACCGGCGGCTGCTCCTCGCCGAGTTTTTTCCATACCGGCGGCCGCGCCAATAATATTGTTCAACGAAGCGCCGGGCCGGGAGCCGGGGCGTAATATGGGCGGCGTCGGAGTCTAGAGCGATAGTTTACTTTCCAAGTTTCCACCAACTGAACTAACCAAGGCTTAGACCAAATCGAGCTTAAAGACTGGATTAACAAATTCGTGATACTAAATTGAATTTAAAACTTATAATGTGAAACTGAGAAAGGATATAATGCAATTCGCGACTAACATTCGATTATTTATGTAGTATTACAAAAATATAATTGTTTATATCCAGTAATCGTAAAACCTTTAGTCTCGGGCGACGCGCGGGCGCCATTTTACTTGTTTACTATTGCATCTGTGAGACTGTGACGCGCGACTATGACGGGCGCCCCACGTGATCTTAAAGAACTATTTTCAACATTTCCTCTCTATCATTGGTCAATGCAAAAATTGCTTTCGTCTGCTCAAGAAATTACATGGAATACATGGGTGAAAGTTGAAATTTAAATGAAGTAGTACACTTCTTGATATAATTATTAACTTCTGGTTTTACGAGATTATGATAGAGATTTGAAACTCTCCCGAGTATCTAATTAAATAATCTGTTCGTTAAGCCAGAGCATATAGTCCTACTCTGAGTCCTAGGAAGTCTGATCCTCGATCCAATTGAGGTAAGCCTTGTGTCAGTTAAACTGTACCAATTTGATATTTCATATTCTCTCTATTAATATGTAAACGGTAAAACGATTGCCTGAGTTTCATTACCTTAAATTATATTTATGATTTAAAAGCTCAGTACGTTACTCAACCTTTTTTCGTTTAACCTTTTTGATTTCTCTGTAGCTAACACACTATTCATTTTTCAGATTTGCGTACGTTGATTTTCTGCTGAATTTTATCACGATTAAAAAGGTGGATACCAGATACCGTAGGAAATTCTACTTGTATCATTGACAGGAAATTTGCTAGGAATGTGAAAGAGATCCCGCAACCAAACTGTTTCTACGCTTAAAATTTAAATAGCAAAGAATACCGTAAAACTACGGAAGTCTCGGTGTATAGATCTAAAGTATTTTTCATAACTTTTGTAAAGTAAATTTTGCCAATATTACTCATACTGCAACTGATTTTGAAGAACTTGGACATTTATCAAGAATTGCCATGTTTCGTTACAAAATACCCGTGTCCCTAGCAAACATTAATAATTTTACAAGGGCAATTAGAACTTCTAGCTAGGTGTGTTGAATTTATCCGTAAACTTGTTTTTGAAATATATTTCCTGATTTAAATTTTTTCTCCGTGTTATTTGTAAAATCTATACCTCAGCCGGTTTAATAATTCTTGTAACAGTGAATAAAATGTACTTTGTGTAACATTAATGCGAATCAGTTTGAATAAAAACAATTTTAATGAAATCAATTTTATCGCTTGCTTTTTCAACCTCTTGCATATGGCATTGCAACTATTTCTAGTGTTCCTTTCTAAGCACTCTCTCCGTCGCATTTCTAGTCTGTAAATACATCCTTATTTCAAGTTAAAGCTGAAGAATCAATTTTTATATTAAATACTTCAATATTGTCGGTGTTGATTAGGCTAAATAAGAGTTAAAGTGGTTGCACATTCATTCTAAGTTTACTAGCAAGTTCAATAATTATTAATTAGTTTAGAATCGCTTTAAATAAAATTAGCTTTCTTTTCTATTTCTTTAATTGTTTTTTCTCATTTTAATCAATTCCAAGGATCCTATAAATCCGAATGAAATTGAAATAAAACTTAGTAAAACGTTTTCATTTTAGAGCTAAGCCTAACGAAAATGATTTTTTTTTTATCGAAAGAACGGTTTTTTACCGTTTTTGAAGTTATCGTACTATTCCTTATCGTAAATCTAGCGCGCGAGTTATAGAATACGGATTTAGCGAAGGATCGATAAGGTCCCGCCCGGTAAAGTTATCACTTATCGTTTACGATAAAATCCAGAAAAGTTAGAGAATTGCCCCCGATGTCAGCTACCATATGTACGTCGGGTACGCAGTTTTTTACGAACCTTGCGTCGGGTTAGACTTAGACGCCGCGAATACAAGACCCGGCAGCGGCGTGAGCGTTTTTCGACGGCAGCGCGCCGAGTTTTTTCCCTAGGTAGCGGCTTAACGTATGGGCGGCGTTTATCGGCGTATGACGTCGCGTCTCTCAGCTCTCCCGTGAACGACTGGGCCGAGAGGTCGGACATTTACTCAAAATTTGTACGGGATTTTGAAATCTTGGATTTTGCGTTGGATTACGTGATTTCTTGCCGGATTTCAGGATTTTGTCTCGGATTTCAAAATCTTCCCGGATTTTGGATTTCTTCATTTTATTTTCGGATTTCTTGATTTTTTTGCCGGATTTCTTGATTTTTCACCGGATTTCTTGATTTCTTGCCGGATTTCTTGATTTCTTGCCGGATTTCTTGATTTTTGTCTCGGATTTCAAAATCTTCCCGGATTTCGGATTTCTTGATTTTATGTTCGGATTTCTGGATTTCTTGCCGGATTTCGTTATTTCTTGTCGGATTTCGGGATTTTAAATTCCTCACGGATTTTGGATTTCTTGATGGATTTTCTGATTTGTTGTCGGATTTCTTGATTTCTTGTCGGATTTCGCGATTTTTTGCGGATTTTGTGATTTTGAAGAAATTCTTTGGATTTATAAAAAATCCAAAATCCATGTCGGATTTCTTGCTGGATTTCGGATTTTGTTTCGGATTTCGTCAGAATTGTACGGGATTTCTTCAATTGTCCGACCCCTCGGACTGGGCAGAATTTTACTTTTACTTTCATGGCGAGAAGTGAAAGGAATAACTTACCGTAGGTTTCCTAATCCAAAAAAATGTTTTTTTAAAAGTTTGAGAAATTGTTAATAAACAGCGGTTGGGGCTTGGCCTCTATTGATAAATTTCCTTGACTCTCTTCGACGCAGCCATATTGTGCCAGATTTAGGACTCCAGAGACACACGCAGGAGGGCACGCGGCTCGTTAAGCGGGACGAAAACGGTCTAAAATTATTTTGCTTGCCTTACGACTCCTTCTGGGGGTGATTTCTCGATGGTTATGACGAACTTCGTATCTCCATTTGAAGCCATGCGCTTTCAATTTTCGTTGCCTAAGGCCTTACAATAACACACTGACTGAAGTACCGACTAAGAACCTACCGAGCCAATACTGGGCCCATAACCTATTAGAAATTGCATCCGAGCTATACTAAGTGAAAAATAAAGACGAGACGAAGTTAACGGTGTAAATATTTATTTAGAACTACTACGTTATATATATATATATATATATATATATATATATATATGTATGTATGTATGTATGTATGTATGTATGTATGTATGTATGTATGTATGTATGTATGTATGTATGTATGTATGTATGTATGTATGTATGTATGTATGTATGTATGTATGTATGTATGTATGTATGTATGTATGTTTGTATGTATGTATGTATGTATGTATGTATGTATGTATGTATGTATGTATGTATATATATATATATATATATATATATATATATATATATATATATATATATATATATATATATATATATATATAAACAAGATGCGCAAGGCAATCTTAACGCTTTCCGCTCTATATAGCAAGGTATACGAAACACTGCTGCGAAGCTTGTACCTTAATCAAGACCGCGTGGAACCATAACTGAAAATATTTTCTAAAAATGGCGTGTGAATGTCCCTTTAAAATCGTTATTACTATGATCTACTACCCCAACTGCTGTCAGACTCGATAATATAACAACCTCTTACATTATTCGGGGTGGCCCTAAAAACGAATTTTCCCTGGATATCTTGATTTGGCCACATCCATTGTTTGTAAAAACTACTCAATGTTTGAAATGTATTAAATTGCTGTACTTATAATTCTCGCGTTATTTACTTCGTGATGTTTTACGATTTAAATAAAATAGTTTTTGTATACTAAAATTTTTTGAGTTTTTAAAGATATAGTAGAACTTTGTAAGAGGAATTATAAAATGAACATTATCATTTGAGGAAAGGTAAAGTACATTAGCAGGGATCTTACGTAAAGAAAAGTATGCCTAAAATTATATGGGAACCTTAAAAAGTCCCGAAAAAATACTCAAAATTAAGAAAAAACGTTAGAAGTTTGAAAATTTAAACTGCATGATGGACACTGTCCAACTTGTTCTCCCCTTTGTGTCGTAACACAACGGTGAACAAATCACACCAGTCGCTGAGAAATAGGATTTTAGTAGTGAATTTTAGGGTGTACAGGAGTGTAAAAGAGTCAAGACAAGGCTTAACCGAGCCAGATGCTATGGCGAGAGCATCGGCGTGTTCGGGGTTCACCTATCGCCGTCGCTGAAGAGCTTAGGAATCTCACTGAATCAAAATTAAGCTTAGACAAGATATAAACTGGATTTATATTTTTTCACCTCTGCGCGTATATTTATGCGTGAACTTTGATAGAGGCCATATTTTAATTTCTGAGCCTATTTAAAAAAACCTTCCTCAGTACTAGGCATAATCCGTGGCACATACTCTCTCCCAGTCTCCGTTCGCGACGTGAACAATCGGCGACGTGAACAATCGGCGACAGCGAGTCTCAACGACAGCTCTCTGAGCCTCCTCGTGAAGCTCGGGCCTCGGGCTCGGCTCAGCTACCGTTTAATCGCGCTATCATCGGCTCGCTTACTCAAAAAGCTAGATTCCATCGTAAGTCACTCGCAACAAAAATATATATATAAATTTTTGCTCGCAATCACATGAAAGGTTTATATTTAGAAAAAATATTATTTGAAACACAATATAACGTTTCTTGTAGGTGTGAGCTTATATGCCCTCCAAACAAGATTTTGTTTGTTTCGTTACTCCTTTTTAATTTCCACGTAGGTAAGTAACACGCTAATTATTTATAGGATTTGCATACTTTGATTTTCTGCTGAATTTTATCACCATTTATGAGTTGTGTACCACATATAGTAGTAATGTTTAAGAGGTCTCACAACCAAACTGTTTCTACGCTTAAAATTTAAAAAGCAAAGAATGCCGTATCAATAACTGGGATAAAGTTCGGAACTTTCACTTGCCAGTGTAAAGATCTCAAATATTTTTCGTGACTTTTGGAAAGCTAAACTTTGCCAATATTACTCATACCTTTATGATAATACCCCGCTTATAATAAGGCAGGATAGCGTAAGGGGGGGGGAAATAAAGTGAGAAATAGTAACGTAATAAGATATTAAAGTATATGAAAAATTATTGGGCCCCGAAAAGATCAAATATATGTACGTAATCTTGAAAGTATCAGACCAAACTTCATTTTCACGTCAATCAATTGGAAATAATAAGTAATAATAATTAAGTATATATAAAATTATACATCCAATTTAATTCGCTACATTGAAAAATTAATAATTTGAATTGGAAATAACGTCAATTTATCTTAAACTTGTAAATTAATTAACTAGATGGGGCCATAGACATATAATATATAATTTCTATGGTCACGTCAATCAATAGGAAATAAAAAGTAATAATAATAATTATAAATCCAATTTAATTCGCTACCTAAATAATTTAATTTGCTACATAAAATTATACATTCAATTTAATTCGCTAGATAAAATTCATCATCCAATCTAATTCGCTATATAAAATTTATCATCCAATTTAATTCGCCACTTATATATGTCTATATATACGTTCGTTCAACTAAATACATGTAGACTTACTTGTATATTACGCGAGGCGAGAGATCTATCGCGTAGTCAATGCGCAAGGCAGTCCAAACGCGTTCAATTATATACATGTAGACTTACTTGTATATTACACGAGAGATAAATTTCGCGTTGTCTACGGTCGTCGTGTATTTCCCCTGTATCTTGCCCCCTGCGCTACGGAAAGCTTATAGACTATTTTGGGTTCTCTCGTACACATGTCTCCGTGGTGTAGTGGTTACGATGCTCCACCTAGTCTCAGAGATAAAAATGTAGAGGTAATCGTGATCGTTCACGAGATGGACCGTTCGAGTCCCCGTCGGGCCACAGAAGCTGAAAATTCGCGAGCTCTTGGGCGCAGGGATGGAGCTGTGAGAGGAGCTTCTGGCGCGAATGAGCTCTTCGGCGCAGAGATAGAGCTGTGACTCTGAGAGTGGTTTCCGGCGCGAGGTTGAAATTTTCGGGCTTTATTTCTACATATATCCTTCCGCCAGCCTTTTTAAGCTTAACCAAAAGGAACGCGAAAAGTAGTTCGCCAGCCAGCCAGCCTCGTACTATCATTCTATTACCTTTCCTTCCCCCTTTGGGGGGCGGAAAGCTAAAAACAAATATAACATCATTGATTATTTTTTAGGGCGCCGTCGCTTATCTCTAACAAAATGGACACGGGTTCTCAAGTGAATGTTCTACCTCACTCGCTATATCAAAAGCTACACAAACCTCCACCTTTACGACAGACACAAAGGAAGGTAATGTCGTATTCTGGTCATGTGGTAACGATGTTAGGAGTCGTAAATATGAATACAACTTCGGAGAATGCCCAACGGATCTGTAATTATTATACAGGGTGTTTTAGAAAGGTCTGGAAAAAATGAAGGGGGTTCTTCGTGGGGTCAGACTGAGTGAAAAAGGTTTATGAACCTTTAGTCTCAAAAATACGAAAAACGACCGAAAGGTGTAGGTAAGATTGTGCCTTTGGCCATTATTGTTTTTCTATTTAATTGTGCATAAGCTAATTATCGAGAGGTAAGTGAAACAAGGTGTTTATTAACTAAAAAAAGCGTATCAACATGTTTAGGAGTGGGCAATCATTAACTTTGGTCAGAAGAACTTGAACTCAAACTGTGGTTTCGGGTGTTGAAAAGGGAATTTTACAAGACACCATTATTAATTACCATAATTATCAATTGTTAAATAATCGGAATCAGAAGTATTTATAAAAATTGTTCGCAATGCATTCCGTCAGCGTTGATACACACTTGAGCCCGTCTAATAAATGATTGTCTAACTCGTGCGTTGCGTATGGTTTCACAGGCATCAATAATCCTTTGACGTAGATCTTCCACGTCACGCACTTCACTAACATAAACAAAAGTCCTTAAGGTGGCCCCAAAGAAAGAAATAACAAGGGTTTAGGTCCGGAGATCTGGCTGGTCACGCAACCGTTCCGCCACGACCAATCTAACTCAAAGGGAATGTTTCATTTAGGAAGGCCCTAACTAGGAGAGAAAAATGAAGTGGTGTACCGTCGTGCATAAACCACATGTCTCGTCTCAAGGCCAATGGTACGTCTTCAAGAAGCTCGAACAGATTGTCTTGAAGAAACGGGAGATATGCCTCACCATTAAGCCTTGGCTGCAAAAAGAATGGTCCAATTAAATGGTCACCAACAATTCCGCACCAGACGTTTAAGCTGAATTGAACTTGGTGAGCCCTAACACTTGTAGCGTGGGGTTTTGTTGCGCCCACTGATGCCTGTTGTGCATGTTCAATATGCCATCACGGGAAAAATTGGTCTCATCCGTAACTAAAAGGTTTTGGGGTAAGTTGATGTCTTGATGTTGAGCGATAAACCACTGACAAAAGTTCAGTCTGCTCGGGTAATCCGTTTCGTTAAGGGCTTGGACCTTCTGTAGATGGTAAGGGTGAAACTGATGTCCTCGGAGTATTCACCAGATAAGAACGTGACTTACTCCCAATTGGCGTCCAACTCGCCTAGTGCTTGTTCCTGGATCTTCGTGAAAATGGTGAGCACTTGTTCCTCCACTTCTTCAGGAACGTCTGGAGCTACAGAACCTCGTCCCGCCGGTTGGATATGTCCACCTTCCCTCAAACGTCTGTCGACAGTTTGGATAGTTTGTTGATTACGGAGAAGACTGGACTTTTGTCAGTGGTTTATCGCTCAACATCAAGACATCAACTTACCCCAAAATCTTTTAGTTACGGATGAGGCCATTTTTCTCGTGACGGCATATTGAACATGCACAACAGGCATCAATGGGCGAAACAAAACCCCCACGCTACAAGTGTTAGGTCTCACAAAGTTCAATTCAGCTTAAACGTCTGGTGCGGAATTGTTGGTGACCATTTAATTGGACCATTCTTTTTGCAGCCAAGGCTTAATGGTGAGGCATACCTCCCGTTTCTTCAAGACAATCTGTTAGAGCTTCTTGAAGACGTACCATTGGCCTTGAGACGAGACATGTGTTTTATGCACGACGGTGCACCACCTTATGTTTCTCTCCTAGTCAGGGCCTTCCTTAATGAAACATTCAATTTGAGGTGGATTGGTTGTGGCGGAACGGTTGAGTGGCCAGGCAGATCTCCGAACCTAAACCCTTGCGATTTCTTTCTTTGGGGCCACCTTAAGGACTTTGTTTATGTTAGTGAAGTGCGTGACGTGGAAGATCTACTTCAAAGGATTATTAATGCCTGCGAAACCATACGCAACACACAAGGGATCTTCGAACGAGTTAGATAATCATTTATTAGACGGGCTCAAGTGTGTATCAACGCTGACGGAATGCATTTCGAACAATTTTTGTAAATACTTCTGATTCCGATTATTAAACAATTGATAATTATGGTAATTAATGGTGTCTTGTAAAATTCCCTTTTCAACACCCGCAACACACGTAATATTCCACACTTTGAGTTCAAGTACTTCTGACCAAAGTTAATGATTGCACACTCCTAAACATGTTGATACGCTTTTTTTTAGTAAATAAACACCTTGTTTAACTTATCTCTCGATAATTAGCTTATGCACAATTAAATTGAAAAACAATAATGGTCAAAGGCACAATCTTACCTACACCTTTCGGTCGTTTTTCGTATTTTTGAGGACTATTTTCAAGGGCTCATAACTACGCAACGCAGCGCGTGAGACTAAAGGTTCATAAACCTTTTTCACTCAGTCTGACCCCACGAAGAACCCCCTTCATTTTTTCCAGACCTTTCTAAAACACCCTGTATAACTGTACAGAATACCATACCAATCTTAGGAGCTACTACCCTGACAGAGCTAGGACTAATCCATAGATTAGATAATCTAACCTCGGAGATTAATCACTTCAACTGTACGATTCTCCAATCAAATACCTGTGCGGGAGCAAATGTAAGACTTCACTCAATCAAAACTACAGTAAAAGAATCACCACAGCAGATTTTAAAAAGGTTCGAGGATGTATTTGGACCAGTTGGCTGTCTCCCAGGCTTACATCATATCTCCTTAAAAGAGGATGCGCAACCTCTGATAGTCCCTGCGCGAGGTATACCTCACGCTTTCTGTTGGATTTTTAACTGTGCCCAATAGATTTAGTTACTACACATGGTTTTAGAGTTAATGCTTTAATGGTAATGATTAAAAGGTTACATGTAGACGTAATAGTTATATAGGTGAACCGAACATTTCCGAGGCGCGAGAGAGAGTGGTTCCTTTAGGAGGAAAGCTGGATTAGCTTCCCGTACAGCGGCGCCCTCATAAGGTGAAGGTGCGCTCTGGTACTAACACTTTCCGAGAACCACTCAAGAAAGAACTAGCTCGTATGAAAGAATTGAACATCATAACTGCAATTACAGAACCAACCGAGTGGGTGCATCCTCTCGTAGTCGTTCCAAAGGAAGATAAATCTATACAGGTTTGCCTGGATCCTAGACGTCTTAATAAATCAATTAAACGAGAACATTACAAAGTACCAACATCACAGGAAATATTCAGCAATCTACAGGGCTGCAAGGTATTTACAGTGCTAGATGCAACGTCAGCCTTCTGGCAAATAAAATTAGATGCAGCTAGCTCTCGATTGTGCACATTTTCAATCCCATATGGAAGATTTAGATTCTTTCGGATGCCGTATGGTATATCTAGTGCATCGGAGATATGCCAACGAATTATGAACGACCTATTTGGTGAAATACCTGGAGTCGACATATCAACGGATGATCTGATAATTGCAGCACCCACAGTCGAAGAACACAAAGAAAGGCTGAACAAGGTCCTTTCAAAGGCACGTGAAGCAGGAATAACGTTTAGCAATAAAAAATTACAACTCGCAGATTCTACAATTGTATACCTCGGTCATAAAATTTCACAGTTAGGAGTACAGGTTGACGAAAGGAAGGCATCTGCAATTCAATCCCTGAAGCCACCAATCAACAGGAAAGAACTGCAACGATTTCTTGGAATCATAAATTACCTGAGCAAATTTATTCCATACCACTCCGGAAAAACAGCTCCTTTAAGACAACTCTTGAAACCGGCTGTCGAATTCCTATGGGAAATGGAACACCAGAAAAGATTTGACGAACTCAAGGATGACATTATGAAAGCAACTGTATTAGCTTTCTATGATCCCCGGAAACAAAACATACTTTCCGTTGATGCAAGTCAATTTGGCATAGGTGCCGTACTCTTACAAGAAGGCCAGCCAATACAATATGCCTCGACAACCCTAACAGAGGCTCAACAAAGATGGGCTCAAATAGAAAAAGAACTCTTGGCAGTCGTTTATGCTGTTGAACATTTTCATTATTATGTCGTGGGAACCAAAGTATTCATTGAGACCGACCATAAGCCATTACTGGCTATAGTAGAGAAACCACTCAATGCACTATCACCAAGACTGCAACACCTCGTCCTCAAATTATCCAGTTATGAATTTCGCTTGACATATGTTGCGGGAACACAAATGTACATAGCGGATGCTCTTTCAAGGTCTCCAGCCTCGGCAATGGATATTATCACTGATGATATGGAAGGATCCACAGCTAGCCTTCATTCGATGACGCTCTAAACTATTAAAGTTTTAGGATGCGATAGAATCTGACAAGAATCTGAAAGAAATAACGGAGACTGGTTAGATAAACATGACTATCTTTATTAGCGAGGTATTGTCTTCTGACATCCTAGTCTATTAACAAGATTAGATTACAGATCGGTTGATGAGCGACACTCCCCTAGCGGGTCACGTGATCACTACGTAACAGGTGTCTACGCCGTGTAACATTTGCCTATACATAATCTTGTAAATAAGGAAAGTGACGGCGATGCTAATAATGCCAGATCCAAACCCGCAATTGCCTAATTTCTAGGCTTACTTGTGTAATTATTACCTCCCCGAGTGAACTTGTTCACGGGGAGGTTTTACGTTCGTCGTATTTGTGTGTCTGTGTGTGTGTGTGTCTGTCACTTCCGGTGTAAGCGTATATCCTGTGTACACTATTTCCGGTGTAACCGGATATCACGTGACCTAGCACGTAGAGCAAAAATCTTGGGACTCAAGACGTAAACATGCCATCTTATCGTTCAATTCCGTTCAACGGGAATTCCTATAATCAGGCTGCCACATGGATAAGCTTCAGGTGTCGTGCGATTTTATGCAACCGTGGACGTCTCCCATTGCATATTATCGCCTTCCACCATCCACATCAAACCTCGATGCTGGGCAGTTGAAGGCGATTATACACAATGGGACGTCTCCCACTGTTATAATCACCAAGGTCCAACCTCCAGTTTCCGATCTCAGCGGGCCATATTAGCGAGGCGTTCCTCACTAATATGGTCCACATCAACCATCAACTCGCCCCCTCTACGGGTCAGATTTTCGTTCGTAGCTACACTGAGCGCCTGGTGTTATAACTACCTCCAGACATTGAACAGGGGGTGGGTTCCCCTTTCTTCACAGCTTTAAGTTACAGATATCTAATAATGTTTTTCGATCGCCTTATATACCACTTTTTTTACACTAACGCGTTGTAGCCTTATGGCGTGGTATCTTTCAGTGAATTGAAACGAAATGTTCATTTAAACTATAATTAAAATTTCTTAAATTACTTAACTTAGTCTAATTAATAATTTCGCTGAAAATTAAATTAAATTTAAATGTTATTTTAGAAGATATTTAAGAAATTGTCTAAGAATTTTGTGAAATTTGTGTGTTCAATACAGCTCGAGTTGGCAGCACGCTTTAAGCTATTTTCCATGTACCATTTAGTCCAAAAACATAGGTAGAAAGGTATTGTAGGCTTAGGCTTGCTGCAAACTCAGGGTGGATTGGAAAACTAATACAGTTCAACTTCTACGCATATGGAAGTAGTCTTGTTTTTTATCTATTTTAATTGATTGATTTAATTTTTTAGCTTAGCCTCAGATATTAAAATGTGTAGGTGTTTTTTTTATTTTGTTTATCGCATATATAAAAGCGTGAAATACTATTTCGGCCGTCAGAGAAAAAGCTGGGATCGAAGAGCTGGTTACCTTTTCGCTCGCCGTACCAATTCACTAGTGTGATGGTAATTCGACAGCGGCTCTTAGCTGCTTCGACTGGCGTTTCTCTCCGTGGAGTGATACCTCCTTTACCTCGGTGTCGAGGAGAGCTAATACACGTGTGTTTGGGCTTCGTACTTGTACATAACCTTAAGGCCTGCGTAAAAGCCTCATATAATGTAAGGTCTTATGGGTGATTTGCACTTGACTTTTGGAGCGAATGTACCCGTATATCTAACTTAAACTTCTCCATTACCTACTTTGATTTTCATGTACTTGAGTTCCGTGACTGGAATGTGCTTTAATCCCAATCTTTAATAATTCGCCATTGAATAACAAACCAACTATTACCACATAGGATAGGAGACATGATAATTGAGGTCTACATGTTGAATAACCTGCCACAAACTTGTATTTAATAGAATAACCGGCCGAGTACAGGGACTGGAAGTCTGCAAGAGACTTCTAGTATTATTTTTTCTTTTCGGCTGAATATTGAGAGAATTAGCTTTATGTACCGGGATAAACTTACTTCCTAGCCAAGCTGGAAACAATGTATTGGGACTTTGTTAGAAGAACAAGTTTCTAGCACGCGCTTTCAATTTCATTTTTTCAATTGCTCGCGTGTTTGCTATATTTGCGAATTTGTTTCGCACGAAAATGCCGCGTATACGCAAGGGTATAATTCACAAGAAACGCTGGATTTGAAGTAAATTCTTCATTAATATTTGCAATTTCTCGCGCAAAACGCCATTAATGTCTAGGCGACTTCCTTGCATCTATCGCGTCTAATGCGCTCTCTTAAGGATATTAATTGGTGCATTCACGTCATCAGCGCAAAGATATAAATAGATTTACGAAGAACGCGTGCTGGTATGTTTGGTAGATCTAAATGGCCAAAACGTTAGAGTTCTAATTTTTTTTTTTCAATTTCTCCGAATGTCTAAAGTAAATAAGTGCGTGTAAACAAGCTAAGCTTCAATTTTGCACACCTTTAAAGCATAATAACGTCATTTAAGCAAAGGAACATATGTGTATTTGTGACTTGCGTAAAATCGAGTTCATCAGCACGCGAGTATGTGTAGCCCACTAAATTTCAAGTCCGAAACCACTTTACGCGTGCAAAATATCAAAGCGATTCTGATATTCTTGGGAAAATCAGTTTAATGTATGGGGAAATACTGTAATTTTCTGGCAAATTTTCGAACAGTGGCGTAAGAATTGGTTTTAATAACTAGCACGGGTTTTCAAATTAATATTTTATAAGCCTCGCACGTTTCCAAATGTATTTCACGCGAAATTGTTGCGTGTACGCATGCGCAGATCGAACCAGGTTATTTATACCACAATTTACAGTTGACTAACATTCTTAAACCGGATTGACATTGAATTTTCTTGTGTTTTAATTGGTATATATGATATGGTTCACCCTATAGTGAAATGTAGACCGAGTGGGGAAAAGAATCACGTGATTGGATCTCTTAATGACTGCTAGTTTTAGTTTCACACTTTTCCCCACATGAAATTAATGTTTATCCCAATTAAGTATAGTAGAACTATGCTTTTTAATGCCTACTGTCGTTTATTTTCGGTGACGTTTTAGCTAGTGTGTAGTCACGTAAAATAACGTTTGTTTCACAAATTGTGTTGTATACTGAAGCCATGTATAGGTTCAATTTGATATAACATATTGCCTTTTCACGTTACTTGGTCTACAAATACTCTACAACCGTCAAAATTCTGATATGGTTTTAAAAGAAGAACCTTGACCTTGTGTATTTAATCTCATATCGAGATTAAATGTTTTTCGCATCTAATTTTAATTGGTTTATCAATATGTTATTTGTATAGATATTTTTTTAAGATTTTATATTTTTTAGATTAAAATAAATTTATTATTCCAGAAGATTTTGTAGAATCTAGTTCTCAGGATTACCGGTGTTGAAAATTTATTTTGCTAATGTTATCTTGATGTCTGTGTTTTCTGCCCGCTATTTGGTAGTGGTAAGATTAATATTTTTAATTTTAATTAATTGACTTATTTGGCGTTTATTTGATAATTTGCTTTACTTAAATTGTTCGTGTAAGGGCTATTTTACATATTACCAAAGATTGCTAATTTCAGTTGTCTTAATTCTGATTTTTTTGTTTTAATACTGAATTATGGACTGGATTATTTATCTTGAAATCTATGTGGTTATATCTTATTTATTTTCCTTTTTTTCTCTAGTTAGGTTTGGTTTTAAGTAGAGAATTATTTAGGGGTTGTGTTGGTATACTGAAGAATGTTCAATGTGATATAATATTTTGCCTATTGGCGTTACTTGGTCTGCAAATACTCTAGAGCCTTCAAAATTATTAACATTACGTGTACCCAGACACTTATGGGGAGTTGCTGTTGTTCTTTAATGAAATGTGACCGTTTAATACCAGCTTGAGTTGGCAACACGCGCTAATCTGTTTTCCATATATCATTTAGTCCAAAAAGCAAAGGTATAACGGGCAGTATAGGCTAAGGCTTGCTGCAAACTTGGGGTGGATTGAAGAATCTAAATAAAGGTACGTTTACACGGGCATCCAAGATAGAAAGACATAAGATTTAAAGCTGAGGCGGATTGATACAAAATGTTAAACATCTTAAGAAAAATTATAGTCGTGAAAACTCCCCTTCGACAGAAGTACAGTAGGTTTCCCGTGTTTAAAAAAACATCAGTTTTAAATAAAAAATGGTTATCTGATGTTGGAAAAAAAATAGGCTTCAGATTTCTCCACTATAAAACCAAGAAACATTTCCGATTATTTTCATAATCAACAGTAGCCGTGTAGAGTGAACTTCGTTAGCAGACCAGGAGACGAGACGAGACGAGACAAGACGAGACCAGACGAAAGAAAGCTATAGTGACTTAAGTGAGAAAATCAACCAGCGCAGAATGTCATCACCATTTGAAGTCAACAGAGCAGCGACACGGCTTTCATTTATCACCAGAAAGAGACGGCCTGGCTACGAAGAATTGAAACATGCAAGCAGTGAGTGTTTTCGGACTCGACATATGAGATTCTTACAGTCAGTAAAAGCTCAACAGTTCTTCATACGGCCTCGTTATTCTAAACATAAAAGGAGCTATTCAAGTATAAATATTAACGGTAGGGAAATTAGTCTATTTCAGTATTCAAGATATTTTTTTTTATCATAGGAGTGGAAGCTAACGTCTTGTCAGCCGGTTTGGAAAATAACCTCTCGACCAGCTCAATCCTTTGATTCTTCCAATGACTGGGATCACTTGCATGATGAAAATATCAGTAATGGTCCTCTATTAGCACGTCAAAACAAGAATTTTAGACGAAATCTGTACCGGAAGTAATTGCCGATCATCTACCGAAAATGGGTTGTAAATGAAACATTCAGTCTACAATATTTCTTGGTTTGTCTAAGAGGAACTTGCTTCAAAATCTTCGTCGTTTTAATTCCTTGTCTTCATTGCCATCCCAGACTAAATCCTTCGTCTTTATCAAATCAGTGGATTATCTCAAAGATAATCACACAGTACAGCCTATGCTCTAATGATAATTTATATTATAAGAACATGTATTTTACATATTTAGAAAATAAATTTCATTTGGTGTGTCTATTAAGAAATCTACGCAGGACATTTCATTTGGTGTGTATATTAAAGAGTCTTTTGCATTCTCTGTATCCTTGAGGTTAAGGGAAAATACTTATACTCCGTAAAATAGAGATTAATGATTGAAATGCACGCTGTTTCTTCTACTCATCCAATACTCTACATTTCTTTTCATCTTTTATTTTAGGTAGGGTTATTTTAGGTTAGATTACCTTAACGTCGGGGTCGGGGAGGTTATATTTTGGTTTCCCAACTTGTATAAATATAAAGTCTTATGTACAGCCCCTATATCTATGTCTTAAAGTATAAAAGCGTCTGCTACAATATCTAGTGCTTCAGATGATGTCGGGCTCTCTCATGTAGATCTCTTAATAATGTTTTATATTATTTTATAATCAACTTTTTATAGTTAAACAACATACAAAACATGGTGTCAGAAGAGTTATAGTCGAACCTTTATCTCCGTAATTTTGTTACCTGCGGTATTTCTAGGAATCGCGAGTGTGACATCATACGCCAAGGCTTCAGAACGTCAGAATCATGCAGCAGAACCAAGCTTCGTTTCAAGTAAATACGCCAGAGCCTTTCAATTTCTCTAGTCCGAATGAATGGCCGAAGTGGCGACGACGGTTCGAGCGCTTTCGATTTGCATCTGGCCTAGGCTCCAAGCCGGAGGAGGAACAAGTAAACGCGATCATCTACATGATGGGTGATAAAGCCGACGATATTTTTATCTCATTCATATTTGCTAATGATGAGGAGAAAAAGGACTATGCAATAGTCTTGCAAAAGTTTGAAGATCATTTTATTATTCGTAAGAATATTATCTACGAGAGAGCTACGTTTAATTCAAGAATTCAGCACGATGGAGAGCTAGTCGAGGAATTTATAACGGCATGCCGTACCCAAATAGAAAAATGTAATTATGGAGCATTACAGGATGAACTTCTAAGGGACCGAATAGTAGTAGGAGTACGGGACAAAGCGCTATCAGAAAAGATGCAGCTAGATGGTACCCTCACGCTAGAAAAAGCAATTTCGACAGCTCGTCAAGCAGAAGAAATTCGAAGACAACTAAAAGTATTACACGGCGGAAGACAAAACGAAGGAAATCCAGCCATCATAGAGAAGCTAGGCTCTCGAAAATACAAGTCAAAAGGGAATCCACAGTTATCGAGAGATAATAACCACACGGGAAAGGCAAGTTACAATTCTTATGGTGTGTGACGATGAGGAGCCTAGGCGTATGACTAGAAGTACAGTACGCCGAAGATTGCAGACAACACCCAAACGAGTCGAAGCTACGATTGAAACCATTGGCGCTAAACCAAGACGAAATACCACAAAGCGATAAACAATTTGAACCACTTATAAGAATCATTGACCTTTTTTTGATAAGCATTAAATTTGTTTAAGACGCATTAAAATTGTTTTAGAAGCATTTAAAATTATTTAAGAACGATTAAAAATTGTTTAAGAAGCATCAAAATTTGTTTAAGAAGCATTAAAATGGTGGAAAAAGCTTTACACCAAAGTTTGGACCTGTCCTGTTATTTGCCCCTTTAAAATGCTCTTCCCTTATGCACACAGCCTGGCTTTGACTGTACAATTTGTTAGGGTCAACGTCGTCTGCCAAGCTAGAAGAAGGGTGACTTTAAACGGGTTTTAAAAACGCAGACAGTCCTTGTGACCCCGTCACATAGTTCACCCCCACTATAACCCTCAAATTTTCGATTTTTGTAATTAATGTGTATTATAAGCCTATTTTTTGTATTTATTATGTGTCACCTTCCCTTTAAAAGAAACTATTTTAACTTAAAAACGGGAAAAATATAAAAACCCCATTTCCTTCTTAACAAAGGACCGGATAACCGAAATTTAGCGAACTCTAAGAAACCCCAATGCTAAAGATCCCCTCTAGACAAAGTAAAACTTCATGTGACCCTATCTCTACAAAACGATACCAATACAACCCCACTGCATAACCTCCTCAAGGAATTATCGAGATGACATCGACCTTCACGTTCATGGTCACCTCAAATTCCCCAAACTTTTCCAAAAAACCTGGGAAAAAACTCTCGGACAGCGTTTCACCCCACCATCCCAACCTGAAGATTCATCCCTAACAAAGGCGTAGGCCCATTGGCGCCGAATACGAAGAGAAAACGATGCCCTAAAGATCCCCCCGTCTATCTTCCACAGAGAATTCAGATCGACCCTGCAGAGTACTAAGAAACGAAAGGGATACGTCACGAGGCACGCGGTAGCAGGCGTCGAGAGAGGTGAACGGATGGCCCGGACAAGAACCAGAGCGTCCTTTTTTCCCTCCCCCCCCCCGAACCTAACGTACGCAAAGCCACGCCAGGAAAAGCAAAACTGCAACTGGCGAAGATCCACGCGCTACGCTTTCCCCCATCCTAGGCATAAAGGAGAGAAAATGGCGAAGGTAAAATCACTTCGACGTGGAGATCTCGAAAGGAACCACTGATCACCCCCTAGAAGCCCAGCGCGCTGCGCTGAGGGCGATGATGGAGCCCGCTTAAACTAAGGGTCCGGACTCTGCCATTTTTTTTATCCGCGATCCTTCGGGACATAGTCGCTGTCGAAAACTTTAACTCGCGAAATAACTTAGAAGAAATCAGTTCCCGCTATAACTTAGAAGATAAAATGGGTCGAACCTCATCGCAATACTAATGAAAGAGAGCCACCTAGGCCACAAAGAATTCCGATTCGCCCTCCAGAATCCGATGATCCCCGCTGACGATATTCAATCCACGAAGGAAAGGAGCCTCCCCCGCTATATGGCGTCGAAACCAAGAAATCCCTCAAACTAAAAACACGACGACGAAGGACGAGAATTACTGAAGTCAAACAAGATCCCCCCTCGAGACCCCAAGAAACCGGACGACCACTCGTCGGAGCATGTGTGAGTACCTACCCGAGAGACCGTGCCGTAACTAATTTCAACGAAGTTGCCACCCCGCAAGCTGTCCGAGAAACCCCGTCTAACCCCTCAAGGAGAGAGCCAGTGAAACCGATTGGTACAGGAATGGATACGGCTCTACTGTTACGCAACAAAATCCAGCTAATCCGAGAGAAACGACGGCCCCCGAACCCAACTTTTTCGTAAAAACACAGGCAGTGTTGAGTATTTTTTTTATCGTTATATTTTGTTTTATCGTTTGACCACTCAGGGAATTATTCGTACCCCAAATCTAAATGTCGGCTTGTTGTTGAGATCAAAGTCTAGAAGACCGTAGTATAATTCAACTCCCGTACTTTTTAAGAAAAGATAGAAATCAGAAAAACGTTATCGAGATAGAAAGAGAGAGATTAGGATAATCTTTGCTCCCCATTTATAAAAACCCCTTTTATAGGAGGTGAAATTTAATATTAAAAGTAAATAGATATGGATATATCGTAATTTTGGAAACCCCTCTAGAAATCGAAAGTAAAAACTTAAGGCACCGTCCGTGCCAGAATCCTCGTATATATATATTATACAAAAAAGAGGTTGCTTGGCACCCTTAAAAAAACTCTTTATCTAACTCGAATCAAACCCGTGAAGGGACAGAAATTATTTGTTAGAGAAAGAGCAATTTCATGTCTTTAAAATTATAGTTAGTAGATTTAGTCTAATACTTCAATGATTTTATTACTATTATATATTTTCCAAAAAACTGATAAAGACGACCTAGGACTAATGATAAATATATATACATTAAAGGATCTCCATCTTTAGCTAATTTTATTAGTGATACTGATAGAATTTAAAATTAACATCAATGGGAGAGGAAGGTTAACTAGGTCGTCTTTATCCGTTTTTTGGAAAATATATAATAGTAATAAAATCTTTGAAGTATTAGACTAAATCTACTAACTATAATTTTAAAGACATGAAATTGCTCTTTCTCTAACAAATAATTTCTGTCCCTTCACGGGTTTGATTCGAGTTAGATAAAGAGTTTTTTTAAGGGTGCGAAGCAACCTCTTTTTTGTATAATTTCTGCCCTTTTTTCACCAAAAATATACACCTTTTTCCACCAAAAATATACACCTTTTTCCACATTTCACTATTTTGCTTTATAGGTTTATTGAACCTTAATTCTTACTAATGCTGAATAAAAATTAAAGCGTTTAATTGAGGCTTCAATCTATTCGTAATTGAGACCCTGGTACAAATCTCGAAAGGCAGAGATTAACTAACCTAATCTTACCTTAGTTGTAAAACAGGGATGGGCTAGTTCAATTGATTAACTAACCTAAACTAATCTTATCTAAAATACTACAAGAGGAACGGGTTAGCCCGAGTTATAGGGATTACCTAGTTGGAGGTATGGGCTATTTCCAGGGTTTAATTAACCTAATTTAACCTTAAAGATTACTTGATGGAATGGGTAACCCGAGGGATTAACTAGTTGGAACGATGGGCTAATTCGAGGAATTAACTAACCTAACCTAGCCTTACCTAAAATATTACAAATAGCCCGAGCTAAGGATTAACTAGTTGGAGGGATTGGCTAATTAGAGGGATTAACTAACCTAACCTCGCCTTAAAGATTACCAGATGGACGGGGGAGGTCGAGGGATTAACTAACCTAGCCTTACCTAAAATATTACAAGAGGGACGAGCTAGAGATTAAATTTATAATATTGAATCGCATCGACAAAAAATGAGCATGGAAAGCGAAACAATTCTTTAAAGCAAGAGAACATAATTATGGAGACCAGAAGTATGTGGCCGTTTATTTAACTCGCCGACATCAATTTCCGTTTCGTATATCCTATTTAACATTCTAAATCTTTATTTTTTATTACAATTAAGTTAGACGTGCTTTAGATACAGACTTCAATAATTGGCCAACTACTTAATAGCTACGTTATTACGTAGTTGTAATGACGAAGCTATTGGATCTAAAGCACATCCTAGTCGCAAAACTCAAGTATTTTAAAAAAGTAGAGATTGAGAACGTTAAACTATAAATTTCATGTGTAATCGAGCACTTGGCAGGATATGAAGTCCAACTCAAGTGATATTTAATCCCTAGAACTCTCATTGTGAAATGTTTTTACAGTGACTTAATATATTAAATTGGCCACATTTCTAGGTAATGCGATTTACATTCAATCGCCTCGGTTTATTCGAGTACTCTATGTTTTAGTTCGCACTAAAATAATATACACAAGGTTTTAATATTGATTAAAAGTCTTTATTTACACGACGCGTGTCGAAGTACGAGTGACCCGCGAAGCACAACAACAGGGCTTTTTATACAAGCATATTGTGGAGTCATGGGATTTATCTGATAACAAATAATAGTGGTATCAAAGGTCAATATTACACATCTCCTTTCTTAGTTAATATGTTTTCTTTTTGTTCCAATAATTAGTAACTTAATATTATACACTTTTCGTTTGATCGAACTTAATTACGGGTTTTGAGATTCTGCCACTCCGTGTCATGGTTCCATAATCTCTTACGTCGGAACCGATTTCCGACTGTTGTTGGTCACTTCCAGATCCGGATGTAGGCGTTCTGTTGTTAACTATGATTCCATGGTCGACTGCTGGTTGGCTGATTGGTTGTTGTCCTTGGTTGACTGGCCGGATCGGGATGGATATGGGCCGGTTGATTTCAGGGATTTCGATGCTTGTTCTGGAGTTACTACTGTTAGGGCTTATATGTCCTCTGGACCAATATCCGACGTTTGCTCGAACTCTTCGAGTGTCTTCTCTTTACATTCTGGTAAGGCTAGCAGATGAAATCGATTTCGGCGAAGATTGCCTTTTGTGGTTGACACCACATAATATCGGGGCTCTTCCGCTCTTCTGATTATCACTCCTTCTCTTCTCATGTCTATAATCCATACTCTCGTTCCAGGATGTAATTCATTGAGTTCCCGGACGCCATGGTGCCGGTCATAATTTCGTTTTTGATTGGTTTTTAAGGATAGCTCTATTTCTCGTACAATCTGCATTGGCGGGATGGATGGACGTAAGGAGGCGGATGTGGTTGGTAGAGTTTTCCTCAACCGTCGGTTCATCAGGAGTTGTGCTGGGCTGAATCCGTTTTTTATTGGTGTCGTCCTATACGCTAATAGTCCTTCTGATATGTCTTCGGATTTTTTTAGAAGGGATTTCACGGTCTTTACTGCTGCTTCGGGTAGACCGTTGCTTTGTGGATATTTGGGGCTGCTAGTGAGTGAAACAAAACCTGACTTCTTTGCGTACTCTTGAAATTCGATCGTTCTTGTTGCTGATAAATTGGTTCCGTTGTCACTACGTATTACTTCCGGAATGCCGTGCCTTGAAAAGACGTTTTTAGTGATGTTGATTACGGTCCTTGTAGTTTGATCTTTCATCTTCTCGATTTCGATGTATCTTGAATAGTAATCAATTATGACCAAATAATACTTGCCCGCATGGTGTAATATGTCCATGGCTACCACCTGCCAAGGACGTTCCGGCAGACTTGACAGTATTAACGGTTCATGACGGTTAACTGATTCCTTTAAGCTTGTCTCGCAGCGGCTGATCTTTTCTTGAATTTTTAAAGATATATGTGGCCACCAAACAGATTGCTTGGCTCTCTCACGGCATTTGGCTATTCAGAAATGTCCGTCATGAATCCTATTCATGATTTCTTCACGTAGCTTTGGTGGGATAATTAGTTGATTTCCTTTCATTAGCAATCCGTCTTGGACCGTGATTTCATTTCTGTAAGGGAAGTACTCAATGCAATCATTTGGGATTCTTTTCTTGTCTGGCCATCCTATAGTATTATATCGATGCAATTTGTTGCATGATGGGTGTTCCTGTTGCGCCTGCAGTATTTCACCCAGTTTAGAATCGGTAACAGGAAGATTTCTTAATACCAATTGTAGGTAAGCTCCGATCTCTTGTTGAAGTTCGTTTTCGTCAATGGTTTTCAGTGGTGACCTTGACAACGTGTCCGCTGGGATTAGTAGTTTGCCTGGTGTAAAAATGACCTTGTAGGAATAACGCATCATCCGGAGGCGTAGCCTCTGGAGTCTTGGAGAAAGGTCATCCAATAGCTTTGTCTGTAGTATGGCTACCAGGGGCTGGTGGTCGATCTCTAAAGTGAATGATATTCCGGTGATGAAATCCTCGAATCGTTTACATGCCCAGGTTACGCGTAGGCCTCTTTCTCAATTTGCGCATAGCGCTTCTCGGTTGAAGATAAGGTCTTTGACGCAAAGGCAATGACTTTCTGGGTTCCGTCGGATTGCTCTTGTTTCAAAATCGCTCCGAATCCCTAGCTTGAAGCGTCGGCAGATACGGTTGTTGGTTTCATGGGATCATAAATGCCAAGGATTGGTTTGCTTGTTAATGTCTTCTTGATGAATTCGAACGCTTTTTCTTGATTTGGTCCCCAGATCCACGCATTCTTCGAGCTTAACAAACTGTTCAAGGGCTGTAATTTTTCGGCCATTTGCGGGATAAATTTGCCCAGGTAGTTATAACCATACCCAGTAGTCGTCTTAGTTCTGGAATGTCAGTTGGGGTTCTCAAGTCCGTGATGGCTCGGATTTTTTCCTCGTCGGGACTAATGCCAGATGCTTCGATTATATGTCCCAGGAATTTAATCCGGTTTACTCCGAATTGACATTTCTTTTTGTTCAGCGTGATTCCATTGTTTGTTAATCTCTCCAGGATGGCTTTTAAGTATCTGTCGTGTTCCTCAGCGTCTTTACCCCACACTAGGATATCTTCCTGTAGGCATACGGTGTTAGGAATCCCTTCGATATACGAGGCCATTTGACTCAGGTAATGCTCGGATGCCGATGTTAGCCCGAATGGAAGACAATTACAACAATACCGTCCAAACGGAGTGATGAAAGTGGTCAAGGGTATTGATTCAGGGTGCAAAGGTACTTGCCAATACCCCGAATTGCAATCGAGCTTGGAGAAGATTTTCGCTCCGGACAGCCTTCCTAGCGTGTGTTCCACTGCCGGTATTTGGTACATCTCTCGTTGGATATGAGTGTTTAATTTTGTGAAATCGACACAAATGCGCAGTTCTCCAGTATCCTTGGTAACTACAACCATCGGAGCGCACCATTCCGTTGCTTCGTCGATTTTGCTGATGACTCCCAACGTCACCATGCGCTTCAGTTCGGCCTCAACTTTAGGGAGGAGAAGAATGGCTACTCTTCTTGGGGCGACTACGGCATATGGTTCAGCTCCAGGCTTTAGCTTTATTTTGTGTTCTCGTTTCACTCTTCCCAAACCCGTGAACAGCATGGGGAATTCGTCCATCGGGTGCATGTTTGACAATTCCGTTAGTTGGATTTCGTTGATTCTTTTAATTTTTCGAAGATTTTAGCTTGCTTTTAAGCTGAGTAGTGGTACTTGTAACCCTTCTATGACGTAGATTTTCTCATGAGCGGTCATGTTCCCGCTTAATAGTTCAGCGACTAGTATTCCTTTACAGTGGAGCTCTTTCTTTCCTGGACCATACAGACGTCGGTCTGACTTTGTTAAAGGCGTCTCCTGGAAGGTGGTTTCATACAGACTTTCCGGAATTGCGCTTACGTCAGCTCCTGTGTCTATTTTAAATAGAACTTCTCGGCCGTTGACGGCCACGTGTACCATCCATCGTCCTTCGTGCGTATCTCCGGTCATTTCGCCCAAAAATATGTCATCCTGGGCAACCTACATGTCGTCCTGGACGGGTGACGTCGTGATTTCCCGGTTGAATCGTGGTGGATGTTTCCTGCATACTTTCTCGTAGTGGCCTAACTTCCTACATTTTCGGCATCGTGCGTTTTTGGCCGGACAATTCTCTCGGTTGTGACTCTCATTTTTCCCACAGTTCTTGCACGGGATTGGTGGATTGTTCGAAAAACCCCTCGTTGGATAATTCGTCTGTCGTGTATAGTTAAGTTTGTCAACGTTTGCTGGCGTCCCGTGCAGTACTTTTTGCTGTCGTCTAATTTCTTCGGCTTGGCGGGCTGTCGATATCGCTTTCTCCAAGGTGAGGGTACCGTCAAGTTGCATTTTCTCAGATAGAGCTTTGTCTCGGACTCCTACGACAATTCTGTCCCGTAATAGCTCGTCTTGTAACGGGCCGTAGTTGCATTTTTCAATTTGCGCCCGGCTGATTGTTATGAACTCTTCGACAGACTCCCCGTCTTGTTGAACTCTTGTGTTAAAGGTGGCTCTCTCGTAGATTACGTTCTTGCGTATGATGAAATGATTTTCAAAATGTGTCATGACCGTATCATACTCTGTCTTTGCTGACGCGCTTATGAACGTGAATGATATGAAAATGTCTTCCGCTTTGTCGCCCATCATGTATATCAACGCATTGACTTGGTCTTCCTCCGGCTGCGAACTTAACCCGGAAGCGCAACGAAATCGTTCAAACCGTCGCCGCCACTTGGGCCAATCGTTCGGACGTGCGAAGTTGAAAGGCTCAGGTGTAGCTACTTGAAAGGCCACGGGAGTCTGACGTACTGTTTGGTCCGCCATAGCTCGGAAAGGCCTGTTGAGGTATGTCTGGAATACTGACTGGAAAACGGAGAACGCGACGGAAAACGAAGAACGCGACGGAAAACGGAGAACGCGACTGAAACGTAATACTACCTAACCACTTCCGACACTATGTTTTAGTTCGCACTAAAATAATATACACAAGGTTTTAATATAGAGTGACCCGCGAAGCACAACAACAGGGCTTTTTATACAAGCATATTGTGGAGTCATGGGGTTTATCTGATAACAAATAATAGTGGTATCAAAAGTCACTATTACACACTCTACCCAAAAGATCGTGAGAAATAGGTCTCTTATCACCGAAATATAGGTGAGAAACGATTGCCTAAACAATCGAAGACGTCACCATTGCACAAACGAGCGGGCTCGCCACAATTTTAAACGCTAACGTAAACCACGCATTGGTACAGTGCATCTGCGAGTACTAAATCTGCAAATCTCGTTTATATAGGCCGAGAAGAGATATATTATTAAAGTTGAAAAATCAAATGATAAGAAAATCATGCCAACTTTTTAATTACGGTGAATTAGGGTGAATATAATGGGATACTCATGATATGAGATAATAGTCAAAATTAGCCGGCTGAAGAGGGCTACCCTAGTAAAAGAACCCAATAAATGCAATTTTCCGTTAACGATAAAAAATGCCATTAAAAAAAGCTTATCAACTGTTTAATAAAATCAATTTTTGTTTATCAATTTAAAGCCAATTAATAAAGCTTGGCTAGTTATATGTTTTACCCTTTTCGTCACCCATACAGGCATCTGTCTCTCTATTAACTCGAATTCGATGGATATTCATTATCATTCTACTGTTTAAGAAATAAAATTTTGTTTACCATTTTGAAGCAATTAATTAAGCTCGGCTAAGCTTATGATTTCACCCTTTTGTAACCCATTCAGTCACCTTACTTTCTATTAACTCGAATTCGATGGATATTCCTTATCATTCTACTGTTTAAGAAATAAAATTTTTGTTTATCGTTTTGAAGCAATTAGTAAAGCTCGGCTAAGCTTAAGATTTCACCCTTTTGTAACCCATTCAGGCACCTTACTTTCTATTACTTCATATACTTAATCAACATTTCATTATTGAAATCTGTGTTTAACTAGAGATACTCTTGTACCTGATCGAAGTCTTATCAAATTTTTTCAAAAGTACCTTTGTCTGTATTAATTCGAATTCAGTGGACGGTGGGAAGAGGGAAACGACGACGACGACGACGATTTCAGTTATCAAGCGCCGCGGGTCCATTGGAAAAGACATTACGGTTTCTGATGAAATTCGAGTTTAGATAAAGGGATAAACACGAACGTGTTTATCCTAATTTGACGTCGCATTAGGGCCATCGGATGGTCCGCTTGTCAAATAAAAACTGGATAAATTAGCAATTAAACTTTGAAGAATTTTAAAGAGTTTCACCGTCTTGAGCTCTTCAATTGAACTTGTAATAGTTTTAATACAAAAGTAAAGTAATGATGTCACAAACAAACACATCCCCCCAAAATCCCCAATGTCTTTTCTACAGTTAAAGGCCATAAAAGCGGGCCTTTACTAATCATCTTGTATCAGAACTAATTAACCACTTTATTTGACGTCGCATTAGAGGGCCATCGTTAAGATGGTTGGCTTGTCAAATAAAAACTGGATAAATTAGCAATTAAACTTTGAAGAATTGGCTTTACCGTCTTGAACTTATCAGTATCAGTTTACCGATGTAGCCTTAAAAAAGGCAGTTTTAATAAATCATTCAAGAGGATTAGTTTCCATCTTTTATAGAGCTGTTCAAGTTGTAGAAGTTTATCGATGTAGCCTTGAAAAAGGCTGTTTTTAATTTAAGTCATTCATCTGGAATAGTTTTCACCATTTACAGAGCTGTTCAAATTGTAAAAGTTGCATCAAATGACGTATCCTTAAAAAAGGCCGTTTTTAATTAAGCAAGAAATCCAAATTCGTTAATCACCATCTCTTAAATGAGCTGTTTTAGTTGACTCGAAATTAATGTGATTCTATTCCACTAATTAAATCCATAGAATCTAAGGTCTACCTGAACGAGTAGCACCAGTAGCCCCATGTTCCCCAGCAACAGGGAAACCTGTTGACATTATCCCAAACACAATATCAAAAGACAACACATGTTACTATTCCACTAATTAAACCCATAGAATCTAAGGTCTACCTGAACGAGTAGCACCAGTAGCCCCATGTTCCCCAGCAACAGGGAAACCAGTTGACATTATCCCAAACACACTATCAAAAGACAACACATGTATTCTATTCCACTAATTAAACCCATAGAATCTAGGGTCTACTTGAACGAGTAGCCCCATGTTCCCCAGCAACAGGGAAAGCTGTTGACATTATCCCATACACACTATCAAAAGACAACACATGTATTCTATTCCACTAATTAAATCCATAGAATCTAGGGTCTACTTGAACGAGTAGCCCCATGTTCCCCAGCAACAGGAAAACCTGTTGACATTATCCCATACAAACTATCAAAAGACAACACATGTGTTCTATTCCACTAATTAAATCCATAGAATCTAGGGTCTACTTGAACGAGTAGCCCCATGTTCCCCAGCAACAGGGAAACCAGTTGACATTATCCAAACACACTATCAAAAGACAACACATATTTTCTATTCCACTAATTACCCCATAGAATCTAGGGTTTACTTGAACGAGTAGCCCATGTTCCCCAGCAACAGGGAAACCAGTTGACATTATCCCATACACACTATCAAAAGACAACACATGTATTCTATTCCACTAATTAAATCCATAGAATCTAGGGTCTACTTGAACGAGTAGCCCCATGTTCCCCAGCAACAGGAAAACCTGTTGACATTATCCCATACAAACTATCACAAGTTGGGAAACCAAAATATAACCTCCCCGACCCCGACATTAAGGTAAGCTAACCTAACCTAACCCTACCTAAAATAAAAGATGAAAAGAAATGTAGAGTATTGGATGAGTAGAGGAAACAGCATGCATTTCAATCATTATTCTCTATTTTACGGAGTATAAGTATTTTCCCTTAACCTCAAGGATACAGAGAATGCAAAAGAATGTCATGCGTTACCCATAATTATATGCGGCAGGTCGTAGACTCTAAAATACACACCAAATGAAATGTCCTGCGTTACCCATAATTATATGCGGCATGGCGTAGAGTTCATAATTGACACACCAAAAGAAATTTATTTTCTAAATAAATATGTAAAATACATGTTCTTATAATATAAATTATCATTAGAGCATAGGCTGTACTGTGTGATTATCTTTGAGATAATCCACTGATTTGATAAAGACGAAGGATTTAGTCTGGGATGGCAATGAAGACAAGGAATTCAAACGACGAAGATTTTGTAGCAAGTTCCTCTTAGACAAACCAAGAAATATTGTAGACTGAATGTTCCATTTACAACCCATTTTCGGTAGATGATCGGCAATTACTTCCGGTACAGTTTTCGTCTAAAATTCTTGTTTTGACGTGCTAATAGAGGACCATTACTGATATTTTCATCATGCAAGTGATCCCAGTCATTGGAAGAATCAAAGGATTGAGCTGGTCGAGAGGTTATTTTCCAAACCGGCTGACAAGACGTTAGCTTCCACTCCTATGATAAAAAAAATATCTTGAATACTGAAATAGACTAATTTCCATACCGTTAATATTTATACTTGAATAGCTCCTTTTATGTTTAGAATAACGAGGCCGTATGAAGAACTGTTGAGCTTTTACTGACTGTAAGAATCTCATATGTCGAGTCCGAAAACACTCACTGCTTGCGTGTTTCAATTCTTCGTAGCCAGGCCGTCTCTTTCTGGTGATAAATGAAAGCCGTGTCGCTGCTCTGTTGACTTCAAATGGTGATGACATTCTGCGCTGGTTGATTTTCTCACTTAAGTCACTATAGCTCTCTTTCGTCTGGTCTCACTCTACACGGCTTCTTTTGATTATGAAAATAATCGGAAATGTTTCTTGGTTTTATAGTGGAGAAATCTGAAGCCTATTTTTTTCCAACATCAGATAACCATTTTTTATTCAAATCTGATGTTTTTTTAAACACGGGAAACCTACTGTACTTCTGTCCAAGGGGAGTTTTCACGACTATAATTTTTCTTAAGAGGTTTAACATTTTGTATCAATCCGCCTCAGCTTTAAATCTTATGTCGTTTCTATCTTGGATGCCCGTGTAAACGTACCTTTATTTAGATTCTTCAATCCACCCCAAGTTTGCAGCAAGCCTTAGCCTATACTGCCCGTTATACCTTTGCTGTTTGGACTAAATGATATATGGAAAACAGCTTAGCGCGTGATGCCAACTCAAGCTGGTATTAAACGGTCACATTTCATTAAATCTTTGTTTAACTAAGAGAAGCACTCGTAAACAATAAACTATACTTTCTCTCTATTAGCTCGAATTCAATGGATATTCCTTATCATTCTACTGTTTAAGAAATAAAATTTTTGTTTATCATTTTGAAGCAATTAATAAAAATAGGCTAAGCTTATGATTTCACCCTTTTGTAACCAATTCAGGCACCTTACTCTCTATTACTTCATATAATTTATCAATATTTCATTATTTAAATCTGTGTTTAACTAGAGAAACTCTCGTACCGAAAGAAGTCTTATCAAATTTTGTCAAAGTACCTTTGTCTGTATTAATTCGAATTCAGTGGACGGTGTAAACGCACTTTTATTTAGATTCTTCAATCCACCCCAAGTTTGCAGCAAGACTAAGCCTATACTGCCCGTTATACCTTTGCTTTTTGGACTAAATGATATATGGAAAACAGCTAAGCGCGTGTTGCCAACTCAAGCTGGTATTAAACGGTCACATTTCATAAACTTTTTGGGAAATTTCTTAAATATCTTCTAAACTATCTCGAATTTTTAATTGATTTTTCAGCTTCTTTATTAATTAGATTCAGTTTAACAATATTATTATATTAAAGTAAAATTTAAATGAATTATACGCTTCAATTCACTAAAAGATATCGCGGCATAAGGCCAAAATAGTTAGGGCATGGAAAAGGGGTATATATAGCTTTCGCTAACCTTTATTCACCGAGCGAGTAACCGAGAAGAGTTGGGGAAAACCCCCCTTCTCAACGTCTAGACGTTTATCGTAACCCTAGGCATTCGGTAACTGCACCACAAAGACCCGTAGAGGGAGGAGATGACTGGAGTGGAAGGTTGATGTGGACTATATTAGTGAGGGACGCCTCGCTAATATGGCCCGCTGAGATCGGACACTAGAGGTTGGACCTTGGTGTGAGGATGGTCGGAGGTGATTATAACAGTGGGAGACGTCCCATTGCGTATAATCGCCTTCAACTGTCCAGCATCGAGGTTTGACCGTAAAGTGGTGGCATGCGATAATATACAATTGGAGACGTCCTGTTGTATATAATTGCACGACACCTGAAACTCATTGTGGCAACCACGCTTAAAGGAGGTAATTCCCGTTAAACGGAATTGAACGATAAGCTGGTATGATAATGTCTCTAGACTTTTGGCTCCACGAGCTAGGTCACGTGATTTCCGGTTACACAGGATATCCGCTTACACAGGAAGTGACACACACACAGACACACAGACACGACCAGTGTAAAACCTCCCCCTGAACTAAAGTTCAGTCGGGGAGGTAAAAAGACAACACATGTGTTCTATTCCACTAATTAAATCCATAGAATCTAGGGTCTACTTGAACGAGTAGCCACATGTTCCCCAGCAACAGGGAAACCAGTTGACATTATCCCAAACACAATATCAAAAGACAACACATGTAACTATTCCACTAATTAAACCCATAGAATCTAAGGTCTACTTGAACGAGTAGCCCCATGTTCCCCAGCAACAGGGAAACCAGATGACATTATCCAAACACACTATCAAAAGACAACACATGTATTCTATTCCACTAATTACCCCATAGAATCTAGGGTCTACTTAAACGAGTAGCCCCATGTTCCCCGGCAACAGGGAAACCTGTTGACATTATCCCATACACACTATCAAAAGCCAACACATGTGTTCTATTCCACTAATTAAATCCATAGAATCTAGGGTTTACTTGAACGAGTAGCCCATGTTCCCCAGCAACAGGGAAACCAGTTGACATTATCCCAAACACACTATCAAAAGACAACACATGTATTCTATTCCACTAATTAAACCCATAGAATCTAGGGTCTACTTGAACGAGTAGCCCCATGTTCCCCAGCAACCGGGAAACCAGTTGACATTATCCCATACACACTATCAAATGACAACACATGTGTTCTATTCCACTAATTAAATCCATAGAATCTAGGGTCTACTTGAATGAGTAGCCCCATGTTCCCCAGCAACAGGGAAACCAGTTGACATTATCCCATACACCCTATCAAAAGACAACACATGTGTTCTATTCCACTAATTAAATCCATAGAATCTAGGGTCTACTTGAACGAGTAGCCCCATGTTCCCCAGCAACCGGGAAACCTGTTGACATTATCCCATACACACTATCAAAAGCCAACACATGTATTCTATTCCACTAATTAAATCCATAGAATCTAGGGTCTACTTGAACGAGTAGCCCCATGTTCCCCAGCAACAGGAAAACCTGTTGACATTATCCCATACAAACTATCAAAAGACAACACATGTGTTCTATTCCACTAATTAAATCCATAGAATCTAGGGTTTACTTGAACGAGTAGCCCATGTTCCCCAGCAACAGGGAAACCAGTTGACATTATCCCATACACACTATCAAAAGACAACACATGTATTCTATTCCACTAATTAAATCCATAGAATCTAGGGTCTACTTGAACGAGTAGCCCCATGTTCCCCAGCAACAGGAAAACCTGTTGACATTATCCCATACAAACTATCAAAAGACAACACATGTGTTCTATTCCACTAATTAAATCCATAGAATCTAGGGTCTACTTGAACGAGGAGCCACATGTTCCCCAGCAACAGGGAAACCAGTTGACATTATCCCAAACACAATATCAAAAGACAACACATGTAACTATTCCACTAATTAAACCCATAGAATCTAAGATCTACTTGAACGAGTAGCCCCATGTTCCCCAGCAACAGGGAAACCTGTTGACATTATCCCAAACACACTATCAAAAGACAACACATGTATTCTATTCCACTAATTAAACCCATAGAATCTAGGGTCTACTTGAACGAGTAGCCCCATGTTCCCCAGCAACAGGGAAACCTGTTGACATTATCCCATACACACTATCAAAAGAAAACACGTGTATTCTATTCCACTAATTAAATCCATAGAATCTAGGGTCTACTTGAACGAGTAGCCCCATGTTCCCCAGCAACAGGGAAACCTGTTGACATTATCCCATACACACTATCAAAAGAAAACACGTGTATTCTATTCCACTAATTAAATCCATAGAATCTAGGGTCTACTTGAACGAGTAGCCCCATGTTCCCCAGCAACAGGGAAACCAGTTGACATTATCCCAAACACAATATCAAAAGACAACACATGTAACTATTCCACTAATTAAACCCATAGAATCTAAGGTCTACTTGAACGAGTAGCCCCATGTTCCCCAGCAACAGGGAAACCAGTTGACATTATCCCATACACCCTATCAAAAGACAACACATGTGTTCTATTCCACTAATTAAATCCATAGAATCTAGGGTCTACTTGAACGAGTAGCCCCATGTTCCCCAGCAACCGGGAAACCTGTTGACATTATCCCATACACACTATCAAAAGCCAACACATGTGTTCTATTCCACTAATTAAATCCATAGAATCTAGGGTTTACTTGAACGAGTAGCCCATGTTCCCCAGCAACAGGGAAACCAGTTGACATTATCCCATACACACTATCAAAAGACAACACATGTATTCTATTCCACTAATTAAATCCATAGAATCTAGGGTCTACTTGAACGAGTAGCCCCATGTTCCCCAGCAACAGGAAAACCTGTTGACATTATCCCATACAAACTATCAAAAGACAACACATGTGTTCTATTCCACTAATTAAATCCATAGAATCTAGGGTCTACTTGAACGAGTAGCCCCATGTTCCCCAGCAACAGGGAAACCAGTTGACATTATCCAAACACACTATCAAAAGACAACACATGTTTTCTATTCCACTAATTACCCCATAGAATCTAGGGTTTACTTGAACGAGTAGCCCATGTTCCCCAGCAACAGGGAAACCAGTTGACATTATCCCAAACACAATATCAAAAGACAACACATGTAACTATTCCACTAATTAAACCCATAGAATCTAAGGTCTACTTGAACGAGTAGCCACATGTTCCCCAGCAACAGGGAAACCAGTTGACATTATCCAAACACACTATCAAAAGACAACACATTTATTCTATTCCACTAATTATCCCATAGAATCTAGGGTCTACTTGAACGAGTAGCCCCATGTTCCCCAGCAACAGGGAAACTGTTGACATTATCCCATACACACTATCAAAAGCCAACACATGTGTTCTATTCCACTAATTAAATCCATAGAATCTAGGGTTTACTTGAACGAGTAGCCCATGTTCCCCAGCAACAGGGAAACCAGTTGACATTATCCCAAACACACTATCAAAAGACAACAGATGTATTCTATTCCACTAATTAAACCCATAGAATCTAGGGTCTACTTGAACGAGTAGCCCCATGTTCCCCAGCAACAGGGAAACCAGTTGACATTATCCCATACACCCTATCAAAAGACAACACATGTGTTCTATTCCACTAATTAAATCCATAGAATCTAGGGTCTACTTGAACGAGTAGCCCCATGTTCCCCAGCAACAGGAAAACCTGTTGACATTATCCCATACAAACTATCAAAAGACAACACATGTGTTCTATTCCACTAATTAAATCCATAGAATCTAGGGTCTACTTGAACGAGTAGCCCCATGTTCCCCAGCAACAGGGAAACCAGTTGACATTATCCCAAACACAATATCAAAAGACAACACATGTAACTATTCCACTAATTAAACCCATAGAATCTAAGGTCTACTTGAACGAGTAGCCCCATGTTCCCCAGCAACAGGGAAACCAGTTGACATTATCCCAAACACACTATCAAAAGACAAAACATGTATTCTATTCCACTAATTAAACCCATAGAATCTAGGGTCTACTTGAACGAGTAGCCCCATGTTCCCCAGCAACAGAGAAACCTGTTGACATTATCCCATACACACTATCAAAAGAAAACACATGTATTCTATTCCACTAATTAAATCCATAGAATCTAGGGTCTACTTGAACGAGTAGCCCCATGTTCCCCAGCAACAGGGAAACCAGTTGACATTATCCCAAACACAATATCAAAAGACAACACATGTAACTATTCCACTAATTAAACCCATAGAATCTAAGGTCTACTTGAACGAGTAGCCCCATGTGCCCCAGCAACAGGGAAACCAGTTGACATTATCCAAACACACTATCAAAAGACAACACATGTATTCTATTCCACTAATTACCCCATAGAATCTAGGGTCTACTTGAACGAGTAGCCCCATGTTCCCCAGCAACAGGGAAACCTGTTGACATTATCCCATACACACTATCAAAAGCCAACACATGTGTTCTATTCCACTAATTAAATCCATAGAATCTAGGGTTTACTTGAACGAGTAGCCCATGTTCCCCAGCAACAGGGAAACCAGTTGACATTATCCCAAACACACTATCAAAAGACAACACATGTATTCTATTCCACTAATTAAACCCATAGAATCTAGGGTCAACTTGAACGAGTAGCCCCATGTTCCCCAGCAACCGGGAAACCAGTTGACATTATCCCATACACACTATCAAAAGACAACACATGTGTTCTATTCCACTAATTAAATCCATAGAATCTAGGGTCTACTTGAACGAGTAGCCCCATGTTCCCCAGCAACAGGGAAACCAGTTGACATTATCCCATACACCCTATCAAAAGACAACACATGTTATCTATTCCACTAATTAAATCCATAGAATCTAGGGTCTACTTGAACGAGTAGCCCCATGTTCCCCAGCAACCGGGAAACCTGTTGACATTATCCCATACACACTATCAAAAGCCAACACATGTGTTCTATTCCACTAATTAAATCCATAGAATCTATGGTTTACTTGAACGAGTAGCCCATGTTCCCCAGCAACAGGGAAACCAGTTGACATTATCCCAAACACACTATCAAAAGATAACACATGTATTCTATTCCACTAATTAAACCCATAGAATCTAGGGTCTACTTGAACGAGTAGCCACATGTTCCCCAGCAACAGGAAAACTAGAGCTGCTCAAAGTTGCGTCAAATGACGTAGCCTTAAAAAAGGCTGTTTTTAATTTGGCAAGAAATTTAATTCGTTAATCACCATCTCTTAAAGCTCTTAAAAGAGCTGTTTTAATTGACACGAAATACGAGAGAAGCTTCGTACTAAAGATTTATGGGCAAATCTATTGTTGATTGCTTGACCGAAAATGGCAGCGAAACGAAATTCCTTCGTTTGAACTTGGACTCGAAACGAATGTTTTACAGTCTCCCTTCGGTAACATCCGAGAAATATTCGACTTAATTTTCCGCTTTATTTGAGGTCGCATTAGGGCTATACATAGTATTCACGCCTGGGCGGAGCTTAGGTTTTCCCCTCTTCCTAACAGGGGGGTTGGAATTTCAAACTGTTTGGCGGCAAATCATGAACTCTCTCGGCATTTGGGTGGTCAAATATTGTGTGGTTTTAAAGGCGCTTTGGGTATATGATAATTTACATTTTATTTAAAGTAAGTTTGACCTTAATATCTTTAGTATTTATATTGCTGTTAAAGCAACGTTGAATAAGGTTCGCGGAAATATATTTTTCGGCGAGGCAGTGATCGAAATCATCGCCCGTTTTAGATCGTAAAGACGAAAAGCGTTACGGGGCCTTACGCCTTAGTAAGCTTAGGCTCGTTGGTCTCGCGCTTATTCCGTTCCCACCCAAGGTTGTCGCGGCGTCGCCCGACTTGACGAAAAACGACGGCTAAGAGAGGAGAGAGGGTCGCCGCTCTCCGTAGTCTTTGACCGACGGGCGATAGGCTTACGGGGAACGGAAGAAGCACGAGCGCCGGGAGCTCGAGACCAGCGAGCCTAGGCCTACAAACGCGGAAGGCCCCGTTCCCCCGTAACGATCTTCGCGAGTGAAGTGAAATTTGATGGTACCACGGGTGGGAAATTCGACGAAAAAGTATTAAGAAAGCCGCGGAACGCAACAGAAAAATCAGAGAAATAAAAGGAAAGAAAACCGGATTTATCTTCAAATTAATTTAAAAATATTAAATACGAAAGCGAGGCCCTTCTCTAGTGGGAATACGGTATAGCAGTATTAGCATACCGAAAAAATGACCACCCAAATGGTTTCCAAGTTTAACCATTCTTGCACTACTACAATATTTATCCTTGGGGATATTATGAATTTTTGGTGCAACGTCATTGATGACGTAGGCGTGAATACTATGAATTGTTACTCTAGGAGGCAATCGTCCGCTTCGCAAATAAACACCGGATAAATTATTAATTTAACTCTGAAGAATTAAACATTTTAGAACTTTATAACGACTTTTTTCATTTTTGTAAATTCATTACGACCTCGCGCTGGAAAGAGAGCGATAAAATTGACGCACTGACGCTTCACTCTAACCGCGCTATTTCTCTCCATCCTGGGTCCGGAGCCCAGTCTTTTAGGAGAAGAAGCCAGCTCTTTAGTAAAATCCGCCTCTCATTGGCTCCGCGGGATCACGCGGTTTCTCTTGTAGAATTTACTATCCGCCTGGTTGATATAATAGAGCGGAGCCTGTCACTGAGCGGAATATAATCGTTTTACCCCATAGTAACAGTCGTTTAACGAAAGAGAGCCTCTCCGTGGCGGGAAAAAAGCCCGGGCGCGGCACGTAAAACTCGCCTCTCATTGGCTCCGCGGATTCACGTGGTTTTTCCGGCGGGAGAAAGAGGAGGCCCCCTTCATCTTCCTTGGTTCTATAGTATAGAATTTTACTCTCCGCCTGTTTCATAAGGAGGTTAGAGCGGGCGTAAGCCTCTAGCTTTATTGATTTACCGATATATCTTTGAAATAGAAATGGTTTTCTACACGCTATACTCTTAGGCTGATACTTATTTATTGAATAATTTCAATTGATTTTAAATCAATATTTGTAAAATTTAATTTCAAAACGTAATAAAATAATATAAATATTTAATAGGCCGATATATTTAATAAATCCTTGGGTATTTTGTAATAATAAGACGTAAAGGTCCATAATTAAAGATATAATTAGTGTTTAATTAGTGTTTTTCGACGCTATGTCGTGTAACTTTGACCAAAAATGATTTATGAATTATTATCTTAATTAAAGTTAATTGACAAAATTAAGTTAATTAAAATCTTTATTTCGCGTTTTGAGGGTAAAAAAGTTTATTTCGCGACAAAAAAGTGCGAGGAGTGTTTTTAAGCGCTCATATATTCCCAATCAAGTTTAATCACGATTAAAATTAATTTTAATTAAAATTCAAATTGCTCGTACGTTCTCAAAAATATTTTTATCGGATAGCTCGTGTCCTAAAACCTAAGATTACATATTTTTCTTTTTAATTTAACTTAATTAGGGCCTGTAATTAAATAAAAACTAAAATTAAAAATGCTTTTAAAGCCGGAAAATATGGATCTATGAAAATCCTATGCCAGCGCACCCCGTCTTGAAAGTTTAGTTTTGAGAAAAAAGTTTCTTGAACGAGTTGTTTCGCTTAACCTAAATATTTGGTTTAAAATAAACGAATATTAAAACCAAAAATATGTTTTCTAATAGATTACAATACGAGGAATCTGCTGGTGCTATTATAATTATATCAAAAATGTCTTTGCGAACAAAGACCCAGAAGGACACGTTATGATTTCGGAAAGGTTAAATTTTCTTTTAAAACGTAAAATTTAATTATAATCGCAATCTGACAGGATTTAGAGTCTAATTTCAAAACAACTGATTTTATTCACTCGCAAATATTTAAGAAAAACATAACAGGCGATTTTCTCCCATTGAGCCTTAACATTAAATTTGGCTTAATTATTTTTCAGGGAAAACGTGTATTGAATTGTTTTATTTTTTTTTAGTATAATGTGAGTTCACTTTTTTTTAACCCCAAATTGTCACGACTTGTACTTCAACAGATCGTTAAAAATACTCGCCGGTTTATAAGAATGAGTATCTTATAGGGACTATTTGCGTTTTTTAAAGCCCCTTTGTACTCACCTTGTTTTCTAGCTTAGCAGACGACGTTGACCGTAACAAATTGAGCAGTCAAATGAGGATTTTAAAGGGGGCAAATTTCAGAAAAGATAGGCCTTTTAAATTATTCGTAGTTATTTTTCTTCGAGGAAAACCTTATAATTTTATTTGATGATTCCCTTGAAAGAGATCACTTTCTAGCGCTAAAACCTAAATACATAAGGATTTTGGTTTTGGAAATTCGCAACCTAAATTGGGACTAAAATACAGCGAATTTTTATTCTTTATAAACTCCTTATTTCAGCACGCATAATGCAATATGAACGAATTGCCTCGACTAAAGTCGAGGAGTTATAATAAAACATTATTTATATAAGTAGTTTTAACCCCTTGGTTTTAACCGAGTTTTAACGGAATTTCAAGGTCGGTATTCGAGTATTCGTCAATTACAAATTTAAGAATATTAATTATCGAAATACATATAGTTAAAGAAAGTATCCATGATTAGCGTATAGAACCTTTAAAGCCACATATCTCACAACCTTGGTTTGTTTAAATATCGAGGACATAAATAAAGAGCTTTTTAATAGTACCCATTTTAGAGAGATATGGCCTTTGAAACAACGACGTTGAGTAATCCCTGGTTTCGGGATAGCGTGTGGTCTTTAACGAATAGTAATTCAAAGTAAGAATAAAAAAATGTGTCTGAAATATACTTAAATCTCGGTGAATGAATTTACGACTAAGTCGAAAGTTAGAATACCCAACCTTTTCTATCGAACGAAAAGTTTTATTTTGGCTGACACGTAATCCCTGAAAAATAATTAAGCCAAATTTAATGTTAAGGGTCAATGGGAGAAAATCGCCTGTTATGTTTTTTCTTAAATATTTGTGAGTGAATAAAATCAGTTGTTTTGAAATTAGACTCTAAATCCTGTCAGATTGCGATTATAATTAAATTTTACGTTTTAAAAGAAAATTTAACATATCTGTCCCTTCAGCCATCCGAAATCATAACAGATCTTTCTGGGTCTTTGTTCACAAAGACATTTTTGATATAATATCTGTCGCTTCAGCCTTCCGAAATCATAACGCGCCCTTCTGGGTCTTTGTTCGCAAAGACATTTTTGATATAATATCTGTTCCTTCAGTCTTACATTTTATTGTAAACTTCAATTAAAATTAATTTTTTCATAATTTTGATGTTAATAGCTGTGGCAGCCTCACTTGATTCAGTCAGATCTCTACATTTTTACCATTGCCCTTTAAACCCAATTAAATTTAATTTTTTCATAATTTTTGATGTTAATAGCTGCGGCAGCCGCACTTGATTTATTCAAATTTCTACATTTTTACCATTGCCCTTTAAACCCAATTAAACTAAATTTTTTCATAATTTTTTATGTTAATAGCTGTGGCAGCCTCACTTGATTCAGTCAGATCTCTACATTTTTACCATTGCCCTTTAAACCCAATTAAATTTAATTTTTTCATAATTTTTGATGTTAATAGCTGCGGCAGCCGCACTTGATTTATTCAAATTTCTACATTTTTACCATTGCCCTTTAAACCCAATTAAACTAAATTTTTTCATAATTTTTTATGTTAATAGCTGGGGCAGCCTCACTTGATTCAGTCAGATCTCTACATTTAAACCCAATTAAAATTAATTTTTTTGATGGATTTTGATGTTAATACCTCCGACAGCCGCAGTGAAATCTTTATAATTTTCCATTACCCTTTAAACTAAATTCCAATTAATTTTTTCATTATTTTTGATGTTAATACCTTCCTTATTTCCGTTCGGAATGGCAAGTCGTTCGGAATTTCACTCATTTTTAAAAAGGAGAGTACTTTTAAGGCGGAGAAATTGAAAATTAATGTTATTCTATTAGATTTAGATTTTTTGTAAAAGACTTACCTTTCAGATTTATTTTCTAATGCTTCCAAATATTTTACGGGCTTTATTTAAAGACTAATTTCATAATTTTATACCGATTAGTATGGTCACAGTCTATAAACGGCAAAAATATGAAGAAGGAGAAATTAAGTCCGAGTTCAATACCCATATCCTCCAAATCAAGTGCGCTCCTCCAGGCTCCTGCACGTGATTTTAAAAAGCCAAATTAGGCTTAGGTTTTTGGCGAATATATTTCTCCGCCTTGTTGTTCCCTCCGTTTTCATGAATAGATTGTGGGCCAACTAATCCGTGTAAAATTATGAAATTTGTCTTAAAATAAAGCTTGAAACATAATTAATACCACACGAAAATCTAAGTCTGAAAAATATCCGGAAGTATTAGAAAATAAATCTGAAAGGTAAGCCACTTTTAAAAAACCAAATCCCATAGAATAACATTACGAATTTGGCCATGCGCGAAACCAGCTAAGTACCAAAAAAAGGGTCAACTTCTTCAGAATTAATTTTAAAATACTTAAACTTAATATTTTTAAATGAAACTTGAAAAGTTCAACATTCGAACCTTGCTCTACCATTTAAAAGTGATTATAACTGTAACAAATAATTCCTCTTTTATTTCTGCGATGCACGGGACATGTCCTCGAAAAGGTCGATTTTAATGGGGAAATTAAGCGTTCTGATTGGCTAGAGGCTGAATTTGTGAAATAACATTACAGATGATGATGGGCCCATAACATTGACCGCTCTCGCGTTCATAGAATTACCGTACGACAAATCGTTAATTAGTTATTCAATTATAAAGTTAAGCCTTACTTAATTTTCAGTTTAATAAGCGGTGTTAACGCTTCAAATTAGATTAAATATCGATTATATTTAAACAAACTATACTTATACTAGTTAATTAACACGCGAGAAACTCAAAAAAGTTAATTTCATTATCCCGCGATAAGCGGTTAATTCGTTACGTAATTAAGTTCAATGATTTTGACCATTTTTTTGGGTTTCGAAGTTTTTAAATAATTTCCCCGCCTTGAAATTAAGTCGCGGTTAAATATGATATATGTAAAAATGTCAAATAAGATACGGAGAATAGAATAAAATAAGTCTCATTCTCCTAGGATGATCCGTTAATTATTTATCTATTAAAGTTCGGGACTAATTAAGCAATTTTCTTCGTTTCAAAATGTTTATGGCATAAGAGATGATTTTCTCCCATTGACGCTTAACATTAAATTTCGCTTAATTATTTTTCAGGGATTACGTGTAAAACAAAACAAAACTTTCGTTCGATAGAAAAATTTACTTAATTTAGCTTTGGCTTTAGGCATAGAATCAAAGTTCTACGATCTGATCTCATACATTAATTGGATAATGTTTTCTATGGATAATGTTTTATTATAACTCCTCGACTTTAGTCGAGGCAATTCGTTCATGTTAGCTTATGAATGCTTATAGAAGGAATTCAAAGGGAAAAAATTCCTCATATTTTAATTTTTAATCTAGGTTGCAAACGAACAAACCTAATCCATGGAAAATGTTTTATTATAACTCCTAATAACTAATTAGTGGTCCCTTATGGAAATCATCATTTAAATTGTACGGTTTTAATGAAAAGAAAAATGAAAGTATTACAATTTATTTAAAAACCTTATCCGCTCTAAAATTCGTCGCTTTGAAATTCTCTTCCCTTGCGCGCACAATATAGCGTTGAAAGTACAAATTGTTATGGTTTGCGTCGTCTGCTAAGTTAGAAAAGAATGTGACTTTAAAAGGGCTTTAAAAAACACATTTCCCTTTATCATATACCCATTCCAATAAACCGGCGAGTATTTTTACCTCCCCGACTGAACTTTAGTTCAGGGGGAGGTTTTACACTGATCGTATCTGTGTGTGTGTGTGTGTGTCACTTCCTGTGTAAGCGGATATCCTGTGTAAGCGGATATCCTGTGTAAGCGGAAATCACGTGACCTAGCTCGTGGAGCAAAAAGTCTAGAGACGTAATCATACCAGCTTATCGTTCAATTCCGTTTATCGGGAATTACCTCCTTTAAGCGTGGCTGCCACATTACGTTTCAAGTGTCGTGCAATTATATGCAACAGGACGTCTCCAATTGCATATTATCACCTTCCACCATCCACTTTACGGTCAAACCTCGATGCTGGACAGTTGAAGGCGATTATACGCAATGGGACGTCTCCCACTGTTATAATCACCTCCGACCATCCCTACACCAAGGTCCAACCTCAAGTGTCCGATCTCAGCGGGCCATATTAGCGAGGCGTCCCTCACTAATATAGTCCACATCAACCTTCCACTCCACTCACCTCCTCCCTCTACGGGTCTTTGTGGTGCAGTTACCGAATGCCTAGGGTTACGATAAACGTCTAGACGTTGAGAAGGGGGGGTTTTCCCCAACTCTTCACGGTTACTCGCTCGATGAATAAAGGTTAGCGAAAGCTATATATACCCCTTTTCCATGCCCAAACTATTTTTACCTTATGCCGCGATTTCTTTTAGTAAATTGAAGCGTATAATGCATTTAAATTTTAATTTAATATCATAATATTGTTAAACTGAATCTAATTAATAACTAAGCTGAAAAATCAATTAAAAATTCGAGATAGTTTAGAAGATATTTAAGAAATTGTCCAAAAATTTAGTGAAATTTGACCGTTTAATACCAGCTTGAGTTGGCAACACGCGTTAAGCTGTTTTTTATATATCATTTAGTCCAAAAAGCAAAGGTATAACGGGCAGTATAGGCTAAGGCTTGCTGCAAACTTGGGGTGGATTGAAGAATTTAAATAAAGGTACGTTTACACGGGCATCAAAGATAGAAATGATATAAGATTTAAAGCTGAGGCGGATTGATACAAAACGTTAAACCTCTTAAAAAAATGATAGTGGTGAAAGCTCTCCTTGAACAAAAGTACAGTAGGTTTCCCGTGTTTAAAAAACAACAATTTTGAAGAAAAAATGGACATCTGATGTTGGAAAAAAAATAGGCTTCAGTTTTCTGCACTATAAAACCAAGAAACCTTTCCGATTTTTTTCATAATGAAATAAGCCGTGTACAGTGAGACGAGACGAGACGAGACGAGACGAGACGAGACGAGACGAGACGAGACGAGACGAGACGAGACGAGACGAGACGAGACGAGACGAGACGAGACGAGACGAGACGAGACGAGACGAGACGAGACGAGACGAGACGAGACGAGACGAGACGAGACGAGACGAGACGAGACGAGACGAGACGAGACGAGACGAGACGAGACGAGACGAGACGAGACGAGACGAGACGAGACGAGACGAGACGAGACGAGACGAGACGAGACGAGACGAGACGAGACGAGACGAGACGAGACGAGACGAGACGAGACGAGACGAGACGAGACGAGACGAGACGAGACGAGACGAGACGAGACGAGACGAGACGAGACGAGACGAGACGAGACGAGACGAGACGAGACGAGACGAGACGAGACGAGACGAGACGAGACGAGACGAGACGAGACGAGACGAGACGAGACGAGACGAGACGAGACGAGACGAGACGAGACGAGACGAGACGAGACGAGACGAGACGAGACGAGACGAGACGAGACGAGACGAGACGAGACGAGACGAGACGAGACGAGACGAGACGAGACGAGACGAGACGAGACGAGACGAGACGAGACGAGACGAGACGAGACGAGACGAGACGAGACGAGACGAGACGAGACGAGACGAGACGAGACGAGACGAGACGAGACGAGACGAGACGAGACGAGACGAGACGAGACGAGACGAGACGAGACGAGACGAGACGAGACGAGACGAGACGAGACGAGACGAGACGAGACGAGACGAGACGAGACGAGACGAGACGAGACGAGACGAGACGAGACGAGACGAGACGAGACGAGACGAGACGAGACGAGACGAGACGAGACGAGACGAGACGAGACGAGACGAGACGAGACGAGACGAGACGAGACGAGACGAGACGAGACGAGACGAGACGAGACGAGACGAGACGAGACGAGACGAGACGAGACGAGACGAGACGAGACGAGACGAGACGAGACGAGACGAGACGAGACGAGACGAGACGAGACGAGACGAGACGAGACGAGACGAGACGAGACGAGACGAGACGAGACGAGACGAGACGAGACGAGACGAGACGAGACGAGACGAGACGAGACGAGACGAGACGAGACGAGACGAGACGAGACGAGACGAGACGAGACGAGACGAGACGAGACGAGACGAGACGAGACGAGACGAGACGAGACGAGACGAGACGAGACGAGACGAGACGAGACGAGACGAGACGAGACGAGACGAGACGAGACGAGACGAGACGAGACGAGACGAGACGAGACGAGACGAGACGAGACGAGACGAGACGAGACGAGACGAGACGAGACGAGACGAGACGAGACGAGACGAGACGAGACGAGACGAGACGAGACGAGACGAGACGAGACGAGACGAGACGAGACGAGACGAGACGAGACGAGACGAGACGAGACGAGACGAGACGAGACGAGACGAGACGAGACGAGACGAGACGAGACGAGACGAGACGAGACGAGACGAGACGAGACGAGACGAGACGAGACGAGACGAGACGAGACGAGACGAGACGAGACGAGACGAGACGAGACGAGACGAGACGAGACGAGACGAGACGAGACGAGACGAGACGAGACGAGACGAGACGAGACGAGACGAGACGAGACGAGACGAGACGAGACGAGACGAGACGAGACGAGACGAGACGAGACGAGACGAGACGAGACGAGACGAGACGAGACGAGACGAGACGAGACGAGACGAGACGAGACGAGACGAGACGAGACGAGACGAGACGAGACGAGACGAGACGAGACGAGACGAGACGAGACGAGACGAGACGAGACGAGACGAGACGAGACGAGACGAGACGAGACGAGACGAGACGAGACGAGACGAGACGAGACGAGACGAGACGAGACGAGACGAGACGAGACGAGACGAGACGAGACGAGACGAGACGAGACGAGACGAGACGAGACGAGACGAGACGAGACGAGACGAGACGAGACGAGACGAGACGAGACGAGACGAGACGAGACGAGACGAGACGAGACGAGACGAGACGAGACGAGACGAGACGAGACGAGACGAGACGAGACGAGACGAGACGAGACGAGACGAGACGAGACGAGACGAGACGAGACGAGACGAGACGAGACGAGACGAGACGAGACGAGACGAGACGAGACGAGACGAGACGAGACGAGACGAGACGAGACGAGACGAGACGAGACGAGACGAGACGAGACGAGACGAGACGAGACGAGACGAGACGAGACGAGACGAGACGAGACGAGACGAGACGAGACGAGACGAGACGAGACGAGACGAGACGAGACGAGACGAGACGAGACGAGACGAGACGAGACGAGACGAGACGAGACGAGACGAGACGAGACGAGACGAGACGAGACGAGACGAGACGAGACGAGACGAGACGAGACGAGACGAGACGAGACGAGACGAGACGAGACGAGACGAGACGAGACGAGACGAGACGAGACGAGACGAGACGAGACGAGACGAGACGAGACGAGACGAGACGAGACGAGACGAGACGAGACGAGACGAGACGAGACGAGACGAGACGAGACGAGACGAGACGAGACGAGACGAGACGAGACGAGACGAGACGAGACGAGACGAGACGAGACGAGACGAGACGAGACGAGACGAGACGAGACGAGACGAGACGAGACGAGACGAGACGAGACGAGACGAGACGAGACGAGACGAGACGAGACGAGACGAGACGAGACGAGACGAGACGAGACGAGACGAGACGAGACGAGACGAGACGAGACGAGACGAGACGAGACGAGACGAGACGAGACGAGACGAGACGAGACGAGACGAGACGAGACGAGACGAGACGAGACGAGACGAGACGAGACGAGACGAGACGAGACGAGACGAGACGAGACGAGACGAGACGAGACGAGACGAGACGAGACGAGACGAGACGAGACGAGACGAGACGAGACGAGACGAGACGAGACGAGACGAGACGAGACGAGACGAGACGAGACGAGACGAGACGAGACGAGACGAGACGAGACGAGACGAGACGAGACGAGACGAGACGAGACGAGACGAGACGAGACGAGACGAGACGAGACGAGACGAGACGAGACGAGACGAGACGAGACGAGACGAGACGAGACGAGACGAGACGAGACGAGACGAGACGAGACGAGACGAGACGAGACGAGACGAGACGAGACGAGACGAGACGAGACGAGACGAGACGAGACGAGACGAGACGAGACGAGACGAGACGAGACGAGACGAGACGAGACGAGACGAGACGAGACGAGACGAGACGAGACGAGACGAGACGAGACGAGACGAGACGAGACGAGACGAGACGAGACGAGACGAGACGAGACGAGACGAGACGAGACGAGACGAGACGAGACGAGACGAGACGAGACGAGACGAGACGAGACGAGACGAGACGAGACGAGACGAGACGAGACGAGACGAGACGAGACGAGACGAGACGAGACGAGACGAGACGAGACGAGACGAGACGAGACGAGACGAGACGAGACGAGACGAGACGAGACGAGACGAGACGAGACGAGACGAGACGAGACGAGACGAGACGAGACGAGACGAGACGAGACGAGACGAGACGAGACGAGACGAGACGAGACGAGACGAGACGAGACGAGACGAGACGAGACGAGACGAGACGAGACGAGACGAGACGAGACGAGACGAGACGAGACGAGACGAGACGAGACGAGACGAGACGAGACGAGACGAGACGAGACGAGACGAGACGAGACGAGACGAGACGAGACGAGACGAGACGAGACGAGACGAGACGAGACGAGACGAGACGAGACGAGACGAGACGAGACGAGACGAGACGAGACGAGACGAGACGAGACGAGACGAGACGAGACGAGACGAGACGAGACGAGACGAGACGAGACGAGACGAGACGAGACGAGACGAGACGAGACGAGACGAGACGAGACGAGACGAGACGAGACGAGACGAGACGAGACGAGACGAGACGAGACGAGACGAGACGAGACGAGACGAGACGAGACGAGACGAGACGAGACGAGACGAGACGAGACGAGACGAGACGAGACGAGACGAGACGAGACGAGACGAGACGAGACGAGACGAGACGAGACGAGACGAGACGAGACGAGACGAGACGAGACGAGACGAGACGAGACGAGACGAGACGAGACGAGACGAGACGAGACGAGACGAGACGAGACGAGACGAGACGAGACGAGACGAGACGAGACGAGACGAGACGAGACGAGACGAGACGAGACGAGACGAGACGAGACGAGACGAGACGAGACGAGACGAGACGAGACGAGACGAGACGAGACGAGACGAGACGAGACGAGACGAGACGAGACGAGACGAGACGAGACGAGACGAGACGAGACGAGACGAGACGAGACGAGACGAGACGAGACGAGACGAGACGAGACGAGACGAGACGAGACGAGACGAGACGAGACGAGACGAGACGAGACGAGACGAGACGAGACGAGACGAGACGAGACGAGACGAGACGAGACGAGACGAGACGAGACGAGACGAGACGAGACGAGACGAGACGAGACGAGACGAGACGAGACGAGACGAGACGAGACGAGACGAGACGAGACGAGACGAGACGAGACGAGACGAGACGAGACGAGACGAGACGAGACGAGACGAGACGAGACGAGACGAGACGAGACGAGACGAGACGAGACGAGACGAGACGAGACGAGACGAGACGAGACGAGACGAGACGAGACGAGACGAGACGAGACGAGACGAGACGAGACGAGACGAGACGAGACGAGACGAGACGAGACGAGACGAGACGAGACGAGACGAGACGAGACGAGACGAGACGAGACGAGACGAGACGAGACGAGACGAGACGAGACGAGACGAGACGAGACGAGACGAGACGAGACGAGACGAGACGAGACGAGACGAGACGAGACGAGACGAGACGAGACGAGACGAGACGAGACGAGACGAGACGAGACGAGACGAGACGAGACGAGACGAGACGAGACGAGACGAGACGAGACGAGACGAGACGAGACGAGACGAGACGAGACGAGACGAGACGAGACGAGACGAGACGAGACGAGACGAGACGAGACGAGACGAGACGAGACGAGACGAGACGAGACGAGACGAGACGAGACGAGACGAGACGAGACGAGACGAGACGAGACGAGACGAGACGAGACGAGACGAGACGAGACGAGACGAGACGAGACGAGACGAGACGAGACGAGACGAGACGAGACGAGACGAGACGAGACGAGACGAGACGAGACGAGACGAGACGAGACGAGACGAGACGAGACGAGACGAGACGAGACGAGACGAGACGAGACGAGACGAGACGAGACGAGACGAGACGAGACGAGACGAGACGAGACGAGACGAGACGAGACGAGACGAGACGAGACGAGACGAGACGAGACGAGACGAGACGAGACGAGACGAGACGAGACGAGACGAGACGAGACGAGACGAGACGAGACGAGACGAGACGAGACGAGACGAGACGAGACGAGACGAGACGAGACGAGACGAGACGAGACGAGACGAGACGAGACGAGACGAGACGAGACGAGACGAGACGAGACGAGACGAGACGAGACGAGACGAGACGAGACGAGACGAGACGAGACGAGACGAGACGAGACGAGACGAGACGAGACGAGACGAGACGAGACGAGACGAGACGAGACGAGACGAGACGAGACGAGACGAGACGAGACGAGACGAGACGAGACGAGACGAGACGAAAGGAAAGAGAGCTATAATGACTTAAGGGAGATAATCAACCAGCATAGAATGTTATCACCATTTGAAGTCAACAGAGCAGCGACAAGGCTTTCATTTATCACAAGAAAAAGACGGCCCGGCTACGAAGAATTGAAACGTGCAAGCAGTTAGTGTTTTCGGACTTGACATATGAGATACCTACAGTCAGTAAAAGCTCGGCAGTTCTTCATACGGCCTCGTAATTGTAAACAGAAAAGGAGCTATTCTAACGGTATGGAAATTAGTCTATTTTCAGTCTTTTAAGATATTTTTTTATCGTCGGAGTGGAAGCTAACGTCTTGTAACCGGTTTGGAGAATAACCTCTCATAAACCAGCTCAATCCTTGGATTCTTGCAATGAATGGGATCACTTGTATGATGAAAATATCAGTAATGGCCCTCTGTTAGCACGTCAAATCAAGATTTTCGGACGAAAATTGTACCGGAAGTAATTATCAATCATCTACCGACAATGGGTTGTAAATGGAACATTCAGTCTACAATATTCCTTGGTTTTTCCAAGAGGAACTTGCTACCATATCTTCGTCGTTTTCATTCCTTGTCTTCCTTGCTATCCCATACTAAATTCTTCGTCTTTATCAAATCAGTTGATTATCAAAGATAATCACACAGTACAGCCTATACTCAAGTGTTAATTTATATTACAAGAACTTGTATTTTACATTTTTACTTATAAAATAAACATTTCATTTGGTGTGTCTATTAAGAAATCTATGCCCTGCCGCATATAATTATGGGTAACGCAGGGGTAACGCAGGACACACTTTTGCATTCTCTGAATCCTTGAGGTTAAGGGAAAATACTTATACTCCGTAACCTAGATGGGAAATAGAGAAGTGTGATTGAAATGCACGCTGTTTCTTCTACTCTTCCAATACTCCACATTTCTTTTCATCTTTTATTTTAGGTAAGGTTAGGTTAGGTTAGGTTATGTTACCTTAACGTCGGGGTCGGGGAGGTTATATTTTGGTTTCCCAACTTGTTAACGATCCGTTCAATTGCGAGTCGTGGAAATTCGGGTTAAATTAAGAATACAAAAAGTGGACTCGCGTTATACTGAAAAATAACAGTTCAATACACGTTTTCCCTGAAAAATAATTAATCGAAATTTAATGTTAAGCCTCAATGGGAGAAAATCGTTTGTTATGTTTTTTCTTAAATATTCCCGAATGAATAAAATCAGTTGTTTTGAAATTTGAAACTCTAAATCGTGCCAGATTGTGATTATATTTAAATTTGCTAAACGCTTAAACTGTAAACATTTAATCGTTTGTGAATTTTAAGCGGCTCTTGAAGTAATTTTAATCTTTAAATAAAATGCTAAATTAATAAGTAGTCGTCCTTTTCACTTAAGTTTAGTCCGAAACTCGTAACTCGCGAAAAGACTGTAACATTATGGTACCGAAACCCGGAAGGAGCGTTACCAAGCTCAACAAGAAGGTTAAAGTCAAGTTTCACCCTAAGAACGTAAGCTACCAAGTTCAACGCTTAAAAGTCAAAGTCAAGAATAGAATTGGGTGACAGAAGTGTAACGAGTTGTATTAACATAGAGTGATTACTGAAAACAAGATCAACCCTAAGAGCGAGAAGAATTACGATAATGCAAGCCATCGATGCGGAATGGAATGACAGAAAGGAAGAAGAGCGATTAGACACAATGCTGAAACAACTATTGGATAAGTCAGAGAAGTTGTCAGCCAAGGACGAGCAGATAGAAGAAATAATCCCGGAAGATTTAATAGCAAAGGAAATTGATGAAGTAGAAGAGTTCCGAGAGCAAATCCTTGAAAGAAAAGCGAAGGTCGAAAGGTACTTACTCGGTGTCTCAAGCGTAATGAACGTCGAGGAAGGAAAAAAGTTATATCATCAATTAAAGGACATATTTAACAGCGCCAGAATGAATATTCGAAAATGGGTATCAAATTCCAAGGAATTAGGAGAACTCTGGGAGTATGAAGGAATTCAAGAAAAATCATTGGCTCTTACTTCGGAAAACGCGCCTCTTTCCTTGAAAGTCCTCGGAATATCGTGGAATTCTTTGACCGATGTCTTAACCTTCAACGTATCGGCTTTATTGGATTACTTAAAGACAAGAAAGAATACGAAAAGAAGCGTTTTGCAAGCAGCTGGACGAGTATTTGACCCCATTGGGTTCTTGTCGCCTTTCATGATACGAGTCAAGTGTCTTTTCCAGAAACTATGGGTCGAAGGTATCGATTGGGACAAGGAACTGCCACCTAATATCCAACAAGAATGGGACCAATGGTGTCTCGAACTGTCAAGTTTACGCAAAATCTCTATTCCCAGATGGTATAATGAAGGTTCAATTGGAAACGTTATTTCAAGAGAAATACATCTGTTTTGCGACGCGAGCAAGTTGTCCTACGGCGCCGTCACTTACCTAAGATTTGAAACGGATGCTTAATAGCATCAAAATCAAGAGTAGCCCCAATCAAAGAATTAACAATACCTCGCTTGGAATTGATGGCTGCTCTAATAGGAGCGCGTCTGCTAAAGTACACAATGGAAGTATTTGAAGGAGAGAATTTGAAGTATTATTGTTGGTCCGATTCAACTATCGTGGTACAGTGGATACAACAAATATCAAGAGAATGGAAGCCATTTGTGGCAAATCGAGTGGCCGAAATTCATGTATTAACCGAGCCATCTACCTGGTGCCACTGCGCTGGAAAAAGTAATCCGACAGATTTTCCGTCACTATACAATACTATTTGGTGTAAAGGGCCACCTTGGCTACTTCAAGATAAATCCTTATGGCCGAAGAATACCAAATTTCCAAGTAATAAAGAGGTGGAAGCGGAACGACGTGTCACTCTTCAATTGGCAAGCCACGCAGAAGTTTATCAACCAATAATGACATTAGAAAACTATAGCTCAGTGACTCGGGTAATCCGGGTAACGGCCTGGATACTTCGCTTCATAAAGAATTAAAGAAAAATCACGCCGGCAAAAGGTCCTTGAAACGCAGAGGAATTGGACAAAGCACGTAGAACATGGATTCGTGAAGTTCAAAGGGAGTTCTATCAAGATGAAATATCAAGATTAAAAGAACGTCAAACCTTATTGAAGACATCCAAGATTATTCAATTTAATCCATTTTTACAAGAAGATCTCTTGCGCATTGGCGGACGGCTTCAAAATTCTAATCTGGAGTCAAACATCTTTATCTTTTGCCTTCGACGCACAAATTTTCGGAATTACTTGCACGAGAGAGCCATTTCATCACTATGTACGGAGGCTTAAACAACACCTTAACTCAATTAAGAGAAGATTATTGGATAATGCAAGGTCGTCAAATGGTTAAACGAGTAATTTCAAAAGGCATGATCTGCCGTCGTTTCAAAATTAAAGCTGGAGAACAGAACGCTGCACCGTTACCATTGGATCGAGTTAAAGAATCTCTACCTTTACGGTTACTGGAATAGACTTCGCGGGTCCTTTATATGTACAATGCTACATTTCTTGTATTGAAAAGTACTTATTTTTATGGGACATTTGTCCAGTGACCCCTCTTAAAAATAAAAAGTTATCGGACATTTGGAAAATTAATCGGACAATGACCAGTGACTTGTGCTTATTTCCGTACCTGTTCGTGGCTCGAAGAGGGATTCCTTCAACAATATATTCGGATAATGCAAAGTCATTCAAACGAACGGATCAAGATCTAAGAAGTTTGTATAAAAACGTCGGAAATACACCATTTCAAGAATATCTAGGTCAAAAAAGAATCAAGTGGAGATATATTGTGGAACGTGCCGCCTGGTGGGGCGGCTTTTGGGAAAGGCTCGTCCGCACTGTTAAAACCTGTCTAAAGAAGACATTTGGGAAAAACACTCTTTCATATGAGGAACTACAGACGAGCTTGACCGAAATAGAAGGAGTCATAAATTCCCGACCTCTGACGTACAACAACACGGATCCAAATGAGCCATTTGCGTTAAGTCCATCCCATTTCCTCATTGGGCAAAGAGCCACAGCAGTTTCCGACCAAGTTTTTACGCAAAATCAGATCAACGCTAATAAAAATCAATTAACCAAGAAGCCCAAACATCGCCAGGCTGTACTCAACCAATTCTGGAATCACTGGCGAAATAATTATCTTCTCGAACTTCGCTCAGCTCATAGTAGCAAAGCAATTAATGAACCAATTCCCTTCAAGGTCAATGATGTCGTCCTTATAGAAGACAACAAACTACCACGTCACGTTTGGCGCATGGGACGAATCATCGAGGTTTTTCCGGGTCGAGATGGAAAAATACGAGCATGTCAGTTGCGCCTACCAGGAGGAGTCAATAATAGAAGAGCTGTGCAATCTCTATACAATCTGGAAATTAATGATTAATGAACAATTACTCCTGTTACTGTTCATCGGGCGGAGGATGTTGCAACTTCGTAATAAAATAGACTTAAGATAAGAAATACACCTATAGATAAACAATTAGTTTTTTATCAATGAAAAGAAAACATGTATAAAAGCATAAAAACCCGTCATTCTATGTTAAACGCTTGAACTGTAAACATTTAATCGTTTGTGTATTTTACGCGGCTCTTGAAGTCTAGTTATTTTAATCTTTAAATAAAATGCTAAATTAATCAGTAGTCGTCCTTTTCACTTAAGTTTAGTCCGAAACTCGTAACTCGCGAAAAGACTGTAACAGCATACTCACATTTAAAATTAAATCAATTATACTTACGACAACACCGTAAAGCGAGTAACTTGACTGGAAAGCTTCACATTGATCGCTTATATAATTTGTCATGTCTAGGTTGGTTAATGGAAAGGTCACCATAGTTTATAATTTGCTTGTTAACATTCCCTCGTACGAAAACCGAAATATTGTTATTCAAAATGTAAATAAAAATAACTACTGTACAACGTTTAAGTTCGTGAACAACAAACCTCTTTAAATGTATAAGGAGAACTTTTGGTAATTTTACGATATACATTTGTTTCTCGGCTTCTCTTTTTTGTTTACAGGTGGGGCAATTCCACCCAGCATCGCCCGAAATTCTCTCTGTTTTCAAAAAGTTTTTCACACATCAAAAGACAATTGATAGAAAGTTAGCGAGCGTAATTTAGGCAATTTATATAGGCAAAGATTTACATGTAGAGAGCATCTCCTCGACGAAGATATGGGGACTGAAAGGCATGAGAAGACTTCGTAACTGTTAGAGACTGACTTGCAATGAAGAGATGTTAATTGTGATAACAATAGGCCCTCAAATATATCTTGAATGGCCGAATCATTTCTAGTAATTTACTGGAAGTAGCGCCTCTTACTTTTCTATTGGTGCTTTTGGATCATGTGCCCAAATTTTAACACCTGCACATTCTTTAGGTTTTGAAAGGGGGGAGGAAACGCTTCTTTCCTTATATTTGGGGATTACCCTCCTTCAGAGGGGCTTGACTATTTTCGCGAAACAAGTTTTGATACAATGGGTTAAACACAAATTCTTACAAAAAAATGGAAACGAAAGAAAATATTTTTCAAATGAACAGAATTGGGAATAAGTTTTAAAGGGACACTAAAATGCCACAAAACACAAAAAAAGAGTAATATATATTTATAAACATTAAATTTAACACTTATTTTAAAAAGTTCAAAAAATAACAACTGGAGATTCAACACAATTTGCTTTTGGTCGTTCTTTTAGTCATCTTGGTTTTAGGAGTTTTCTTTGATTTCGCCATATTTTGTAAAACGATTGCCCCCATTATCCTATACACACTATCAAAAGACAACACATGTAACAATTCCACTAATTAAATCCATAGAATCTAAGGTCCACCTGAACGAGGAGGACCAGTAGCCCCATGTTCCCCAGCAAAAGGGAAACTAGTTGACATTATCCCACACACTATCAAAAGACAACACATGTAACTATTCCACTAATTAAATCCATAGAATCTAAAGTCCACCTGAACTAGGAGGACTAGTAGCCAAAGGTTCCCCGGCAACAGGGAAACTAGTTGCCATTATCCCATACACACTATCAAAAGACATCACAATCATTCTATTTCCACTATTCAAAGCCATAGAATCTAAGGTTCACCTGAACGAGGAGGACCAGTAGCCAAATGTCCCCCGCAACAGGGAAAATAGTTGCCATTATCCCATACACACTAACAAAAGACAACACATGTAACTATTCCACTAATTAAATCCATAGAATTTAAGGTCCACCTGAACGAGGAGGACCAGTAGCCAAATGTTCCCCGGCAACAGGGAAACTAGTTGCCATTATCCCATACACACTATCAAAAGACAACACATGTAACTATTCCACTAATTAAATCCATAGAATTTAAGGTCCACCTGAACGAGGAGGACTAGTAGCCCCATGTTCCCCAGCAACAGGGAAACTAGAGCTGCTCAAAGTTGCGTCAAATGACTTGGCCTTAAAAAAGGCCGTTTTTAATTTGGCAAGAAATCTTAATTCGTTAATCATCACCTCTTAAAGGTCTTAAAAGAACTGCTCTAGTTGACACGAAAGACTAGAAAAGGTTCGTACTAAAAATGTACGGCCATATCTATTGTTGAGTGCTTGACGTATAACGCCCGCGAAACGAAATTCCTTTGTTTGAACTTGGACTCGGAACGAATGTTTTGAAGTCTCCTCTCGGTAACATTCGAGAAATATTCGACTTAATTTTCCGCTTTATTTGAGGTCGCATTAGGGCTATTGTTACTCTAGGAGACAATCGTCCGCTTCTCAAATAAACACCGGATAAATTATTAATTTAACATTTTAGAACTTTATAACGACTTTTTTCGTTTTTGTAAATTCATTACGACCTCGCGCTGGAAAGAGAGCGATAAAAGTGACGCACTGACGCTTCACTCTAACGGCGCTATTTCTCTCCCTCCTGGGTCCGGAGCCCAGTCTTTTCGGACAAGAAGCCCGCTTTTTTGTAAAATCCGCCTCTCATTGGCTCCGCGGGATCACGCGGTTTCTCTGGTAGAAGGTTCTAGAATTTTACTATCCGCCTGTGGTTGATAATAGAGCGGAGCCTATAACTGAGCGAAATATAATTCCTTTTCTCCATAGCCGCATTAGCTTTCTTCCACGAACAACGTAAATTATTTGCGTTCGCGCTAAAGAGTGCATAGTACGAGAACTTAATAAAGGGGAAATCTTAACCTCACGTTTTCCTTTAATTTTAATAAATCTTCATTCGATATTTTGTATGAACGGAAGGAAAGGAAATATAAGGGGGCTGAAACCGAGATTGGTAAAAGATCCCCGGGGAAACAAGGCGCGCGCGGAGTCGACTTTCCTGTTCAGCGGAAGAATAATAAACCGTAACATTTATATGTAGAAAAAAACTCTGCAAATTAAGGCTGATCTTAGTTCGAAAATTGTTTACATTGGAAGAAGTTAAACGTTTGCCAAAATGTGTCGGACTATTCCATTTTAGAAAATTGTTTAAATTGAGGGTTTTTTTTTCGTGATATATATTTGTTCAGGCCTTGTATGCTGAGGATATAACTCAATTTCCAATGAAAAATTAGTACAATAGCTGGGAAAACTCCGACTGGTTGAAATTACAATTTAAATAATTAAGCCAAATAAATGGATTTAGTTATATTTAAACGAGCGAATATTATTAGGCATCGGTAAATATAAATTAATTCATTAATTTTGAATCAATATTCGTAAAATTTAATTTCAAAACGTAATAAAATACTAGAAATTTCTGTTCTTTTTCATAAATCACTACATATTTTGTATTAAAAATACGTAGACTTTATAAAGGTACCTAATTGGGAAATTAAAGCGTTAATTAGTTACTTTTAGAATCGATAAAAATAGGCCAAATTCGATAATTCCTTTTAATATCGGTAAAAATAGGCCAAATTCGATAATTGCTTTTAAAATCGATAAAATAGGCCAAATTGGATAATTCCTTTTAAAATTGATAAAAATAGGCCAAATCGGATAAATCCTGTTAAAATTGATAAAAATAGGCCAAATTGGATAAATTCACTTGAAATCGATAAAAATAGGCCATTGTGGTTAAATACTTTAGAAATTAACATAAATGTACCAATTTAAAATTATCCTCCTAAATCAATAAAATTTAGGTCAAATTAGTAATTTCGTTTTAAAATTTAAAGAAATTGCGCCAAATTTGATAATTGTTATTTTTCTCCAACAACGATCAAGATTTTTCTGAAATGCGCGATATTCTCTTGAAAATTCTCTTCAAACTCCAAAAAAACAGGCCAAAATCATTAGTGCATGTGTTCGATATGCCCACCATCGGTTCCAAGGCATTCTTCGCCGCGACTAATTACTGACCCTAGGACATTAGCTTGATTTGCGGGAGTAATTCGTTCGACAGCTGATCGATTTTTTTGCCGCAGTTCCTCAAGTGTGTGAACTTCAGATTCATACACAACGCTTTTTACGTATCCCCAAAGGAAAAAGTCCAAAGGTGTTAGATCGGGGGATCTTGGTGGCCATGGAAAGGGCCCTCCCCGTCCAATCCATTGGTTAGGAAAGCTATCGTTAAGCCACTCTCGTACGCCTCGATGGTAATGCGGAGGTGCTCCGTCTTGCTGAAACCACATATCTTGCGTTTCTGCTGGTGGCATCTCTCGCAAGGCTTCGGTAACACTAGTTTGAAGAAATTCCAGATAAATTGGCCCAGTTAAATTTTCTTCAAAAAAGAAAGGACCTATTATTCGTTCCCCGAAAATTCCCACCCATACATTCGTTTTAAATCTCTGTTGATCGAATTTTCTCTTAGCCAATAAGGATTTTGCTGAGACCAATAGTGCATGTTGTGCCTATTGACCGTTCCATCTCTATGGAATGTGGCTTCATCAGACTATAGAACTTTAGAAACAAAGTTTGGATGTTCTTCCGACAGCCATCGCAAGGCCAAACAAAACTCGGTGCGTCGCAGCCTATCTTCATCCGATAGAGCCTGTTGCAAGTGAATATGGTAGGGGTGGAACATCTGGGTGTGAAATACTCGAAGGACTGTAGAATGGCTAACTCCAAACTCTCCACCAACTGCTCTACTACTGGTGTGGGGGTTAACGTGGAACGCCGCCAGGATCATATCATCATCTCTTGATTCGTTAGCCACGATGCGATTGACTCTGGGTTGTTTTTGTTGACGATTGAAAGAGCCATCACTACGGAGATTTGCTTCAAGAGCCCGAAAGGTTGATTCCACTGGGAATTTATACCGATTTGGATATCTTCTTTGGTACAGACGCGCTGCTTCGCTTTAAAACAAAGTCTCGCGCAAATTCTATCTAAAAAATTGAAAACCTTAAGCCTAACGAGTATAGGAAAGCTAGTTTATTTCATTGTTCTTCTAGTTCATATTTCTGCCTTTTAAAGGCGGAATATTATACTTCTTTCAATTTATTGGTGCTACTGCCTTTTTAAAGGCATAATACCTATTTGCAACTTATTTAGATTTCTGATAGAATTCGAGATTGATTTGAAGAAAATGCCCTTGGGAAGACTATCCAGAGAACAAATAATACGATCATATTCCGTTTTATCGGAGATCTTCGCTTTACTCGGAAAAAAAAGATGTCGGAAACAAAATGGACGAACTAAGAGCTTACTCCAACGTATTGCGCCACCCGAGGCTCCTAACCAAGGGTGGCTGAATCGGGCAACTCGTTTGACCAATTTTTTTCCTCTCTCGTTTCCCAGCGAGGTATGACGTCATCACGAGCCCTCCGCACCGCGCGTTTTTCGAAAAAAGAGCCTTGCTTATGTGTTATTTAATTATTGAAACAATTTTTTCGTTTTGATTGGCTATTATTATGGGGTTTTATAAATTTGCAACACTTTTAAAACTTTAAAATCTTTATTTATTATCACTAATTTAATAACAGGAACTTATCTCAAAGTTATGAGATCCATTTTAAACATTTTTGTAATAAAACAGTAGGGTATCACTTAAGTTTATGTTATAATTTTTTTCATCTTTTTGGTCTTTTTCCTAGAATTGTCATCACATTCTTTAGATAAAGGAACTGATTTAATACTATTCAAATATTTCATTCTTATACAAATTCTAATCTTTACAAAACTTTGAATAATTTCAATAGGAACGAGACCATTTATCAATATCCACTCTGAGACGAAGAATGACAACACGCCTCAGGGTGGATTCGAACCACCGACCTCTGGGTAACCGTCCCATGCTCCAACCAACTGAGCTACCGAGGCTATACAACCTCACAGTAGCCCACAATCGAAGCTATACAGCTCCTGACTTTGATTAAGAGCAATCGGTGATCTCTCCGTAATTGACAGATGGCATTGGGGTATCAATGGTTTTTTTTATTATAGTCAAGAAATTCCAAACAATTTGGAACTCCTTGACTCTACCTGTCATTCCCGGTTGCGGATTTCAATTATCAATATCCACTCTGAGACGAAAAATGACAACACGCCCCAGGGTGGATTCGAACCACCGACCTCTGGGTAACCGTCCCATGCTCCAACCAACTGAGCTACCGAGGCTATACAACCTCACAGTAGCCCACAATCGAAGCTATACAGCTCCTGACTTTGATTAAGAGCAATCGGTGATCCCTCCGTAATTGACGGATGGCATTGGGGTATCAATGTTTTTTTTTATTATAGTCAAGAAATTCCAAACAATTTGGAACTCCTTGACTCTACCTGTCATTCCCGGTTGCAGATTTCAATTATCAATATCCACTCTGAGACGAAAAATGACAACACGCCTCAGGGTGGATTCGAACCACCGACCTCTGGGTAACCGTCCCATGCTCCAACCAACTGAGCTACCGAGGCTATACAACCTCACAGTAGCCCACAATCGAAGCTATACAGCTCCTGACTTTGATTAAGAGCAATCGGTGATCCCTCCGTAATTGACGGATGGCATTGGGGTATCAATGTTTTTTTTATTATAGTCAAGAAATTCCAAACAATTTGGAACTCCTTGACTCTACCTGTCATTCCCGGTTGCGGATTTCAATTATCAATATCCACTCTGAGACGAAAAATGACAACACGCCTCAGGGTGGATTCGAACCACCGGCCTCTGGGTAACCGTCCCATGCTCCAACCAACTGAGCTACCGAGGCTATACAACCTCACAGTAGCCCACAATCGAAGCTATACAGCTCCTGACTTTGATTAAGAGCAATCGGTGATCCCTCCGTAATTGACGGATGGCATTGGGGTATCAATGGTTTTTTTTATTATAGTCAAGAAATTCCAAACAATTTGGAACTCCTTGACTCTACCTGTCATTCCCGGTTGCGGATTTCAATTATCAATATCCACTCTGAGACGAAAAATGACAACACGCCTCAGGGTGGATTCGAACCACCGACCTCTGGGTAACCGTCCCATGCTCCAACCAACTGAGCTACCGAGGCTATACAACCTCACAGTAGCCCACAATCGAAGCTATACAGCTCCTGACTTTGATTAAGAGCAATCGGTGATCCCTCCGTAATTGACGGATGGCATTGGGGTATCAATGTTTTTTTTTATTATAGTCAAGAAATTCCAAACAATTTGGAACTCCTTGACTCTACCTGTCATTCCCGGTTGCGGATTTCAATTATCAATATCCACTCTGAGACGAAAAATGACAACACGCCTCAGGGTGGATTCGAACCACCGACCTCTGGGTAACCGTCCCATGCTCCAACCAACTGAGCTACCGAGGCTATACAACCTCACAGTAGCCCACAATCGAAGCTATACAGCTCCTGACTTTGATTAAGAGCAATCGGTGATCCCTCCGTAATTGACGGATGGCATTGGGGTATCAATGTTTTTTTTATTATAGTCAAGAAATTCCAAACAATTTGGAACTCCTTGACTCTACCTGTCATTCCCGGTTGTGGATTTCAATTATCAATATCCACTCTGAGACGAAAAATGACAACACGCCTCAGGGTGGATTCGAACCACCGACCTCTGGGTAACCGTCCCATGCTCCAACCAACTGAGCTACCGAGGCTATACAACCTCACGGTAGCCCACAATCGAAGCTATACAGCTCCTGACTTTGATTAAGAGCAATCGGTGATCCCTCCGTAATTGACGGATGGCATTGGGGTATCAATGTTTTTTTTATTATAGTCAAGAAATTCCAAACAATTTGGAACTCCTTGACTCTACCTGTCATTCCCGGTTGCGGATTTCAATTATCAATATCCACTCTGAGACGAAAAATGACAACACGCCTCAGGGTGGATTCGAACCACCGGCCTCTGGGTAACCGTCCCATGCTCCAACCAACTGAGCTACCGAGGCTATACAACCTCACAGTAGCCCACAATCGAAGCTATACAGCTCCTGACTTTGATTAAGAGCAATCGGTGATCCCTCCGTAATTGACGGATGGCATTGGGGTATCAATGGTTTTTTTTATTATAGTCAAGAAATTCCAAACAATTTGGAACTCCTTGACTCTACCTGTCATTCCCGGTTGCGGATTTCAATTATCAATATCCACTCTGAGACGAAAAATGACAACACGCCTCAGGGTGGATTCGAACCACCGACCTCTGGGTAACCGTCCCATGCTCCAACCAACTGAGCTACCGAGGCTATACAACCTCACAGTAGCCCACAATCGAAGCTATACAGCTCCTGACTTTGATTAAGAGCAATCGGTGATCCCTCCGTAATTGACGGATGGCATTGGGGTATCAATGTTTTTTTTTATTATAGTCAAGAAATTCCAAACAATTTGGAACTCCTTGACTCTACCTGTCATTCCCGGTTGCGGATTTCAATTATCAATATCCACTCTGAGACGAAAAATGACAACACGCCTCAGGGTGGATTCGAACCACCGACCTCTGGGTAACCGTCCCATGCTCCAACCAACTGAGCTACCGAGGCTATACAACCTCACAGTAGCCCACAATCGAAGCTATACAGCTCCTGACTTTGATTAAGAGCAATCGGTGATCCCTCCGTAATTGACGGATGGCATTGGGGTATCAATGTTTTTTTTATTATAGTCAAGAAATTCCAAACAATTTGGAACTCCTTGACTCTACCTGTCATTCCCGGTTGCGGATTTCAATTATCAATATCCACTCTGAGACGAAAAATGACAACACGCCTCAGGGTGGATTCGAACCACCGACCTCTGGGTAACCGTCCCATGCTCCAACCAACTGAGCTACCGAGGCTATACAACCTCACGGTAGCCCACAATCGAAGCTATACAGCTCCTGACTTTGATTAAGAGCAATCGGTGATCCCTCCGTAATTGACGGATGGCATTGGGGTATCAATGTTTTTTTTTATTATTGTCAAGAAATTCCAAACAATTTGGAACTCCTTGACTCTACCTGTCATTCCCGGTTGCGGATTTCAGTTGGTTGGAGCATGGGACGGTTACCCAGAGGTCGGTGGTTCGAATCCACCCTGAGGCGTGTTGTCATTTTTCGTCTCAGAGTGGATATTGATAATTGAAATCCGCAACCGGGAATGACAGGTAGAGTCAAGGAGTTCCAAATTGTTTGGAATTTCTTGACTATAATAAAAAAAAACATTGATACCCCAATGCCATCCGTCAATTACGGAGGGATCACCGATTGCTCTTAATCAAAGTCAGGAGCTGTATAGCTTCGATTGTGGGCTACCGTGAGGTTGTATAGCCTCGGTAGCTCAGTTGGTTGGAGCATGGGACGGTTACCCAGAGGTCGGTGGTTCGAATCCACCCTGAGGCGTGTTGTCATTTTTCGTCTCAGAGTGGATATTGATAATTGAAATCCGCAACCGGGAATGACAGGTAGAGTCAAGGAGTTCCAAATTGTTTGGAATTTCTTGACTATAATAAAAAAAAACATTGATACCCCAATGCCATCCGTCAATTACGGAGGGATCACCGATTGCTCTTAATCAAAGTCAGGAGCTGTATAGCTTCGATTGTGGGCTACTGTGAGGTTGTATAGCCTCGGTAGCTCAGTTGGTTGGAGCATGGGACGGTTACCCAGAGGTCGGTGGTTCGAATCCACCCTGAGGCGTGTTGTCATTTTTCGTCTCAGAGTGGATATTGATAATTGAAATCCGCAACCGGGAATGACAGGTAGAGTCAAGGAGTTCCAAATTGTTTGGAATTTCTTGACTATAATAAAAAAAACCATTGATACCCCAATGCCATCCGTCAATTACGGAGGGATCACCGATTGCTCTTAATCAAAGTCAGGAGCTGTATAGCTTCGATTGTGGGCTACTGTGAGGTTGTATAGCCTCGGTAGCTCAGTTGGTTGGAGCATGGGACGGTTACCCAGAAGTCGGTGGTTCGAATCCACCCTGAGGCGTGTTGTCATTTTTCGTCTCAGAGTGGATATTGATAATTGAAATCCGCAACCGGGAATGACAGGTAGAGTCAAGGAGTTCCAAATTGTTTGGAATTTCTTGACTATAATAAAAAAAACCATTGATACCCCAATGCCATCCGTCAATTACGGAGGGATCACCGATTGCTCTTAATCAAAGTCAGGAGCTGTATAGCTTCGATTGTGGGCTACTGTGAGGTTGTATAGCCTCGGTAGCTCAGTTGGTTGGAGCATGGGACGGTTACCCAGAGGTCGGTGGTTCGAATCCACCCTGAGGCATGTTGTCATTTTTCGTCTCAGAGTGGATATTGATAATTGAAATCCGCAACCGGGAATGACAGGTAGAGTCAAGGAGTTCCAAATTGTTTGGAATTTCTTGACTATAATAAAAAAAACAAGTTGGAAAACCAAAATATAACCTCCCCGACCCCGACGTTAAGGTAATCTAACCTAACCTAACCCTACCTAAAATAAAAGATGAAAAGAAATGTAGAGTATTGGATGAGTAGAAGAAACAGCGAAATAGGCAAAATATTATATCACATTGAACCTATATGCATTTCTTCAGTATACCAACACAACCCTAAATAATTCTCTACTTAAAACCAAACCTAACTAGAGAAAAAAAGGAAAATAAATAAGATATAACCACATAGATTTCAAGATAAATAATCCAGTCCATAATTCAGTATTAACACAAAAAAATCAGAATTAAGACAACTGAAATTAGCAATCTTTGGTAATATGTAAAATAGCCCTTACACGAACAATTTAAGTAAAGCAAATTATCAAATAAACGCCAAATAAGTCAATTAATTAAAATTAAAAATATTAATCTTACCACTACCAGATAGCGGGCAGAAAACACAGACATCAAGATAACATTAGCAAAATAAATTTTCAACACCGGTAATCCTGAGAACTAGATTCTACAAAATCTTCTGGAATAATAAATTTATTTTAATCTAAAAAATATAAAATCTTAAAAAAAATATCTATACAAATAACATATTGATAAACCAATTAAAATAAGATGCGAAAAACATTTAATCTCGATATGAGATTAAATACACAAGGTCAAGGTTCTTCTTTTAAAACCATATCAGAATTTTGACGGTTGTAGAGTATTTGTAGACCAAGTAACGTGAAAAGGCAAAATGTTATATCAAATTGAACCTATACATGGCTTCAGTATACAACACAAGTTGTGAAACAAACGTTATTTTACGTGACTACACACTAGCTAAAACGTCACCGAAAATAAACGACAGTAGGCATTAAAAAGCATAGTTCTACTATACTTAATTGGGATAAACATTAATTTCATGTGGGGAAAAGTGTGAAACTAAAACTAGCAGTCATTAAGAGATCCAATCACGTGATTCTTTTCCCCACTCGGTCTACATTTCACTATAGGGTGAACCATATCATATATACCAATTAAAACACAAAAAAATTCAATGTCAATCCGGTTTAAGAATGTTAGTCAACTGTAAATTGTGGTATAAATAACCTGGTTCGATCTGCGCATGCGTACACGCAACAATTTCGCGTGAAATACATTTGGAAACGTGCGAGGCTTATAAAATATTAATTTGAAAACCCGTGCTAGTTATTAAAACCAATTCTTACGCCACTGTTCGAAAATTTGCCAGAAAATTACAGTATTTCCCCATACATTAAACTGATTTTGCCAAGAATATCAGAATCGCTTTGATATTTTGCACGCGTAAAGTGGTTTCGGACTTGAAATTTAGTGGGCTACACATACTCGCGTGCTGATGAACTCGATTTTACGCAAGTCACAAATACACATATGTTCCTTTGCTTAAATGACGTTATTATGCTTTAAAGGTGTGCAAAATTGAAGCTAAGCTTGTTTACACGCACTTATTTACTTTAGACATTCGGAGAAATTGAAAAAAAAAATTAGAACTCTAACGTTTTGGCCATTTAGATCTACCAAACATACCAGCACAGGTTCTTCGTAAATCTATTTATATCTTTACGCTGATGACGTGAATGCACCAATTAATATCCTTAAGAGAGCGCATTAGACGCGATAGATGCAAGGAAGTCGCCTAGACATTAATGGCGTTTTGCGCGAGAAATTGCAAATATTAATGAAGAATTTACTTCAAATCCAGCGTTTCTTGTGAATTATACCCTTGCGTATACGCGGCATTTTCGTGCGAAACAAATTCGCTAATATAGCAAACACGCGAGCAATTGAAAAAATGAAATTGAAAGCGCGTGCTAGAAACTTGTTCTTATAACAAAGTCCCAATACATTGTTTCCAGCTTGGCTAGGAAGTAAGTTTATCCCGGTACATAAAGCTAATTCTCTCAATATTCAGCCGAAAAGAAAACAAGATGCGCAAGGCAATCTTAACGCTTTCCGCTCTATATTCAAGGTATACGAAACACTGCTGCGAAGCTTGTACCTTAATCAAGACCGCGTGGAACCATAACTGAAAATATTTTCTAAAAATGGCGTGTGAATGTCCCTTTAAAATCGTTATGACTATGATCAACTACCCCAACTGCTGTCAGACTCGATAATATAACAACCTCTTACATTATTCGGGGTGGCCCTAAAAACGAATTTTCCCTGGATATTTTGATTTGGCCACATCCATAGTTTGTAAAAACTACTCAATGTTTGAAATGTATTAAATTGCTGTACTTATAATTCTCGCGTTATTTACTTCGAGATGTTTTACGATTTAAATAAAATAGTTTTTGTATACTAAATTTTTTTGAGTTTTTAAAGATATAGTAGAACTTTGTAAGAGGAATTATAAAATGAACATTATCATTTGAGGAAAGGTAAAGTACATTAGCAGGGATCTTACGTAAAGAAAAGTATGCCTAAAATTATATGGGAACCTTAAAAAGTCCCGAAAAAATACTTAAAATTAAGAAAAAACGTTAGAACTTTAAAAATTTAAACTGCATGATGGACACTATCCAACTTGTTTTCCCCTTTGTGTCGTAACACAACGGTGAACAAATCACACCAGTCGCTGAGAAATAGGATTTTAGTAGTGAATTTTAGGGTGTACAGGAGTGTAAAAGAGTCAAGACAAGGCTTAACCGAGCCAGATGCTATGGCGAGAGCATCGGCGTGTTCGGGGTTCACCTATCGCCGTCGCTGAAGAGCTTAGGAATCTCACTGAATCAAAATTAAGCTTAGACAAGATATAAACTGGATATATATTTTTTAATCTCTGCGCGTATATTTATGCGTGAACTTTGATAGAGGCCATATTTTAATTTCTGAGCCTATTTAAAAAAACCTTCCTCAGTACTAGGCATAATCCGCGGCACATACTCTCTCCCGGTCTCCGACGTGAACAAACGGCGACAGTGAGTCTCAACGACAGCTCTGAGCCTCGTCGTGAAGCTCGGGCCTCGGGCTCGGCTGCCGTTGAATCGCGCTATCATCGGCTTGCTAACTCAAAAAGCTAGATTCCATCGTAAGTCACTCGCAACAAAAATATATATATAATTTTTTTCTCGCAATCACATGAAAGGTTTATATTTAGAAAAAATATTATTTGAAACACAATATAACGTTTCTTGTAGGTGTGAGCTTATATGCCCTCCAAACAAGATTTTGTTTGTTTCGTTGCTCCTTTTTAATTTCCACGTAGGTAAGTAACACGCTAATTATTTATAGGATTTGCATACATTGATTTTCTGCTGAATTTTATCACCATTTATGAGTTGTGTACCACATATAGTAGTAATGTTTAAGAGGTCTCACAACCAAACTGTTTCTACGCTTAAAATTTAAAAAGCAAAAGAATGCCGTATCAATAACTGGGATAAAGTTCGGAACTCTCACTTGCCAGTGTAAAGATCTCAAATATTTTTCGTGACTTTTGGAAAGCTAAACTTTGCCAATATTACTCATACCGCAACCGATATTGAAGAAGTTTATTCAAGAATTGGCATTTCTCGTCACAAAATGCCCATGTCACTCGCAAACAATAATAATTTTGCAAGGGGAATTAGAACTTCTAGCTAGGTATGTTGAATTTATCCGTAAACTTGTTTTTGAAATATATTTACTATAATTTATATTTTAATCCTTGTTAATTTAAAAAACTGTACCTAAACCGGTTTAATAATTGTTAAAACAGTGAATAAAATGTACTTTGTGTAACAATGATGTAAATGAGTTTGGATAAAAAAAATTTAATGAAATCCGTTTCATCGCTTTCTTTAAAAGGTTCTTACATATGGCATTGCAACTATTTATGTGCTTCTTTCTCAGCACTCCCCATCGCATTTCTAGTCTGTAAATACATCCTTACTTCAAGTTAAAACTAAAGAATAAATTTTTGTATTAAATATTTCAACATTGCCTGTGAGAATGAGGCAGAATAAAAGTTTAAATGATTACACATTCATAATTTAAAATCCTTCATCAAATCTGATTAGGGAGATTATAAATATTTCAACTTCCCCAGTGCATTTACAAATCATATCAGAACACGCGGATTGTCCTTAACATTTACTTCACCATCACTTTGAACAAAAACAAATACCTTTATGATAATACCCCGCTTATAAAAAGGCAGGATAGCGTAAGGGGGGGGGAATAAAGTGAGAAATAGTAACGTAATAAGATATTAAAGTATATGAAAAATTATTGGGCCCCGAAAAGATCAAATATATGTACGTAATCTTGAAAGTATCAGACCAAACTTCATTTTCACGTCAATCAATTGGAAATAATAAGTAATAATAATTAATAATTATTTATCCAATTTAATTCGCTACATTGAAAAATTAATAATTTGAATTGGAAATAACGTCAATTTATCTTAAACTTGTAAATTAAATAACTAGATGGGGCCATAGACATATAATATATAATTTCTATGGTCACGTCAATCAATAGGAAATAAAAAATAATAATAATAATTATAAATCCAATTTAATTTGCTACATAAAATTATACATTCAATTTAATTCGCTATATAAAATTTATCATCCAATTTAATTCGCCACTTATATATGTCTATATATACGTTCGTTCAGCTAAATACATGTAGACTTGTATATTACGCGAGGCGAGAGATCTCTCGCGTAGTCAATGCGCAAGGCAGTCCAAACGCGTTCAACTATATACATGTAGACTTACTTGTATATTACACGAGAGATAAATTTCGCGTTGTCTACGGTCGTCGTGTATTTCCCCTGTATCTTGCCCCCTGCGCTACGGAAAGCTTATAGACTATTTTAGGTTCTCTCGTACACATGTCTCCGTGGTGTAGTGGTTACGATGCTTCACCTAGTCTCAGAGATAAAAATGTAGAGGTAATCGTGATCGTTCACGAGATGGACCGTTCGAGTCCCCGTCGGGCCACAGAGGCTGAAAATTCGCGCGCTCTTGGGCGCAGAGATGGAGCTGTGAGAGTAGCTTCTGGCGCGAATGAGCTCTTCGGCGCAGAGATAGAGCTGTGAGAGTGGTTTCTGGCGCGAAAATTTGAAATTTTGAAATTTCGTTTCAGGCAAAATAAACGGGAAAGTAGTTCCACAGCCAGCCAGCCAGCCTCGTGCTATCATTTCACTAAGCTTTCTCCCCCCTTTGGGGGGCGGAAAGCTTAAAAATAATACTAGAAGTCTGTTGCAGACTTCCAGTCCCTGTACTCGGCCGGTTATTCTATTAAATACAAGTTTGTGGCAGGTTATTCAACATGTAGACCTCAATTATCATGTCTCCTATCCTACGTGGTAATAGTTGGTTTGTTATTCAATGGCGAATTATTAAAGATTGGGTTTAAAGCACATTCCAGTCACGGAACTCAAGTACATGAAAATCAAAGTAGGTAATGGAGAAGTTTAAGTTAGATATACGGGTACATTCGCTCCAAAAGTCAAGTGCAAATCACCCATAAGACCTTACATTATATGAGGCTTTTACGCAGGCCTTAAGGTTATGTACAAGTACGAAGCGGCGAAGCCCAAACACACGTGTATTAGCTCTCCTCGACACCGAGGTAAAGGAGGTATCACTCCACGGAGAGAAACGCCAGTCGAAGAAGCTAAGAGCCGCTGTCGAATTTCCATCACACTAGTGAATTGGTACGGCGAGCGAAAAGGTAACCAGCTCTTCGATCCCAGCTTTTTCTCTGACGGCCGAAATAGTATTTCACGCTTTTATATATGCGATAAACAAAATAAAAAAAAAAAACACCTACACATTTTAATAACTGAGGCTAAGCTAAAAAATTAAATCAATCAATTAAAATAGATAACGAGTGTAATACCTCCCCCTGAACTAAAGTTCAGTCGGGGAGGTAAAAATTACTACAGAGAAAAATGAGTCAGAAAAAAAAAACCTTTTGATTTCCAAACTAATATTTCAGTCACAACTCAGTAATAAAAATTAGAGTTCAGGTCATTGAAAATATACCAAAAATGTCCAAACAAATAATAAACGCATCAAATAAATGATTCAAATTCAAAATTACTTCCTTACCAATAAATTGTATTCAAACGAATGAAACTTAATTTAAAATTTCAACGAGTCAAATCTCTAGAGAACAAACTTCGTCGAAGATTTCAAAAGAAATGAAACGATTTTACGTTCAATAAATTAAAATTTAGATAAGCAAGGTCAAGGTCCCTCAGTAAAATCATATCGGCGTTAAGAAAACTAGAGTATTTGTAGACCAAGTAACGTCATTAGGCAAAATATTTGATCAAAATCAAGTTATGACCTCGGTATCGTCATATAACCGTAAATAAACATATTCAATAAACAATTAACGAATAAGCTTTCCGCATAACACGCTAAACTACGAACTGTGACGTACAATTTCGCTTTTTGGTGCTACACGACCTACAGATACCTTATAAGCCTACGTCTAAAAACACGTTTTTTGGTGATAATGCTGTGAGTAAAGAATAGATGTTTCTCTTTTGGCCCTACCATAAATTTTTTATATTTTTTTTTCTGACAGGGCAGGCCTGAGTAAAAATATACCAAGTTGTGAAACAAACGTCATTTTACGTGACTCCACACTAGCTAAAATGTTACCGGAAATACACGACAGTAGGCATTAAAAGCCTGGTTCTATTATACTTAATTGGGATTAACATTAAATTCATGTATGAAAAAGTGTGAAACTAAAACTAGCAGTCATCACGAGATCCAATCACGTGATTCTTTTCCTCACTCTGTCTACATTTCACTCTTGGGTCAACCATATCATACATGACTATTAAAACACGAGAAATTTCAATGTCAATCCGGTTTAAGAAAGTTCGTCAATTGTTAATTGTGGCATGACTAAAGCCGGATTCACACAGACCTATTTTCACGCTTTTCACGGTCACGCGCGAGGGGCAATGGGCAAACCACTCTTGGAATCAGGTGTACAAACTAAATGGAATCACGCGAATCGATTCGGAATCAGGAGAATCGATACGGAATCACGCGAATCGATTCGGAATCACGCGAATCGATTCGGAATCACGCGAATCGATTCGGAATCAGGAGAATCGATACGGAATCACGCGAATCGATTCGGAATCACGCAAATCGATTCGGAATCACGAGAATCGATACGGAATCACGCGAATCGATACGGAATCACGCGAATCGATTCGGAATCACGCGAATCGATTCGGAATCACGCGAATTGATTCGGAATCACTGACAATCAAATGAATCTGGAATCAGGTGTACAAAATTTTTCTAGAGTGGTTTGCACCTCGCTCGCGCGTGCTAATGGTACTTCTATGAGTTCACGAGCGTGAAACGCGTAAAAACAGGTCTGTGTGTATCCGCGTTAACCTGGTTCGCTCTGCACATGTACACAATTTCGCACGAAATACATTTGCGAAACGTGCGAAAATTATAACAAGTTGGGAAACCAAAATATAACCTCCCCGACCCCGACGTTAGGGTAAGCTAATCTAACCTAACCTTACCTAACCTAACCTTACCTAAAATAAAAGTTGAAAAGAAGTGTAGAGTATTGGAAGAGTAGAAGAAACAGCTTGCATTGCAATCACACTTTATTTCCCATCTAGGTTACGGAGTATAAGTATTTTACCTTAACCTCAAGGATGCAGAGAATGCAAAAGAGTGTCCTCCGTTACCCATAATTATATGCGGCAGGGCGTAGATTTCTTAATATACACACCAAATGAAATGTCCCGCGTTACCCATCATTATACGCGGCAGGGCGTAGATTTCATAATAGACGCACCAAATGAAATGTTTATTTTCAAAGTAAATATGTAAAATACAAGTGCTTTTTAATATAAATTAACACTTGAGCATAGGCTATACTGCGTGATTTTCTTCCATAATCCACTGAGTTGATAAAGACGAAGGATTTAGTCTGGGATGGTAAGGAATACAAGGAATTAAAACGACGAAGATATGGTAGCAAGTTCCTCTTGGACAAACCAAGAAATATTCTAGAATGAATGTTCCATTTACAACCCATTATCGGTAGATGATTGGCAATTACTTCCGGCACAGTTTTCCTCTGAAATTCTGGTTTTGACGTGCTATTAGAGGACCATTACTGATATTTTCATCATACGAGAGATCCCAGTCATTGGAAGAATTCAAGGATGGAGTTGGTCGAGAGGTTATTTTCCAAACCGGCTGACAAGACGTTAGTTTACACTCCTATGATAAAAAAAATAAATCTTAAAGACTGAAAGTAGACTCATTCCCATACCGTACTGTGTGATTATCTTTGCTAATCCACTGATTTGATAAAGACAAATAATTTAGTCTGGGATGGCAAGAAAGACAAGGAATGAACACAACGAAGATGTAGTAGCAAGTTCCTCTTGGACAAACCAAGAAATATTGTAGACTGAATGTTCCATTTACAACCCATTGTCGGTAGATGATTGGTAATTACTTCCGGTACAATTTTCGTCTGAAATTCTTGTTTTGATGTGCTAATAGAGGACCATTACTGATATTTTCATCATACAAGTGATCCCAGTCATTGGAAGAATCCAAGGATGGAGATGGTCTAGAGGTTATTTTCCAAACCGGCTGACAAGACGGTAGCTTCCACACCTATTATAAAAAAATATCTTAAAAGACTGAAAGTAGACAAATTTCCATACCGTTAGTACTTATATTTGATAGCTGCTTTTATGATTACAATTACGAGACCGTATGAAGAACTGCCGAGCTTTTACTGACTGTAGGTATCTCACATGTCTAATTCGAAAACACTAACTGCTTGCACGTTTCAATTCTTCGTAGCCGGGCCGTCTATTTCTGGTGATAAATGAAAGCCGTGTCGCTGCTCTGTTGACTTCAAATGGTGATAACATTCTGCGCTGGTTGATTATCTCCCTTAAGTCATTATAGCTCTCTTTCGTCTGGTCTGGCCTCTTCTCCTCTTGTTTGGTCTGGTCTACTGGTCTCGAAGTTCACAGCGCACGGCTTATTTCGATTATGAAAATAATCGGAAATGTTTCTTGGTTTTATAGTGGAGAAAACTGAAGTCTATTTTTTTTCCAACATCAGATGTAATTTTTTCTTCAAAATTGTTGTTTTTTAAACACGGGAAACCTACTGTACTTTTGTTCAAGGAGAGTTTTCACCACTATCATTTTTCTTAAGAGGTTTAACATTTTGTATCAATCCGCCTCAGCTTTCAATCTTATATCATTTCTATCTCTGATGGCCGTGTAAACGTACCTTTATTTAGATTCTTCAATCCACCCCAAGTTTGCAGCAAGCCTTAGACTATACTGCCCGTTATACCTTTGCTTTTTGGACTAAATGATATATGAAAAACAGCTTAACGCGTGTTGCCAACTCAAGCTGGTTTTAAACGGTCAAATTTCACTAAATTTTTGGACAATTTCTTAAATATCTTCTAAACTATCTCGAATTTTTATTTGATTTTTCAGCTTCATTATTAATTAGATTCAGTTTAACAATATTATGATATTAAATTAAAATTTAAATGCATTATACGCTTCAATTCACTAAAAGATATCGCGGCATAAGGCCAAAATAGTTTGGGCATGGAAAAGGGGTATATATAGCTTTCGCTAACCTTTATTCATCGAGCGAGTAACCGAGAAGAGTTGGGGAAAACCCCCCCTTCTCAACGTCTAGACGTTTATCGTAACCCTAGGCATTCGGTAACTGCACCACAAAGACCCGTGGAGGGAGGAGATGAGTGGAGTGGAAGGTTGATGTGGACTATATTAGTGAGGGACGCCTCGCTAATATGGCCCGCTGAGATCGGACACTTGAGGTTGGACCTTGGTGTAGGGATGGTCGGAGGTGATTGTAACGATGGGAGACGTCCCATTGCGTACAATCGCCTTCTACTGTCCAGCATCGAGGTTTGACCGTAAAGTGGATGGTGAAAGGCGATAATATGCAATTGGAGACGTCCTGTTGCATATAATTGCACGACACCTGAAACTCAATGTGGCAGCCACGCTTAAAGGAGGTAATTCCCGTTAAACGGAATTGAACGATAAGCGGGCATGATTAAGTCTCTAGACTTTTTGCTCCTCGAGCTAGGTCACGTGACTTCCGGTTACACAGGATATCCGCTTACACAGGAAGTGACAGACACACAGACACACAGACACACAGACACGACCAGTGTAAAACCTCCCCCTGAACTAAAGTTCAGTCGGGGAGGTAAAAACCATAGATACCCCAATGCCATCCGTCAATTACGGAGGGATCACCGATTGCTCTTAATCAAAGTCAGGAGCTGTATAGCTTCGATTGTGGGCTACTGTGAGGTTGTATAGCCTCGGTAGCTCAGTTGGTTGGAGCATGGGACGGTTACCCAGAGGTCGGTGGTTCGAATCCACCCTGAGGCGTGTTGTCATTTTTCGTCTCAGAGTGGATATTGATAATTGAAATCCGCAACCGGGAATGACAGGTAGAGTCAAGGAGTTCCAAATTGTTTGGAATTTCTTGACTATAATAAAAAAAAAACCATTGATACGAGACCATTTTCTTGAAAGATTTTTTGACTTATGTTTTTTACAATATTGCATTCATTAGTTAACAGTTTATTAGGCAAATATTTTAGGAATACCTGGTCAAATTTTTTAAATTTCCTGAGAAAAAAAATTAGAAGGCACTGTGTATCCACCGTACGACAAAAACTTTGCCCACGATGGTAAAGTATAGTTATGATCTTTCTTTTCCTTATCTACTAGATCTAAATTAGGATAACTCTTACAGTGCTTTTTTGCTACCCAACCCGCAAGGTACTCTAACCCATTCTCTTCTAATTTAGTGTATTCATTTTCTAGTATTTCATCGTCATTTACATCATTGGGTCTTTTAACATTAGCGGCTGACTTGGAAATATAAATATTGTTACTATTCAATAATGAAGAACTCGCACCAAGAGGTTGCATTGGTTGTGCCTTCTGGGGACTTCTTACTTTAATTTCACTTGATTTAGAAAAATCAAAAGTGTCCGGTTCAGGATCTACTAGCGTCTCGTTTTCTAAATTAGCGGATTTAAGAGCTTTCGATACTAAATACTCATCACAGTTTTGGTCAATAGTATTGCAATTATTACTTAATATTCCTGGATTTTTCCCCATTATTATCACGCGAATCCTACTAAGGGCATTGAGTGGTGTTGGGTGGTCATCGAGACCACCACGGTGCTTACTTGTTCCAGGCATTTCAAAGATTAATCTAAATTAATATAAATAGATAAGATATTAGAAGAGGTATTAGATTATCTGATAATAATAAGAAGATCTTGTACAGATACTACTACTAGTATATTCATTATATTTTAAAGTTTTGGGCCTGAGAGCTCTTTCTTTAAAAACACAAACTTATTATATTCTTTACATTTTAAAGTTTTGGGCCTAAGACTGATGAAGTCCGCAGCCATTTCGAATCCATGGACCGTGATTGACGTCGCTTTAAAGGGTCCTTATACACCTAGCAAAAGAGGCGTCACGCAGCTTTTAGTGGTACATGATGACCAAATGGGTCGAAATATTCCCGTTGCGTCGCGCTACCACAAAAGCTATAGTGAACCTCTTGGTGGACAATGTCTTCACCAGGTTTGGGCTGCCATTAACCGTTGTTAGTGACAATGGAAAGCAATTTGTGTCACGAATCATGAAGGACACCCTTAAGAGTTTAGGTGTACGTAACCGATATACGTCTTATTATTCCCCGCAGTCTAATCAGACTGAGCGTATTAACAGGACATTGTCCACAATGATAGCTACGTATGTAGAGGACAGCCATCGCGACTGGGACGTTGGCATACAACAGTACGCCATGGCGTTACGAACCGCCACCCAGGAATCGACAGGTTTTACCCCTGCATATTTAAACTTTGGCCGCGAATTACGAACTGCTGCCGATATTGGTCCCTAAGTTGCCCCCATAGTCCCCGCGAATCTTCACTCGCACGCATTAGCGATTAAGGAGAAAACAGATCTTGCGATAACATCCGCCAAAGAGAACCTTCTCGCGGCCCAAGCTCGAAATGCTACTTATTATAACAAGCACCACCGAAATTTTGAATTTGAGGTAGACCAGTTGGTATTGAAGTGTGCCCACTTTTTGTCATCCGCCGATGCTCGCTTTACTGCAAAGCTTGCGCCCCGTTGAAATGGACCATTCGTAGTCGAGCAGAAACTCTCTCCACTTACTTACAGGCTACAAACTAGAAAGGATGGAAGGGTCCTCAAGGGAACCTTCCATATTCGCGAACTTAAGCCTTTCGTCGAGCGTGAAGCCGACAATACAATTAAGCCCCAGATTATTGAGCGTGAAGCCACGTCTGAACTTATTCCGGTTATAATACCTGCGTCTGTCGAGCGACATGCCGACATTGATAGACCTATTAGTGCGTTAAGCGACGTTAGTCAGGACTTGGAAGACAATGAACAGCCCGCTAGTCGTCGTGGCCTTAGGCCCCGTAACCCCGTTACTGGTCGAGCAGTTTGCTCTAAATAAGTCTGGGAGTGTTAACCCCATTGCTGACAGTTAAAAGTCATTGTTTTTTTTTGTTGTTGTATGTTTTTTTTTGATAACTACGCTATGCTATGAAGTGTGCTTGCTCTCTAGGAGTTATTTTTTATCTCACGTACTTGTGTGTTTTTATTTTGTGTCATTGGCCAGTGTGTATAATTACGTTAACGTGACGTTGTTACTATGATTGTAAGTGTTGTTTCTTCAGGATTTTTTTTTTTGTTATAATTTTTTTCGTTACAATGTGTCCATTTCGTATTCCCGTATTGTTTCGCGTGGGAGATACTCCCAAACGTTTGAAATGCCATGTGATAGAAAAAAATCTAGGATCGTTACGTTCGTAAAATGCAGAAAATTTTAATGAACTTCCTTAAGATACAAAATAGTTTAATATAAATACAATCTAAGTATATTTTTTACAATTTTCTTTTATTATTGTATTAAGAAGTCGGAAGTGGTAACTGGTTTTCTCGGTTGGCTACGAATTTTATTGCTCGCGGAAGTCGCATTCGAAGTAAAAAGTGGTTTTCTAGGCTTGCTACGAATTCTTTTGTTACCGGAAGTAGGAATGGTAGTGATATCTGGTTGTCTCGGCTGATTTCGAATTCTTTTGTTCGCGGAAGTCGAAGTGATAACTTGTGGTCTCTGCCTACGACGAATAATTTCTCTCCCGGAAGTCGTATTCGAAAGGATAACTGATTGCTTCGGCCGACTTCGAATTTTTGTGTCACCAGTGATCGGACTCGAAATCGTAACTGGTTTCCTCGATAGGCTTCGAATTCTTTTGTTCCCGGAAATCGGAGTCGAAATGATAACCTTTTTCTTCGGCTGGCTTTGAACCATTGCCGTTGTAGTTGGAGAAATAACTGGTCGCTTTAGTTGCCTTATTTTGGTCGTGGTTGAAGATTATTGGAGGGGGTTTTTCAACCTAATTTCGCCTCCTACTTAGCTGGGTTCTTTTATTTTGGGAGAGCTTCGCTAATTAATCTCAAGTCGTACTGAAACAACTTGAGATGGGATATAATTAGTCAAAAGTTTTATTCTATCGAGGTTATTTTCCGATGGCTGGCTAAGTTTTTCGCGACTTCGTTTATTTTCTATGTCCCGAGAATAATTCGACTCGAAGAGACTAAGTTTCTTTTAAACACAACTTTCTTTTGATTTGATTTTTATTTCGCTTTGGCGAGAGTTCCTTTTTAGGCACTCCTTCTGAGATCAGTGTTTATTTCAATTCTACCTTCGACTCTTCATGACCACCCCGTTTTATGCCATTTGTAGCCGGAAATCATCGTTTCCGGCTCCCCCTTTCTTTCCGGGCGTCTTTCGACCCCTTACCGTTCGGAAGTCCCCTTTTCTTTAGGGTAGAGCATGAGAGGCGTTATCGTAATGGGTTTGTCATGGAAAATCCCCGGTTTACAGCGGATGATAGAATATTATATATATATATAATATATATATATATATATATATATATATATATATATATATATATATATATATATATATATATATATATATATATATATATATATATATATATATATATATATATATATATATATATATATATATATATATATATATATATATATATATATATATATATATATATATATATATATATATATATATATATATATATATATATATATATTATAATATATATATATATATATATATATATATATATATATATATATATATA
>OY987228.1:2434158-2640658 GCA_963920705.1 Odiellus spinosus | reverse complement strand
CGTGGCGCGATATTGCTATTCTATTTTATTTTCTTATTTTTCAATCGAACACAAGCTTCACCGCTATGGACAATGCCCAACTTTCATGTTTTTTCTCCCCTTTTTGCTCTCTGCCCCCCGAACGCTATGGCAAGTAGCTCCACGGGACAGTAAAAAACCTGTATTTCAGGGAATTTTCGCTCGCGTTTACTATTTTCAGTGATGGGCGCGCTCCTTGCAGCTCCGCTTACTTGGGGTATTTTGAGTGGAGATGAGAGGTTTTTTTTGTGGTATACAAGAGGAGCGCGAGTGGAGAAGTACTAAAATTTCATAGGAGAGGAGAGTTTAAGAGGAGAGGCACATTTTTAGGGACTACAAGAGATGAGTAGAAATGAGAGCCTACTTTTTCGAAGCCTTCAAGAGATGAGTAGAAATGAGAGGCTTTTTTTTTGGGACTCCAAGATACGAGTAGCAATGAGAGAATTTTTTTTGGGACCCCAAGCGATGAGTAGAATTGAGAGGCATTTTTTTTAAACTCCAAGAGATGAGTAGATATGAAAGGTTATTTTTTTGGGATTCCAAGAGATGAGTAGAAATGAGAGGCATTTTTTTAAACTTCAAGAAATGAGTAGATATGAGAGGTTCCTTTTTTAGATTCCAAGATATGAGTAGAAATGAGAGGCATTTTCTTTAAACTCCAAGAAATGAGTAGATATGAGAGGTACTTTTTTGGGATTCCAACAGATGAGTAGAAATGAGAGGAGCTTTTTCGGACTCTCCGCTCACTTGGATATTTTGTCTATTTTAAAAAAAGTTCAATGTTTGGTGGCTTTAGGAGGTGGTAAACTGGGCTATTTACCCTTGGATCCAAGTTTTTTGCGCAAAATTTAAATTATATGTATGGTAGGGTCGCCTAATTCTGAACACTTTCATTTAAAAATGTATAACTTAACTTTGGTTGGGTCTATTTAAAGATGGAAAAGCTCATTTTGTAGATTAAGAATGGGACTATTCGCGGAACGCGACTTCAATACTCTAGGAAAAGATCCTAAACGACACTAATTAGCCAACTACGATAATTAGCATAGTTAATTATGCCGTTTTTAAGGGAATGCTTCCCTTAGGGTCCCAGAAATAAGCTATTACGAGCTTCGGAAAAATCCCAAGCTTTACGCACTGTAAAGTTTGATTTTCCCGCTACCAGAAGCCGATGAAACCCTCCTTTGAAGTCTATTTCTCCCGGGTCTTGTCTACCCCTCTCTGTATGGGTTAGTTTCAAAAAGCGCGATTCGTACGCCTCCTAACGGTAGATATTTTCGGAGCGGGAGTTCGTCGAGCGAATATCTCTAGCAGCCTCGGAGTTCGTCAAAAAAACGTCGTCGTTTGTGGAGAGAGAGAATTTCCAATTTTCCGTAGACAGAGGGGTATGAAGTAGGACCCCTTCGATCTCGTAAAATTGTGAATTTTATCCATACAGAGAGGAGCGCTATATGGAACATTAGAGTAGTAGACTTCAAAGGAGGGTTTCATCGGCTTCTGCCGCTACAAAATAAACTTCTCAAACCCAGAATTTGGCCACAAACTCTTCTCGAAAACGTAATTTCAAATATGTCTAAGAATTTCTAATTCTTAACGTTGCTCTGAATTATACGAAAAACTCCCAAAAAATGCTAAAGGAACCATTTCCGCCCCTCGAATCGAGAAACGAGTGTCACCAACGGATTCCTTGGCGGAATTAGCGCGATCGAGCCAGTATTTGCGAAGTTATCGTCGATTTCCTTCAAAATGATGATTCCTTTACAGGTTCTATAATGCCGCAACAATGCAAAAATTTTAAATCGTCGATAACTTCTCAAATACTTTCTCGATCGCGCTAATTCTGCATTCCCCCTGATAAAATTGGCCGGGGAATCCATTGGTGACACTCGTTTCTCGATTGGAGGCACGCTAGTGGTTCCTTTTGCAAATTTTGGATTTTTTTTACATGTCATAAAATTTTAAATTATTGTGGGGGTGTGAAAGGTTAAGTCTCATCAAAATTCCAATTTGGCTAATGTGAGCTTCAAAATAGGACCATCATTATCGTAGTAAAGCCAAAGGCGCGTGATAGTGTTAAGATCGTTTATGAATGGAGCTCTTAAAGGGGGCATGAACTCTGACAACAAGTGCTTTTTTATCGGTTTAGATTTTAGAATAATAAAATAACGACAAAATCAATATTAAAAGTTACCAAATATTTCTCGTATATATTCATTGTAAATTTTCAAAGCTCCTAGCTGCAAGGTACTAAGCTTAACTTGCTTTTTCGGGGATTCAAGGCTTTGACACCATTTTCCACGCTTTGACACCATTTTCCACGCTTTGACACCATTTTCCACGCTTGGACACCATTTTCCAGGCTTTGACACCATTTTCCAGGCTTTGACACCATTTTCCACGCTTTGACACCGTTTTCCAGGCTATGACACCATTTTCCACGCTTTGACACCATTTTCCAGGCTTTGACACCATTTTCCAGGCTTTGACACCATTTTCCACGCTTTGACACCATTTTCCACGCTTTGACACCGTTTTCCAGGCTATGACACCATTTTCCACGCTTTGAAAAAAATTTCCACGCTTTGACACCATTTTCAACGCTTTGACACCATTTTCCAGGCTTTGACACCATTTTCCACGCTTTGACACCATTTTCCACGCTTTGACCCCATTTTCCACGCTTTGACACCATTTTCCACGCTTTGACACCATTTTCCACGCTTTGACACCATTTTCCAGGCTTTGACACCATTTTCCACGCTTTGACACCATTTTCCACGCTTTGACACCATTTTCCACGCTTTGACACCATTTTCCAGGCTTTGACACCATTTTCCAGGCTTTGACACCATTTTCCAGGCTTTGACACCATTTTCCACGCTTTGACACCATTTTCCACGCTTTGACACCATTTTCCAGGCTTTGACACCATTTTCCACGCTTTGACACCATTTTCCACGCTTTGACACCGTTTTCCAGGCTATGACACCATTTTCCACGCTTTGACACCATTTTCCAGGCTTTGACACCATTTTCCAGGCTTTGACACCATTTTCAGGCTTTGACACCATTTTCCAGGCTTTGACACCATTTTCCACGCTTTGACACCATTTTCCACGCTTTGACACCATTTTCCACGCTTTGACACCGTTTTCCAGGCTATGACACCATTTTCCACGCTTTGAAAAAAATTTCCACGCTTTGACACCATTTTCAACGCTTTGACACCATTTTCCAGGCTTTGACACCATTTTCCACGCTTTGACACCATTTTCCACGCTTTGACCCCATTTTCCACGCTTTGACACCATTTTCCACGCTTTGACACCATTTTCCACGCTTTGACACCATTTTCCACGCTTTGACACCATTTTCCACGCTTTGACACCATTTTCCAGGCTTTGACACCATTTTCCAGGCTTTGACACCATTTTCCAGGCTTTGACACCATTTTCCACGCTTTGACACCATTTTCCACGCTTTGGCACCATTTTCCAGGCTTTGACACCATTTTCCAGGCTTTGACACCATTTTCCACGCTTTGACACCATTTTCCACGCTTTGACACCGTTTTCCAGGCTATGACACCATTTTCCACGCTTTGACACCATTTTCCAGGCTTTGACACCATTTTCCACGCTTTGACACCATTTTCCAGGCTTTGACACCATTTTCCAGGCTTTGACACCATTTTCCACGCTTTGACACCATTTTCCACGCTTTGACACCGTTTTCCAGGCTATGACACCATTTTCCACGCTTTGACAAAATTTTCCACGCTTTGACACCATTTTCCACGCTTTGACACCATTTTCCAGGCTTTGACACCATTTTCCACGCTTTGACACCATTTTCCACGCTTTGACCCCATTTTCCACGCTTTGACACCATTTTCCACGCTTTGACACCATTTTCCACGCTTTGACACCATTTTCCAGGCTTTGACACCATTTTAAAGGCTTTGACACCATTTTCCAGGCTTTGACACCATTTTCCACGCTTTGACACCATTTTCCACGCTTTGACACCGTTTTCCAGGCTATGACACCATTTTCCACGCTTTGACAAAATTTTCCACGCTTTGACACCATTTTCCACGCTTTGACACCATTTTCCAGGCTTTGACACCATTTTCCACGCTTTGACACCATTTTCCACGCTTTGACCCCATTTTCCACGCTTTGACACCATTTTCCACGCTTTGACACCATTTTCCACGCTTTGACACCATTTTCCAGGCTTTGACACCATTTTCCAGGCTTTGACACCATTTTCCAGGCTTTGACACCATTTTCCAGGCTTTGACACCATTTTCCAGGCTTTGACACCATTTTCCACGCTTTGACACCATTTTCCACGCTTTGACACCATTTTCCAGGCTTTGACACCATTTTCCAGGCTTTGACACCATTTTCCAGGCTTTGACACCATTTTCCACGCTTTGACACCATTTTCCACGCTTTGACACCATTTTCCACGCTTTGACACCATTTTCCACGCTTTGACACCATTTTCCACGCTTTGACACCATTTTCCACGCTTTGACACCATTTTCCAGGCTTTGACACCATTTTCCAGGCTTTGACACCATTTTCCACGCTTTGACACCATTTTCCACGCTTTGACACCATTTTCCACGCTTTGACACCATTTTCCACGCTTTGACACCATTTTCCACGCTTTGACACCATTTTCCACGCTTTGACACCATTTTCCACGCTTTGACACCATTTTAAAGGCTATGACACCATTTTCTAAGCTAATCGTACCAGAATCTTACTATTAAAACCATTTTTCCTACTATTTTTTGGAAGAAACGAGCGTTGGAACAAACGAGTATTGGGAGTAACGGGCATTAGAAGTAACGAGCGTTGGAAGAAACGAAAATTGGAAGTAACGATAGTCACTCGCTAATCGTACCAGAATCTTACTATTAAAACCATTTTTCCTACTATTTTTTGGAAGAAACGAGCGTTGGAACAAACGAGTATTGGGAGTAACGGGCATTAGAAGTAACGAGCGTTGGAAGAAACGAAAATTGGAAGTAACGAGTGTCTTACTATTAAAACCATTTTTCCTACTATTTTTTGGAAGAAACGAGCGTTGGAACAAACGAGTATTGGGAGTAACGGGCATTAGAAGTAACGAGCGTTGGAAGAAACGAAAATTGGAAGTAACGATAGTCTGTAGAGCCAGTGCATCCGCACACACGTGCAGAGATTCTAAGGCAGCAGAAGGACAGGTATATGGCTTGGCGACCAGAACCCGACAGCAGTGCCATACGGCCCCCGTAATGTAACCGTGATCCACAAAGACCGACTCAATGGCGTAGGATGACGCCGAGGCTGGTACCCCCGCTTAGCACGAGAGTACCCCCCAAGAGCGTGCTGGCGCAGCCCCGGCTTGGCCCCTAATTGGAAACCGGTACCCAGGGCCGTCGGCCCGACCCCGGGTAGGAGCAGTCCGTTCGGGACGAACCCACCGGGGAACCAAGTACACGCCTAGGACCTCACGAGTCGGCCGGGTTGGGATGAGACGGCCGTGTTCCAATTCGCGGAACTAGGACGTATCCTAGAACTCGGGCCCCCTCACCAAGACAAGGATGGAACACTACCCCCACCCTGCGCACGCCACAGGTGGGGGAGGGGGATTTATTAAACAGAAGATAAGCTTTTTTTTAATGGTATTTTTTATCGGTAACAGAAAACTACATTCACTGGGTTCTTCTACTAGGGTAGCCCTCTTCAGCCGTTTAATTTTGACTATTGTATTATATCACGATTATCCCATTAAATTCACCTTAAATCACCGTAATTAAAAAGTAGGCAAGATTTTCTTATCATTTAACTTGAATATTATATCTCTTCTTGGCCTATATAACCGAGATTTACAGATTCGGTACTCATAGATGCACTTCAACAATGCGTGGATTACGTTAACGTTTAGAATTGTGGTGAACTCTCTCGCTAGCGCTATGGTGTCGTCTTCGATTGTTTTGGCAATCAATTCTCATCTATATTTCGGTGATAATAGACCTCTTTCTCGCGATCTTTTGGGTAAAGTACTTGAATAAACCGAGACGATTGAACTTAAATCACATTATTTAGAAATGTGGCTAATCTATTATGTCTGTGTAAGAAAATTACACAATGAAAGGCCTAGGGAATAAATATCACTTGAGTTGGACTTCATATCATGGCAAGTTCTCAATTACACATGAAGTTTAACGTTCTCAATCTCCACTTTTTTTTAATGTACTTGAGTTTTACGACTAGAATGCCCTTTAGATCCAGACTTTAATAATTGGCAAACTACTTAATAGCACCGTTATTACTACTACGTAATGACGTTGCTATTAAGTAGTTGGTCAATTATTAAAGTCTGGATCTAAAGCACATCATAGTCGCGGATTTCAAGTATATTAAAAAAATAAAGATTTAGAATGTAAAATAGGATAGGCGAAACGGAAGTTTATGTCAACGAATTAAATAAGCGGCTACTTATTTTGGTCTCCTGAATTATGTTCTCCTGCTTTAAAGAATTGTTCTGCTTTCGTGTCCATTTTTTGTCGATGCGATTCAATATTATAAAATTTAAGATTATATTATGTAATCACTCGAGCTCGCCCGTCCCTCTTCCAACTTTGTAGGTACCGTTAGGTTAGGTTAGTTAATCGCACGAACTAACCCGTCACTTAAATAAGTTAATCCCTAGCTCGGGATGACCCGTCCCTCTTGAAATATATTAGGTTAGGTTAGTTAATCCCTCGAATTAGTTAATCCCTCGGGCTACCCCGTCCATCTGGTAATCTTTAAGGTAAGGTTCGGTTTGGCTAGTTAATCCCACGAAATATCCCATGCCTCTTTTACTGCTTTAGGTAAGGTTAGATTAATTAATCTCTGTCGTTCAAAATTTATACCAGGCTCTTAAATACGTATGGATTGAAGCCTCATTTAAACGCTTTAATTTTTATTCAGCATTAGTAAGAGTTAAGGTTCAAAAGACCTATAATGCAAAATAGTGAAATTGCGAAAAGGTGTATATTTTTGGTAAAAAAGGGACAGAAATTATACAAAATAGGTTGCTTCGCACCCTTAAAAAGGGCCATTATCTAACTCGAATCAAACCCTTGAAGGGACACAAATTAGTTGTTTGAGAAAGAGCATTTAAATATCTTTAAAATTATAGTTAGTACATTTAGTCTACTACTCCAAAGATTTTTATTATTATTAAATATTTCCCAAAAAACGGATAAAAGACGACTTAGGAAAAACGTAGGTCGTCTTTATCCGTTTTATATAGGTAAGAAGTTTATGTTTGATATGAATTTTGAGTTTAATATATTTAGTGTTTATTTAGTGATATTATTTCTTTTTGCTTCCAATCTTCGTCTTCCACCAATACCATAAATTTTAATATTTTAGGTAAAGTTAGGTTAGGTTAGATCACGTGGGTGTCGGGAAGGTACCATTTTGGTCTCCTAACTTGCTTAAGGGTGCGAACAACTTCTTTTTTATATAATTTAAATCTTTGTTTAACTAGAGAAGCATTGTACCTTTATTTATTTTTCAAACTACCTTTGACTGTATTCAGAGGACGGTCGGACGACAATGGGTATGGTCATATACTAAGAAAGCATTTCACCCTTTATTAGTCGTATGATGGAAGGCTTATATACAAACAGTGGGCAGAAAAAAATAACAATAATAATATAAATAAAACAAAGCAACAGAGTATGGGAATATGGTAAAAATAAAATAATATGGGTTATATACAGAAGAGGTTAAAGGCAATACACATGATTGGGGTAATAACAAGTTTTGTGCAATAAAAAAAGTTACAACAGTTGGACTGCTCGGGGAGACATTACGGGGGTGGGGTATTGAGGAACATGGTAACTTCGTTACCTTGGTGGTTAGGCTAATGATATCTTGGGGCTGGGAGTTTCAGTTGTTGATGATTCGACTTGTAAAATAGTAATTTCGTTGGTCAGTTCGGGCTTCGGTTTAGCTACTGAGGGTGAGGAAGTCGGAAGCGGTGAGGTCAAGGGTATTGTTGAAGAAGTCGTGTAAAGTATAAAGGTCTTCAATGCGCAATTCACGGAGGCGGCTGGGGGTCGGGGTGTTGGCTTATTTTGGTTGCTAGCTTGGAGAAAGCATTTAGCTTTTTGGAGGGATATAAGGTCGGTAGCGAGATAAGGGAACCGTATAGGGGAGCAGTAGTCAAAGAGGGGAGAGCTAGGCAGTTGTAGAGCGTTTGGGGGATCTAAGTGAAAATTATGGCGAATAATTCCTGCAGTGGATCACACACGTTTGGACACCCTGTTGGTCTTGGAGGAGAACTTAAGATTAGGGCGCATCAGAACACCAAGGTCGCTCTCGGACACGGTGGTTTTGATCGGTAGACCCTTAATGCAATAAGGGAAGCTGTCATTGTGGAACGGAGGACCGCGCATTTACTAGAGTTAAAGGTGAGACCCCGTTCTTCAGCCCATCCTATTGCCGAGTCAAGGTCGCGTTGTAGGTTGTGGTAGTCGTTAAGGGTGCAGATTGGGCTGTGCAGCTTGGAATCATCTGCGAAGACCAGGACAGAGGCAATGGTAATCGCGGCGGTTAGGGAATTAATGAGTACATTAAAGAGTAGTGGTCCAAGGACAGAGACTTGGGGGACACCGCGACCAATGGTGGAGCAACCCGAAGAGTGGTCATGAACCACCATCCGCTGACGGCGGTCCTCGAGGTAAGCCGCGAGCCACGAAAGGGCCTTGCCAGCAACGTCTGCCTGCCTCAGAGCATGGAACGCGTGAGGGATGGAGCAAGATCTAACTATATGATATCTATGCAGTGGCCCTGATCGAGCCAGGCTGACCTTTGGATGGTGGTAACGAGGAGATTGGATTGGCAGAAGTGCTGGGTGAGGAAACCAAGCTGGGCGGGGGAGACAAAATTGTCAGATTGGGGAAACTCGCGTAGTTGGGCGTCGACTAGGTTCTCACTGAGCTTGGGAACTTGATTAACGGTCGATAATTTCCTGGTCCGTGCGGGCGAAAGGCTAGTCACTCGAGGAATCAGGTGTACAAAACCGGGGAAATCGATTTCCTGATTTCCAGAAATCTGAGGAAATCACTGGCAATCAGAAAAAATAATGGGAAATTTGGAAATCACGAGAAATCAGAGGAAATCACTGGAAATCAAAAGAAATCAGAGGAAATCAAATGGAAATCAGAGAAAATCAAATATAAATCAGAAATCATTTTGGGATTCACAGGAAATCATATGGAAATCAGAGATATCATTTTGGGTATCACAGGAAATATAAAGAGTGTGTCTTCAAATAAGATATAGGGTAGGATCGCCTAATTCTGAACGCTTTTTAAGAAATCCGAAGTCTCGATTGCTATGGAATTTTAGCGATGAAGTTAAGTATCTAATGTCAAGTTTGAATTGTAGCTAACCCGTTGTGCTATTTTTAATCATTCCATGACGCGTACTTTTGATGAGGACGCTGTTTTATAAACGTCAGTAGCGGCTTCTAATTTTGAACGAGCTACTCTAAACGCCCACGATTCCAATTCTGAACACCGTCTGGCTTCAATGTTAGGGTCGCCTAATTCTGAACGCTTCTAATTCTGAACACTTTCGTTTAAAAATATATAACTTAACTTTGGTTGGTGACACTCGTTTCCCGATTCGAGTGGTTCCTTTAGCAATATTTTTGATTTTAATTTTCCGCCGAAATGGTCTATTTTAATGAACTTCATAATTAAAATTTTCAATGTTAAAATCCCATTGAAATTATATCCCATAGAAGCTATTGGGTTCTGTTTTTTGTTTCACTTGGTAGGCATAGTCGTGCACAGGCAGGTACTCAAACGGAAATCGGAGGAATCAGTTGGAAATTACCAGTAACTACAAGAAATCATGAAAAATATTGTAAATCTTAAATTTTTTAAAAAATCATGGAAATCAAGGCATTCATTTGGTAATCACAGCAATGACGATGAATCACCGGAATCAATGGAAATCACGAAACGTTTCTGTTGGCGCATCAGCTTGATAGACGATAGAAGAAATAACTTGCCACGGCCCACGCATTTACATAAATAATAATAAACTTATACTTTATTCTCGACTGTTACGACATAATTGATTGAGTTAACCACGTCTGTATCTCGACAACAACTGCCCTATTAGGTCTAACTGATTGCTTATATATACAAATTACAAATAATAAAAAAGCAGTTAAATTACATTCATATTGATAAAAAACTAATTTCAGATTGACATTAAAAAACTACGTAGTCGTAAGCAGTTTCTCAATAATTATGGAAATCAAGGAAATCACTTGGTAATCCCTAGAAATCATGAAAAATCACCGAAATCAAACGGAAATCACTAAACGTTTCTCAATAATTATGGAAATCAAGGAAATCACTTGGTAATCCCTAGAAATCATGAAAAATCACCGAAATCAAACGGAAATCACATAATTTTTTGGAAATCACTTGGAATCACGAGAAATCACCGGAATCAAATGAAAATCAAAGGAAATCGAATGAGAATCAAAGGAAATCACCAATTTTTTTGGAAATCCAGTAAATCACTTGGTAATCACTGGAAATCACTTAAATATTTTGGAATCGGAAATCAGGTGTACAAAATATTTTGAAGTGACTAGCCCCTCGTAGCAGACCCCAAACTATCTTCGGAAAAGTTCGGTTACAGGAACAGCATCAGCTCAGTATCCCTTCCACAATGATGAATAGGCCTTTCTATAAAATAATCTTAGAAACAGATAAAATAGCCGTTAAAAAGCACCCGTTTGTATCGAAGATGTAGCGTTTTTCAAGGTTGGTTCAAAGTATAGGATTTTCTGTACTCTTTTCAACCTTGAAACTTATTAACAAAAGGAGCCCTTAAATAGAACCCATTTCTACGGAAGATGTTGCGTTTTTTCAAGGTTGGGATGTAGTCAGAATTTATATTATCATCTATTACTATCTAACCTAACACCACTACAAAGGCTAGGATTCTCATATAATTCTCTGCTCAAGGTGTAAGGTAACGTTGACAGAGTCCCCCTCCCCTAACTCCCTATAAGCTAGGACTAGGAGTGTTAAGCACTGGAGTCGAAAATAGTTTTATTTTTTATTTTTGTTATGGAATTAGGATTTAGGAAAGCTTGAATTAATAATGTGGTCACACCATCAATTTTTATGAAAATATTGAATTAATTAACTGGTCCCTGGGACCACTGACTCCCATATTTTGAATTAATAAACTGGTCCATGCAATTAAAAAAACTGGTTTTTGACTAGCAAACCACCCTTATTTCCCAGACTGTTGAATACTGTAAAGTAATTTTTAAACTGGACATTTTAGGAGTGAAACCGGTTTATTTCCCACCCTGTTTCTTCCGAATAACATCGTCTGCTTCTGAAAACGGAATAATTAATGAATTTAATGAGTTAATAAATCTAGGAGGATGAAGGGGGAGGCACGAGTATTATATTCCTAGAATATATAGCAAATGTCAATAGTCAAGCGACTGACACATTTGTGTGTGGCAATAGCCACTCTCTTAATTGTTTAGAAATAAGGGTTGACCATGTGAATTATACGCTAGATTTGCTAATAATCTTATCGCTCAAATGAAATGAAACTGGTGTTATTGTTGAAATTTCGATTTTTAGTAAAGAAATGGGGAAATAGAGCAAGTGGTAAGAATTATATTTTTTTTAAAGTACTCAACTTACAATTCCTCTTTTTCTTTCTAATAATAATGTCTACTCAATCGCTCAAGATTTTTTCCTGTTAATCTATCATTTTTTATTTTCAATTTTTACCATATCGTAGTCCCAGAATTACCTTATCATCCCTCTGTATCGTACATAAATGTTATTGGAGCTGTAAAGGTTGCCATATAGCTTGGCTAATGCGCGGAGCAAATGGTTTGGAAGCGGGGCTGGGAGAAGAAAATTGTAGTAGACTTCGTTCTTGATAGACATTTGTGGTCAGGGTCGCGATTTTATAAATTTGGCTCGGGTTTCAAATAAATAAAGGTATTAATTATCAAATACATCTCGATTGTAGCATCTACATCCCCTGACATCATTTTGGCAGATGTTTTTGTAGTTGTTTTTCCATCGCCGTAGCTAAAGCTTCGCCCAGAAGGTATTTACTTATTTTACCGCGTCGAATTATAGCTCGTAAAAAAATGAAACGAATAAGGGGTACCTTTGTAGACAGGGTATTTAAGCATAATATTTCAAATTCAGAGAGTGATTATTTTTATATTGCTCTTAATATAACATTTTATATTTCAGTCGATCATCTCAAAATGCTGGGTTGAAAAGACATTCCAAAAGCGAGACTGCATTAAGTTTATACCATCGAGCAAAGACGTGACTATGTAAGAAAAAATTCTTAATCATATTTGACTAGTGACGATGCGAGAAGACGGTGGAACAACCCACTATACATTAAAGTCTAACCTAACCTAGCTGAACCACACAAAAAAATAACGTTTTAAATTAGGCTTAAATGTACGAGGTTTGGTTCACCGTCTTCTTTTCGAGAGACCGTTTGTTGAACTAAGAGACGATACTTCCGTAGTTGTAGCTGCGGGAGAACGCTAGCCGAACACGATCAAAGTCTCTACAGTAGAGTGCCGCAGGAGTATTTTAATCAAGTAGCCAATGACGAATGCTGGTTTTCTTTGAGACACACGTTGGCAACTTCGACCGACGCATACTACAGAATTTCAGGGGAGTTCACATCTTTTAAAAGCCAAGGTAATATTTCTTAAAGTCCGTTATATAAGACAAAATATCATTAGGGTTCGAGATCTCAGATTTTCAACCGTGAGTGTCTTATTTGTTAGCTCTATTAGATAGTTTTTGCTAAAGGGAGATAAATGCGCAATCTGAAAGCTGTAGCGAAACAGAAAAATGACATACCTTTATTTGAATGCTATAAGGCCTATTACATACACCTTCATTATATTCAGTTAATTATATTTCACTAGGCCTACTCCACAGTTAATTCTGTCTAGTTCCACTGCACATCCCGACCCGTTAAAAATGATTAGTTAATTATTTTTTTTCTGTCTGCATCCAACTACGTGTTAAAACAAAAAAATGTACTCATCTTAAAAACATTTGTTAAATTCATGTGACTTCCTCATAAATATTTTTGTAAACCCTTTCGGTCACTGACGCATGCGCATCGTTATACGCGTAAGATAAAAAAGAGATGCGCCGGTGCCTGAAGAGAGAGAGTTGTTGATTCTTGGGCATAGAGAGGACATACTGTAAAATTTCCACCATTGTAAATATCTCAAAAAGTTCGGAGCTATAACAATAAAATTATCTAGTCTCACAAAGTATCAAGTGTAACCAGAATTGCATCAGTATTTATATAAGAAAATGGATTTAAGTACATTGGTGAGTGTTTCCTTTTTTATTAAGCCCTCTCTCCTAATTTAAGCATTATAGCCATCGGCATCCCGGCCAGGTTAAGATCTCCCCTGAATCCGTTACATAATTTTTGGCGCCCGAACAGGGGTCGGGATAATTAAACGCTAATTTATCCTCATGTTTTAGTTTTTTGTTAGTTATTTAAATTGCCCTCTTAAGACATATTACTAATCCAGACAGTATTTTATAACTTTTCTCTCAAGACAAATACTTTAGTAGAACGATATTTCATCACTTTAAGACATAGCCTAGTTTTAGTTTAAGTAAAGATATGGCTAGTTTATACCCGTCGTCTGAGAGTAGCGTAGAGGGAGGAGGGAACCGGAAACTGGGTCGAAAAGAAGGAGGAATGTTTTTAGAGGCCAATCAAAGCAAAACGAGGAATTGCGAGATGTTAATGCAGTAAATAGAGATCGTTTAGGTGAACTGAGGGTTAGCCAGCCTTCTGTTTGGGGTTCACCTACATGCGTAAATAGTTTACCTCGATCTTCAGCCTCTGTACCTAGTCCCATCTTTCCTAGTGATCAATTTTCCCTTTTTTCTGGACAAACTCAACCAAGGCCTACAAATATGGGTGAGCGAAATATTCCTAATTTAGTCGATACTACTTGGACTACTACTAGGCCTATAATAAATCCTATACCTCAACTGCCTATACAACCTACGCGTATTTCATTATCTTCACCGCAGCGTAGGTCTACTAGCAATGTATTTCCATCTGCAACTCGAGTTTCCTTTTAAACACCTCCAAGACCTACCCATTTTACTAGGCAACCTCCTCCTACCACTAGCCAAAATAAATCGGGAATTTCGTTTTCTCCCTGGAGAATTTCTAGAGTTATTCATAACGCTCAAAATCGTTCTAGACATGTAGCATTTCCCTGCTTTAGTTCCTCTAGTATACCTATGATAAGTTTACAACCTTCTACGACGGGAAACAATGTACCTACTTTTGTTCCGCTAACTTCCGGTAATTTTCAGACATCAGCCCCCTCTAATTGAACTATTCCATCTTATGCTCCTTTTACTAGTAGTAGCTTTCCATCATCAGGCTTATTTGGGGTTTTTCCAAGGTATAACATTCCTCCGACACCTAGTAGTAATATTCAGACATCTAGTCAGCCCATTTCTACTACAGGCTCTTACTTACCTACACATGGCCAAAATACTAGTAGATCCCCAAGAACATCCAGACATAGTTCTAGTAGAAATATACCTACTCAACCTTTACAGAATATTCCTAGCTCATCCGCCATTACTAATGAAGACATTAGGGACCTTATACGTGGGATGACGCAGTGTTTTGCAGCTATGCAACAAACCCAGACTTCTGTTCCACCATCTGTAATCTCACCACCTATAGTAGCGCAACCTAATTTATCTCAAACAACAGCCTCACAAGGTATACATGTAGTTAGGCCTGGCCCTATTAAAAAGTACAAGTATAAGGAAGTTATGGAGTATTTATTCCAGTTAAAATCATTTCAGAGGATATATAGTTTAGAGGTCACCGAAGTATTACTTGTAATACCCAGTAGTTTAAAGGGGAAAGCTTTAGCGTGGTATCGCTCTGAAGAATGTGAACATATAATATCATTACCTACGCTTATTGATAAGTTGAAAGGAAAATTTTTATCGTCCGCTAAGGAGCAAAAACTAAAAACCGGGTCTTTCCATATGGTTTCACCTAGGCATGCAACCATGGGTCGGCAGATCCTACTGAAATTTGGTACACTTGTTTCTATGCTTAAAAAACTAGGATTCCCAGATTTTAAGATTAAAATAAAAATAAATGAATTTTTGACGAAATTTAGAGTAAACCTCCAAGATTTTTTAGAACGTCAGCGAAAAAAAAATTATGCTCTTGGGAAAATACCAATATCTTTCTGGCGCCTCGGTTGATTCTTTGGAATTTACTAATGTTTATAGAGTAAAAGGCGAGGAATCCGATGGTCATCTTCAAAATGGTCTACCTCTTTTAGTTTTTTTGTTTTTAATTTTTTTAAATTTCGCGGGGGGTCCTAAATTGTGTGACGTCATGAGGGCCAACTTTTAAAATTTTTATTTTCACCACATCTTTCACCTAGTATATGTTTGGTTCTTGGTATTTGTTTCGTATCTAATTGGTAATCAAAAACAAAAGTTTCAAATTTTTGGGATTTTTATATTTATATTATGTACAGGGTGTTTCGAAAATGGTGATAGTATCGTGGGCCATTTTAAGACGAAAATGTTCTATGACGTTTTGTCGTACGGGGCGCCGTTTAAGAGTTACGTAATGATTCATGTGCGGATGACACGTATACTCAATGGTAAAATCAATTTTTATCAGGCGCGTGCTTTTAAACGTATTTTAATTTATTTATGTACGTTAAGGGGTCATTCGCACATGTTTCATTTCGTAACTCTTAAACGGCGCCCCGTACGACAAAACGTCATAGAACATTTTCGTCTTAAAATGGCCCATAGAACCCAATGGAGCTCGATCCTATCACCATTTTCGAAACCCCTGTACATAATATAAATTTAAAAATCCGAAAAATTTGAAACTTTTGTTTTTGACTACCAATTAGATACGAAACAAATACCAAGAACCAAACATATACTAGGTGAAAGATGTGACCTCAGGGTCTTAAAAAAGTAAAGATAAAATTTTAAAAGTTGGCCCTCATGACGTTACACGTCAAAGTGTAGGACCCCCTGCGAAATTTAAAAAAAATTAAAAACCAAAAAACTAAAAGAGGTAGACCATTTTCGAGATGACCATCGGATTCCTCGCCTTTTACTCTATAAACATGAGTAAATTCCAAAGAATCAACCGTGGCGGCAGAAAGATATTGGTATTTTCCCAAGAGCATAATTTTTTTTCGCTGACGTTCTAAAAATCTTGGGGGTTTACTCCAAATTTTGCCAAATTTTTTATTTTCATCTTAAAATCTGGGAATCCTAGTTTTTTAAGCATAGTAACAAGTGTACCAAATTTCATTAGGATCTGCCGACCCATGGTTGCACGCCTAGGTGAAACCATATGGAATGACCCAACCAAAATATTACAAACTAAGCAACTAACAAATGAACCCGTTGCAACTTATATTGATAGGGCTCAAAAGCTTAATTTAGCTTTGACCGAACCTATTGTGGACCATCGCAACCTTCTAGTGCAGGAAGAGGTTCTAGTCATTCCAATTTAACTTGCCATTATTGCAATAAAACTGGACATATTAGATCCAATTGTCCAGATTTACCGGGAAACATTTTGGCAGGTATAAGAACAGGGGTTGGTATTCCTGCCAAAGTCAAACCCGTCTAAACCAGAAATCATTAGGCAGTGTAAAAATAGGCCATCAACCATCCTTTGCCTTACCCCTTTCTTTTCCATCTACGAAATTACCTTCACATATATTTTTTTGCTAGGATTGATAACGGAGCTGAAGGTAGTTTTTTATCACTAGACACATATTTTAAACTTAAAGACACCCCTGATCTAGTAGAATTAATAGATGATTGCGCTTTTATGCCAAATATACACTTTCTACCAACTAAGGGAAGGATATTTTAGATTTTAGGATGAGTAATATCTTATTTACTCGTGAATTTATATTAGTACCTAATCTCTATTGTCCTGTTATTTTAGGTCATGATTTCTTCCTACAGCATCAGGCTATTATTAATTATAAAGACATAGTTACTTACGCCTTTGCCACGACTCCACGAGGTAACCGCCTTTGTTCAACGTATCAAAAAATTCGTTCAACAACTTCTGACGTTGCGTACTTAACGGAAACTTATTTTCTAAAAACCGGATTTTTCCCATTGAGGGTTACTGAACGCAGCAACAATGTTTTAGGTGGGCCGTGGGCGGCAATTTTAAAAATTGTCGAGGCAAAACGTAATGTTTTTTTCTCGACCCTATTTAGACTTTTCAAGAATTACGTAGCGGCGATTTTTCTGCCGATTGCCGTTATCGTAAATCTCCTCCAATGCCAAAAAGATAAAATCGAGCGTCGCCAACGAAGGAAAGAAAGTTTACCCATTTTTGACAATGTCACGGCTCCAGCCCAAAATCAGCGGAGACGAAGTTGGCGAGATTTTCAAGTCCGAAGCGGACTGAAAAGAGCCAGTTCTTTAAATATTTATTTGTAAAGAAGTTGAAATCAAAACTCGCTCAAGGTAATTACATTTTTTTATCGCTCTTAATCTCCGATTAATTGGCTCGCTTTAGAAGTTGAAAGTACATTCTTGTCACTCATTTTTCAGGGAAATTCTTTAATTCGTTTTATTTAATTATCAGACTCTCTGGCGAAGAATTCCGTCGTCTATTTACGAAGAAGTTGTAATGGTTGGGAAATTTACCTTAGAATTTGACACATTAGGCTTACTCCATTTCATTAACTAAAGCGTTCCATTTAAAACGATTAATACTGTTGTTTAATTCCCGCATATTGTTAAAAAATATAATTGTTTAAACTGTTGTAGATCAAAATATAAGTACGTCTGCTTTCGTCTGCCACTGCTCATGCGCGAAGGGATACCTTTAAGATAAAAAGGGTTTGGAGAGAGAGAGACGAGGGCAGATGAGACTCCGACACTAGACTGAATAGTCATAAGTTATTTTTGTACCGCGCAAAGTTTGCTCTAGTATGCAATAAATTTATCGAGACCTAACCAAAAGATTATTGTTTTTTTGTTCAAGTTGAAATTATTTATCGATTTTAACGTCTCGAAGCCGCGTAAGACAGTAGATTGAATTATGTCTCTGGCAGCGTTGGTAAGTTGGAGTTTTGACTGATAAGTTAACCCTAGGCCATCGGCGTCCCGGCTAGGATTTAAGATCTCCCCCGTAATCCGTTATATTATTAATTGGCGCCCGAACAGGGGCCGGGATAGGGTTAAGTTTGTTAGTTATTTTTTTTCTTGTTTATATTTTTCTCAATTTATTTAATTAATAAGTAGCATATATAAGTGTCTTGATTATGTGGGATCGCTCTAATTTACGGCGCGGCCCAACTCGTTTAAACTCGTCTGACAGTAGTGAGGAAGAGGGGGAGCGGCAAATTTTCTCAACGAATGATCCGACTCGGTCCTTGCCGCGTTCAGACAGGTTATTACCGGAAAGTAACGCAGAACGCGAAGCCCGTTTTATGATAGAGTCCGGATTTTTTGACACGCCGCCACACCTACGTTTAGGACTCCCTGCTTCTAGACATCCTCCTAGACATGACCTACAATTTAACATGGAGACACAAAGGCCTAGAGAAGATCGTCGAGCTGAAACACAGGAAATTGAGGGAAGTAACAAAAATTTTCCAAATACTAGTCTAGCTTTTAATGACCCTTGGTCAAGAATATCACCTACTAGGACACCTTTACCTCATCCTGCTGACTCTTTATTAGACACAGCCTTTGATGTTTCTTTTCAAGCTCAGACACCTTTTACAAATCCCATTCCTTCCAGTGGTCAGGTATTTCCTCCTAATACTACCCAAGTACTACAAGTAGGCAATTCCGCAAATTCAGATATAAATAGGCCCAGGCCTACGGGTCACTCGTTACCTAGACCTATATTGATAAATCCTACTAGTAGACAGCCATATATCAGAAATTATAGGGTATCCCCTTCTAGGACACATACTAGGGTAACATTCAACCCTCCAACTCAAGCCCAATCTCCTCCTAGATATAATTATAACAGGCCATTATCACCACAGAATTTATTTGATAAGTCTAGTACACCTAATAGGCCAGCTTCCTTTCAAGGCCTACCAAGGACAACTTCGACTTCTCCGATAGCGCAAGCTAAACCATCAGCAGGTCCTACGTTAATGCAAGCTAGGCAACCTTCCCCTAATAGTTCAGCGTCTTCTCATGGGTTATCCCAGGGAATACATTCACCTCCACGAGGTACGTCTACTACTAGAGATGATCTATTAACGGAATTATTAGGGCATATGTCAGTTTATTTTACAGGCGCTAATCAACAACAATTAGCTAGCCAACAATTACTAGCTGCGCAACAACAATTAGCGGCCCAATTAGCGCTTCAACAGCAGCTAGTTTCTCAACAACTATTAGACCATCAAGGACAGATAGCTAGGCCTAGAATACCTAGGAAATTACCTACTCCTACATTTTCTTTTTCGGGAGATATGACCGAAGTTACTAATTTCTTATTCCAATTAGAGGTATTTCAGAAGAAACATTCTTTGAGCGAGGCCGAGACATTAACTATCATACCTGAATGTTTAAAGGGTGAAGCTGTAGTATGGTGGCGTACAGAAGATTGTCAGGCCATAACCTCCCTACCTGTACTTACTAGAAAGCTAAGAGACACATTTTTATCAGCTGATCAGGAACATGCGATAGCTGCTAAAATAACAAGCTCCCGGCAAAGACCTAGTGAGACCGCAGTAGCTTTTATTAATCGTATTCAAGCTCTTAACCTGACTTTAGGAGTCCCCATTCCCGAGCCTAGATTAGTTTATCATTTATTAAATAATATGAAGGCTGATATTGGCGAACATTTAGTACATGAATGTACGACCATAGCCTCGTTAAAACTAAAGGCTGGGAAGTTGGAAGATATGAGAGCTTATAGCAAGACATTTAATAAATCTAGTAGTCAGGTACCAGTTTCAAGTGGGTCCAAGACATCAACTCCTACTATCCCTAAACCTATAACATTAGGGAAGGGAAATTTTCATACAAACCTAAACTGTCATCATTGTAAGAAAAAGGGACACATTAGGCCTAATTGTCCTGACTTGAAGGGAAACGTATAGGCAAGGACCGTAGAAGGGGTTGGTTTCCTTGCCGATTTAAATCCCCTAAGAAACGGAAGAAATGTAGGATTGGCAGTGCAAGAATAGGATATGAACCTTCTTTTGTTTTACCAGTTACCTATCCTGATTCTAAGCTGCCTTCACTTATACTTTATGCCCAGATAGATAATGGAGCTCAGGGTAGTTTTATGTCGCTAGACACTTACTATAAACTTAAAGATCCAAATGAGTTAGTGGAGTTAGTAGACGATTGTGCGTTTATGCTAAATGGCCAATTTTTACCTACACGAGGAAAAGATACTCTAACCTTCAAAAGTAGATGATAATCTGTTCAAGCATGAGTTTATTTTAGCTCCTAACCTTTATTGTGAAGTAATCTTGGGACACGATTTCTATCTGAGACATAACGCAATTATAAACTATAAAAATAGAACCATACAATTAGAAGACAACATTTTCAACTTAACCACGTCACCTAAGCCTATTTCTCCAATAAAAAATTCTGATATATCCGACACCATTAGATTGGCTGTCGAAGAGAGTGCCACGACACCTATTCAGAAGCAAGAACTTAGTTTATTAATGGAGAAATTTTCTACGTTATTTTCAGGCCAGTTAGGTAGAACGGATATAACTTCTCATTTAATAGACACTGGGAACGAAAATCCGTGTAAGGCCTACCCTCGAAAGATTTCACCAGCACAAAGAGCTATAATTAAAGAACACATTGATAAGTTACTAGCTGAAGGCCTTATTAAACCATCTAATAGTCCTTGGTCTTCAAACATCTGCCTAGTCCCGAAGAAGGAAGGTGGATGGCGAATGTGTATTGATTATCGAGCCTTAAACAAATTAACGAGAAAGGATCCTTACCCACTACCAGACATTGCAGGCATACTATTTGACCTTAAAAATCCACAATTCATTACGACCCTTGATTTACAATCCGGATATTTTCAAGTTCCGATGGATCCAAGCAGTCAGAATAAAACTGCTTTTGTTTCCCCTTTTGGAAAATTTGAATATCTCGTAATGCCATTTGGCCTATGTAATGCCCCGACAACTTTTCAAAAAGCTATGGATACTATTTTTAGAGATAAAGCAGGGTTTAATATCGCTATCTATTTAGACGATATAATTGTAGCCTCTAAAACCTGGGTCGAACATCTTAGGGCCCTTGAATATGCTTTTAGGAAATTACAGTCAGTAGGCTTAACACTAAATACGTCAAAGTGTTTTTTTGCCCGTAATAAAGCCCTAATTTTAGGACATATAGTAGATCAAGAAGGCATACACATAAATCCTGAAAAGACAGAACTAATAAAATCTCTACCAAGACCTCATAATGAAAAATCTTTACAAAGATTCTTAGGCTTTACAGGGTGGCATAACCGATTTATTCCACGTTATGCCGAAATAGCTGCACCCTTGTATGTTTTAAAACGGAAAAAGGTTAGATGGAAATGGACACCGGAATGTGACAATGCTTATCAGACACTAAAAGATTCTGTTTTGGGAATTATTACTAACCCCCTATATCACTATGACCCAGAGAAACCTATTTATTTAACAACAGACGCCAGTGGCATAGCCCTGGGAGCCATGATTTCTCAGAAAGAAGGACCAATAGAATATCCTTTAATATATGGGTCTAGGCTTTTAAATAAAGCAGAGAAGAATTATTCTACTTATGAGCAGGAATGCTTAGCGATATTTTGGGCGGTGAATAAATATAAACATTTACTTGAAGGTCGTGAGTTCATAGTGATTACCGACCATAAGAGTTTACAATGGTTATTTTCCCAGAAAGAACCGACAGCACGTATAGCTAGATGGGTGATGTTTTTGCAATCCTTTACTTTTAAGATTCAATATAGAAAGGGAGTTGAGAATGTAGTGGCAGATTATCTATCCAGGGACGCAGTTACACCTATTACATTGGGGGCCGTATTACTAAACAATAGCGTTCTTCCAGCACCACCACCTTTAGTGATGGGTACCTTCTCTATAGACGATATACGTAGAGAACAAAATACCGACCCTGAGACACTACATATAAAAAACCTCCTACCAAATTCGCCAAACCTACAAAAACTTTACGAGGTAGTAAGTGATACTCTGTACCGGAAGGCATGGGGAAATCAGTCTAAGAAATTATTCCTACCTCAGACATTACGAACTAATTGCTTACAACTTTATCATACCCATTTATTAGCTGGACATAAAGGGAGAGATAAGACATATGAAGCTGTAAAGTTTCGGTTTTATTGGCCTACTTTGAAACCAGATGTCGCTAAATATGTAGCAACCTGTGTGACCTGCCAACAATATAAGAGTCGCAATCGGAAAACACCAGGCCTAATGACATCCACCACGGTACACAACCCTTGGGATTTAGTCAGTGTGGATTTGATGGGACCTTTACCCATTAGTCATAAAGGGAATAAATATCTATTAGTATACCTGGATGTTTTTACCAGGTTTGTAGAATTGATAGCCATACCAGACATAACAGCTAGCACAGTTAGTGCTACTTTAAAAGACCTAATCTTACGATGGGGATCACCTAAGAAAATCCTATCAGAGACATGTTTATCAGAATGAGACTTGCACTTTGTTTAATATCCAGTGTGGATATACTTCTCCTTACCATCCTCAAGCTAACCCTGTAGAGAGGACAAACCGTTCTATTAAGGCCTTATTGCCTATACACGTCAGAAATGACCACCAATCCTGGGATTCTAGCTTATCCACTTTACAATTTGCCCTTAATAGTAGTCCTCACGTAACTACGGGTAGGACTCCATTCTATCTGAATCATGGCCGAGAACCCAATACTCCTTGGGAAATTTATGAAGACATTATTACTGAAGTTGATCGCGCTGATTTTCTCTTAGAGAATCAGGAACGAATTGAGGTTCTAGGAAGAGAGATTTTAGCAGTTTCTCGAACGATTGAAGTAAATCAAGCTCGACAGCGTAAATATTATGATTTACGTAGAGATGAAGACTATTTCCAACCAGGAATGATGGTATGGAAAGAGAATCATCAGTTGTCAAATGCTGCACGAAATATTTCTGCTAAACTGTTACCTAAATGGATTGGGCCATATACCATCATAAGACATATTTCTAATCTTGTCTACGAATTAGAAGAGATTAATACTAAGAGACGCTCCCAATGCCATATAAGCCAGTTAAAGATTTTCCATAATACTGGAGAAATAATGCCTGAGAGTATTCTTGATGAGTCAGATGGAGCACAAACTCCCTCTGAACCAGTAGCAAATGAATCTTCCGAGCTAGACACTGAAGAGAATACGTTAACCAGTCCTATACGACACTCAACTCCTAATCCAGGTCTAGACACCTCAAACCTTATAGATTCTTCTCAAGACACTATTCTAGATACTTCAGATGAAGAGGTGCCAGATGACGAGACGCAACTACTCAATCATTCAGCAATACTTCGACAATATCCATTGTTAACGGAAAAAACCATCCAACCTTTTGAGCACGGATTTATTCGAGAAGTGGTTTTTCGTCAGACGGTTCAGCCTGGAGGAGTAGATAAAGACATCTACTATCATGCTCCTGCTCCGCATCATAAGAAATTGCGGTCAAGCGTAGAAGCAGCAGCTTATCTAATCAACTACCCCTATTTTCCTACACTAACTCGAGACATGTTTAATTTTAAAAGACAACTTATATATGCTCCCCCTTGGGAAATAATCCGATAGAATTACTTACACAAATTATTTATATACATACTAAATTTATTATACTAAATTAAATTAACTATAACGAATTTTTCCTATACAATTTCCTATACAATTTGCTGCCAACACCTACAAATATTCAACCTTTATTTGAACTGAATCGGCCTGCACCATCATGGTGGACAGGACCAAGATGTTATCGCTGCGGCGGTCCAGGACATTTCGCTCGGGACTGCACCGTGCCGGACGAATACTTTTTTAATGAAAAAGGAGAGGAAGAAAAAAAAAAGGGGAAGAAAGAATTTTTTTTTTTTTTTTTGGGGGGGGTTGTGTAATGGTTCCGAATTTTTTACTTACCTTATTCTTCGACACACTATTAGGCCTACAATTTTGACATTAATAATAACTATTGTTATTTAGTTTTTTTGCGTAATTGTTTTTTTTTGTAGTCTGCTTCTGCCTCTTACTGCGCATGTGCGATAGTACACCAACGTTACAAAAATGGAAGTTACGAGAGAGACAGAAGCAGACGAGAGCCAGACGCGCAACCAGATGGTTGAAAGATTGTATGGATAATACCGCGTAATTTATTGTTTAAATAAATATTGAGAAGCAGACGTAATAACGTGTTTAATTTCTGGTTAAACTATTAGTGCTAGTTCTAACGCTTCCTTGCCTTATAAGACTAAGTAGAAAGAATGTCTTTGGCTGCGCTGGTAAGTTTGATTCTCCTTTGTCTAAGATAGCCCTAAAGCCATCGGCGTCCCGGCTAGGATTTAAGATCTCCCCCGTAATCCGTTATATAGTCATAAGTTATTTTTGTACCGCGCAAAGTTTGCTCTAGTATGCAATAAATTTATCGAGACCTAACCAAAAGATTATTGTTTTTTTGTTCAAGTTGAAATTATTTATCGATTTTAACGTCTCGAAGCCGCGTAAGACAGTAGATTGAATTATGTCTCTGGCAGCGTTGGTAAGTTGGAGTTTTGACTGATAAGTTAACCCTAGGCCATCGGCGTCCCGGCTAGGATTTAAGATCTCCCCCGTAATCCGTTATAAAGTTGCAGCGATAATTTAAAATCTCCACCGAAATGCAATCTAATTCGAATCTAGCTTTAAAGGGTAAGTTTGCGAGACCGAGACATCTTTATTTCGTTGTTTTAACAAAATCTTTTTTTCGTTTTTAGATTAAAGGAAATAGATTGTAAAAAAACTGGGAGATGAACGTGGACGATTAGCCGAAGGATCGAGAGACGCGAGCGTTAAAGGAGAAAAGGGCTTCCCTCTTCCGCATCTTACTCGGTGAAATCTTTCCAGGTAATCTAGCGTTTCAGAGGGATGGGAAACTCCAAAGAACAGTAGTTGAATTTCCCGACTCGGGACAAAAAATGTTTTATTAAATGATTATTATTGGAAGGGAGAGAATGAAACGGGCTCGAAACGCGTTCAAATTGTAGTTTTTCGTACGATCCTTTACTTTTCCAAAGGTAAATAATCCATTTATATCACAGAGCTGAAAAACCTGGAAAAGTCAGGGAATTTCTAAATTGGTCTAAAAAGTCTAGGAAAAGTCGGGGAAAAATAAAATTGTGGAATTTCATAGTATGGATTGAATTAGACCAGGGAGGCTTCAATAAATATGTGTAAAAATTTATTATACGGGATCAGAGCCTTCAAAATATTTACGGAAAGTCCCTATTGAGAAAAGCACATTTTTTTATGAATACTTTCTCACAGTATACTGTCTAACAGAACACCTATTTTTGGGGAGAGTTGATTCGAGCAAAGAAGAGCTCCTACACCAATATCTAGCAAACCTTGGAGTTCTACTAATTTAAAGCTTTAATTTGGTCAGGGAAAAACGGTGTAGAAGGTCAGGGAAAACCTGGAAAAGTCGGGGAATGGCAACTCTGGCTATAGAGTAGGACGAGGCTTAGCGAGATAAATAAGTTTTTATATCGCCTCCGAGGACGAGCCGATTAAACGTTCGCTTAAATAGGTAATTTACAATCTACAGCTCGTTAACTATAAACAGGTTTAATTTTGATAAAATTAAACCTGTTTATAGTTAATGAAAAAATGCTTATCTTCTCGGTCATACTGACTAATATCATTTTTTCATTAAGTATAAAAGCGTTTAAATTTGTTTAAAATTAATTGTGATTAGGTTTAAATTGTAGTTTAATATCTCATACCCTTACATCCTCAAGAATTTAGACAATTTTGCTTATTTAAAGGCCCTATCTGCTCTGAAACTTGCCCCTTTAAAATGCTCTTCCCTTACGCATGGAGCCTAGCTTTGACTGTACAATTTGTTTTGTACCACGTCGCCTGCAAAGCTAGAAAAGAAAGCGACTTTAAAAGGGATTTGAAAAACGCGGATAGTCCCTTTAAATCAGTTTATCCGTTCTTAATTCTGATATTTTTGTCAATTTTAAAGTTTTAAATCGACTTAATTTTGATTAATTTAATAATAATTAGGTTTAAAATTATAGTTTAAGATCTCGTGTGTCTCGTTGCGGGTTAACATTCCCCCTAATTTAACCCATTTTGGTGTATTTTAATCTTTGAACGAGACTCCAAATTTATTAGACAGTATGACGGAGAAAATATACACTATACAAGTTTAGATCTGTTCAAAAATGAAAATAGACCAAAATAGGTGAGATTTACGGGGAATTTTAATGCACGGTGAGACAGACGAGATCTTACACTACAATTTAAACGTAATCAGGCGATTTTGTCTGGTTCACTGATGGTTCCAAGACCAACTCTGGTGTAGGGGCGGGCGTTCTAATGCCAAACTGGAAAGTTGGGGTTTTTACGAAACTCTAAGGGTCTACTCTAGTGTTTTTCAGGCTGAACTATCTGCCATACGCTTCTGTGTTGACTTCTGTCTTAAGAAGAATCACCGTGACAAGGTTAATCGGGTTTTCTCTGATAGCCAAGCTGCTCTTAAAGCTATAAATAGGTTTGATATTTCCTCAAAACTAGTTTGTAGCTGTATAGATTTACTCTCAATGCTAAGTACCCGTAATAAGGTTCGCCTTTATTGGATACCTGGACATCAGGGCTATCAAGGTAACGAGGGAGGCTGACATCCTAGCCAGGAGGGGGTCGGAGGGTAGGTTCTTTGGATCAGAACCCTGCACTGTTCCTGTACCGATTGGTTAGTGGTCTACTAACTGAACACTGTCAACTCAACTGGCACCTCCACCTGATTGGTATTGGGGACGATCCGCTCTTCAGAGCTTGCCTTACTGAGGAGGAGACCTCCTCCCATGTTCTGTGTAGTTGAGGTAACTACTCGGCACAGAGATTTGAGCACCTTGGTACGCATCAAATGGAAACCCATCAGGTTTCTGACATCCCGGTCAAACAAATTCTTTGATTCATCGCAGAAATCTGACTTTTTAAGTGTTAAACCTGGGGCTGTACAATGGACTACTAGTCGACGTGCTTGGCCGGATTTATCAGGCCACCCCTCTCTTAATAATAATTAACCTAATCATCATTAAATTGAATCAAAATTAAGTCGATTTAAAACTGATTAGAGATCGGGGTTTGGACAAAATAATCCACAACTATCAGTTAATCAGTTAATCAAAAAAAAAACGTAAAATTACTCGCGATTACATTGGATTTATCATAGACTTTCGTCAAAAAAGTTTAAGTTATGAATAAAGATAAAGTAATCAGAAATTTTCTTGTCCAAACCCCGATCTCTGAAACTGATTTAAAATTGACAAAAACATCCGAATTAAGGAACTTACCGGATAAACAAAGTATAATAAATTAACTAAATTATTGAGGAATCTTAAGTGCATGACGAGACAGAGGAGATATTAAACTACAATTTAGAGCTAAGCACAAATAAATTTAATTTAAATTAAACGCTTTCATAGTTAATGAAAAATTGATATCTTTGTCATACTGCCTAATATAATTTTTTTCATTAACTATAAAAGAGTTTAATTTGAGTAACTTTAATGATGATTAGTTTTAAATTGTAGTTTACAATCTGCCCCGAATCGTCGTGTGTTTGGATTCCTCAAGAATTTAGTACTTTTTAATTTATTTAACTTAGTTTTTCAGCTACATAATTGTTTTTAATTCAATATTGTTGTCAATTTTTAATCAGTTTTAAATCGACTTAATTTTGATTAATTTTTATAATCATTAGGTTTATATTGTAGTTTATGATCTCGTCTGTCTCGCCGCGCGTTAACATTCCCCCTAATTTGACCTGTTTTGGTCTATTTTAATTTTTGAACGCAACTCCAAACCATTTGACAGTATGACGGAGATATATATGTTAGATGTGTTCAAAAATTAAAATAGGTCAAATTACGTGGGGATGTCACTGCAAGCCGAGACAGACGAGATCTTACGCTACAATTTAAACAATCATTATAAAAATTAATCAAAATTAAGTCGACTTAAAACTGATTTAAAATGGCAAAAATTCCTGAATTAAGAGCTTGCTGAATAATCTAAGTGAAATAATCAAAAAGGACTAAATTCTTGAGGAATCTAATCACGCGACTAGACAGAAAACTTAAACTACAATTGAAACCTAATCATCATTAAATTTAATCAAAATTAAACTCTTTTTATACAGGGTTGCCATAGGTCAGGGAATTTTAAGATATTTTAAAAAGTTAGTGTTGTGTCGTCTGCTAGGATAAGATTTGTACAAAGAACCACAGATAGATGGCAGGTGCAATCATGGTAAACCATGAGGCAAGAAGAAGGTAGAAGGGAATTCGGAATTCGGATCCTGGACTATGGGAATAGCATCTATCAGTATCTCAAATGTAACTCTTTTAACTAAATAAATAATACCCCCTGTTTGTATACTAATTATGTGGAAATCAATTGGAACGAACATACGCAACAGTTAGGGAATTTTAAGATATTTCAAGAAGCCAGGGAAATCCAATCATTATACGCGGAAAAGATTCTCAGCTGACCGTGACAGTTGTATAGATTAGAACAAAGATACAAATAAAAGGTTAAAAATTGTGTAGTATTAGTCAGGGAATTTGAATCTGAAAAACCTGTGCCAACCCTATTATAGTTAATGAAAGAAATATTAGACAATATGACGGAGATATCAATTTTTCATTAACTATGAAAGCGTTTAATTTTGATTAAATTTAATGATAATTAGTTTCAAATTGTAGTTTAAGTTCGCTGTCTTATCGTGTCATTAGATTCCTCAATAATTCTGTCCATTTTGATTATTTAACTTAGTTTATCTGGTACGAGCTTTCTTAATTCAGATCTTTAGTCGATTTTAAATCATTAGGTTTAAATTGTAGTTTAAGATCTCGTCTGTCTCGTCGCGCGTTCACATCCTCCCTAATTTGACCTATTTTGGTCTATATTCATTTTTAAATGTGACTAAATTTGTATGTCTACGTCATAGTGGTTTGGAGTTGCTTTCAAAAATTCAAATAGGCCAAAATAGGGGAAATGTTAACGTACGACGAGACGGACGAGATCTTTATCTACAATCTAAAACTAGTCATTAAATTTAATTAAAATTAAACTCTTTTATAGTTAAATAAAAAAATGATATTAGGCAGAATGACGGAGATATAAATTTTCATTAACTATGAAAGCGTTTAATATTGATGATTAGGTTTAGTTTGTAGTTTAATTTCTCCTCTGTCTCCTCATGCACTTAGATTCCTCACTAATTTAGTCCATTTTGATATATTTTATTTATCAGGTGCGTTCCTTAATTCAGGAATTTTTATCAATTTTAAATCAGTTTTAAATCGACTTAATTTTGATTAATTTTTATAATGATTAGATTTAAATTGTAGTTTAAGATCTCGTCTGTCTCGTCGTGCATTATCATTCCCCCTAATTTAACCTATTTTGGTCAATATTCATTTTTAAACATGACTAAATAGTGTTTTGGAGTTTTGTTCAAAAATTCAAATAGACTAAAATAGGTTAAATTAGGGGGAATGTTAACACGTGACGAGACGGACTAGATCTTTAACTACAATATAAACCTAATCATTATAAAATTAAACAATTTTAAGTCGATTTAAAACTGATTTAAAATAGACAAAAAATATATAAATTAAAAATAATGTACCTGAAAAATAAGTTAAATAATCAAAAAGTACTAAATTCTAATCACGCGACGAAACAGGGGATGGCTTAAATTTGAATTTAAACCTAATCATCATTAAATTTAATCACGATTTTAGAAACGATCACATGATGAGTTAAATATTTTTCAAAATATGTAAATTTTCCATTGAAGTCCATGTTATAGAGATTAATGGTATGCCTGCTCATACATTACAATTTCTCGGAATTGGCTTATCGTAATTCTATTAAAATCTAACCAATCCTGGGTCATTCGATGGGGAATGACGTCATATTGTCCATTTTGTTTAGAAACGATCATATGATGTTGAAGTTAATTTTCCATTGAAGTCCATGTTATAAAGATAAATTTTTAATGTTGGATTTATTTTTCTAATTTCAGAATGCTTGCTAGCGACTCAGAACCCTTTGTTTCATGCGGACGGAGGAATGCCACCCCCACCACCCACGCGTAAGTACCTTTTATTCCCTTTAATAAGCTCAGGGAAATATGTTAAACTGAAATATCTGGAAATGAAGAAATTAAGTTTGATAAGGTTAGGAAATCTTATATTAGTAAGGTCGGGGAATTGAGAAATTTGGCTTAAGGAGCTCCGGAAATTAAGAAATTGGGTGTAACAAGGTCAGGGGATAATGAAATTGGGTTTAATAATGTCAGGGAATAATGAAATTTGGTTTAAGAAGGTCAGGGAATTCAGAAATTGGGTGTAATAAGGTCAGGGAATAATGAAATTGGGTTTAATAGTGTCAGGGAATAATGAAATTGGGTTTAAGAAGGTGAGACAATTAAGGAATTGGATGTAATAAGGTCAGGGAATAATGAAATTGGGTTTAATAATGTCAGGGAATAATGAAATTGGGTTTAATAATGTCAGGGAATAATGAAATTGGGTTTAAGGTGAGGGAATTAAGAAATTGGGTGTATATAATAAGGTCAGGGAATAATGAAATTGGTTTAATAAGGTGAGGGAATTAAGAAATTGGGTGTAATAAGGTCAGGGAATAATGAAATTGGGTTTAATATTGTCAGGGAATAATGAAATTGGGTTTAAGAAGGTGAGGAAATTAATAAATTGGGTGTAATAAGGTTAGGGAATAATGAAATAGGGTTTAATATTGTCAGGGAATAATGAAATTGGGTTTAAGAAGGTGAGGGAATTAAGAAATTGGGTGTAACAAGGTCAGGGGATAACGAAATTGGGTTTAATAATGTCAGGGAATAATGAAATTGGGTTGAAGAAGGTGAGGGAATTAAGAAATTGGGTGTAATAAGGTCAGGGAATAATGAAATTGGGTTTAATATTGTCAGGGAATAATTAAATTGGGTTTAAGGAGGTGAGGGAGTTAAGAAATTGGGTGTAATAAGGCCAGGGGATAATGAAATTGGGTTTAATAATGATTTTTAAAAGCCACAATTAAAATATACGCGTTGTAATTTAGTTTATTGTATCTCCCTAACCAGGTTTCGTAATTTTAGAATGATAAGTTTTTAAGTTAAAAATTAAGCATCAAAGCTTTACCATTGGTGTTTCAACCATTAACTCGCGTAAGTTGTTAAATTTTGCGCGAGATGTTTTCCTGCCGTTTTCAAAATATATATATATATATATATATATATATATATATATATATATATATATATATATAGGTATTTAACTATAATGAGAGTAGATTAGCACTAATCTACTCTCATTATAGTTAAATACCTATGTATAGCTTTTTGAAAATGGTTAAAGCACCAAATTGTACGTGGTAAAGATTTGCACACGCTACCAAATTACACTGATGATTAATTTTTAACTTAAAACATATCACCCTAAAATTACGAAACATGGTTAGGGAAATTTTTAACACTTGATTAGATGCAACAGGTGTCCAGCTGGAAGGTCATGTCACCAAATAGGTAGCGCTCCTTCCATGCAAATTTATAGAATATTCCAGCTGGACTCCCTGTTGCAAATCTCCACCCCTTTTTCTTTGCATAAAAAGAGATGTTGTAGAGATAAGAAAACAAATTGGTAATGTATTTCAAAACAGATAGATCGCGTTCTCAACGAGAATTTATAAATAAAAGATTGAGTAAACGCTTAGAGTAAAGTTGTAATTATTTAAGTAAGAAAAAAATCATCTCGTCACTTCGGAGGAAAGGAGATCAACGTTAATTACAACGCAAGGGTAATATAATATTTATAAAATATCCCTTAAAGGAAGATTATTAGGTGAAAATTCCATACCCATTTTAATTTTTTACCTGAATCCTTGCATTTAAATATATCCTGCTGAATTTTTTCACATATTTTAAAAAATTATTTCGATGAGAATTAATTATTTAAAACTTAATTAGGCTTAGCTATGTGTTTGAATTTTTCACTGTTGCCAAAGGACCAATCAGAGCTAAGAGCCAATGAGAGGAGACTCTATCGAAGTTAGATCGTAGAGCTCCTAGCGAAACCTAGGTGATAATATAAAGATCTTGGTTTAAATTGAAGATTTGAAATAGAATTGTTTACTAATTTTCTCCAATAGAAGCAGCAGCTACGTTTTAAAAACTATAAGCTTCGCTATTAACGAGCTTTGGATGATAATGATGCCTACAATCTTTCATAAACCTAATTTTCATAAAAATCAAATCCAAAATTTAAACGAAGATCTCTAGTCTCTACGTTATCACCTAGATGTCGCTATTTTAGGGGCTCTACTTTTTAACTTAGTAAGTCGGGGGGATGAGTCCTTGGTTCTGATTGGCTTCTTGGCAATGGTAGAAAAATTCAAATACATGTTTAGGATATAAAACTTTAAAAAATATTTTCTAATGGCGAATTCCACTGGGACGTTTCGAGCGCTCCGAGAGCGCTCACGATGAGATTTCGTGTTCCACTGGTGACTTTAGAGTGGCTCGTGGCGAGATCCGCGTGTTCCACTGGCGATTTTGCTCTCGCGGAGAGCGCTCTGAGAGCAAAAATATCGCTCCGAGATATTCGACAGATCAACGGATCTCGAGCGGTTTTCGTGATTTTTTTTATAGCGATTTCCACGTACTGGGAAGCTCCGAGAGGGCTCCGATTAAAAATGGCGGAACTAGATAGGAATAGCAAAATTCGGGCTGCGTATTTATTTTTGGAATCGTCTTCGGATAGTTCCGACGAGGAAATTGTAGCTAATCTTTTACAGCAAACAACAGGATAGTAAAAAGGCCTAAAATAAAGGGTTATATTGAGGATGTTGTTCATTCCTACTCCGAAAATGAAGTCCTTTACGCATAGGCTTATCGTTTAAAATAATTTGTTTAAAATAATTTATTCAAGGGTTATTTATTATTTCGTAAAAATGAACCATCTTCGTTAACAAAAAGTTTCTCGAACACAACATGATTCGAATCAGCCATGGCTTGCCGCGAAAAGCTTGCCTTGAGAGTCGCTCTTATAATTGAGTCGTGTTTCACTGGGAGATTCGCTCGACCACTCTCAAGCGAATTCTCGACCGATCTGTGACGTCAAAATTGTAGGATTTCAAATTATGACCCATGAGCTTTGCCATTAAAAATCAAATAGGTGGCGGTAGTCACAAATGACGTCATCACCTACATATGCATAACAGAGGTATCGTCTGCTAGTTTAGAGAAAGTTTTAATCAGTTGAGTTATGATAGTCATCCAGTAAGGATCATGGGCTACCTTCTCTCCCTCAATGAAAGTTTAAATTTAAATCATTAGTGTAATTATAATCAGTTATATTCTAACCCAAATAAATTAACCAAGCAATAAAAATAAAAACCTTATTATTTTAAAATCATAACATGTGGTAGCAAAGTGCGTGGTTGACTGAGGCGGCAAGGCTTAACGCTTCACAATGGCAGAAGGCACGTCTTTATTCACGCTCGGACATGTCGCTAAACTCGATGGCACAAATTATCAGGACTGGAAATTTATTATGCAGCAACTTTTGCGGGAGCGTTCATTATGGAAAATCGTGACTAGTGAAGAATTGGCACCAGATCCAGATAAGTCAACTCCTGAAGTATTAGCAAAGTTTGAGGCAAGAGAACAAAGAGCTTTTGCAATCATAGCCATGAGTTTGGGTGACGATATTCGTAACATCACAGAAAATTTAAATACTCCAACCGAATTATGGGAACATCTTCGAGAAACATATGAACCTTCTTCACGCGCCAGAGTAGCTGATTTACACAAGCAATTTTATTCAATCACGTATCAGTCAAACGAATCAATGAGCGGTTTCTTTGGAAGAATATCACAAGTCTGCAATCAACTACGTAACGCCGGAGAAATAGTTCCAGAGAGACACATATCTTTTCAATTAATAGGATCTCTACCTGAAAGTTATCAAGCATTGGTGCAACATATGTATCAGATGAGTGACGCAGAATTTAAACCAGACTTAGTTAAGAAGACATTATTAGCGGAGTATAATCGGCAAGTCGAGAGAGAGAAACAACCAGATTCAATCAACGCATTAGCAACGCAATCGAAACGTTTTGAACGTAAATCAGAGAATAAGAAAGCGGTGGAACTAAGTAAAGAGAGGCAAGCTAAATCATTTACGGGTGATTGTTATAATTGTGGAAAAAGAGGTCATAGAGCAGCAGACGGGAGTTTTGAAGAATAGGTCCCGGTAGCCATTTTTTTTTTTTTTTTTTTTTTTTTTTTTTTTAAAGAGAAAAATGCGAGAATAATTATGGTGTCAAAATTATTTGGGGCCGACAATTATCAACAAAGATATGTACGTTTCAAATTTGCCATTTTCCCGTTTTGCGCCATCGCGGTTCAAGGGAGGAAACGGCGGTAGATTAGAGGGATACCGCCAAGGTTCGTAAAAATAACGAAGGATTATTTTAAAGGAAAGGAGACAAATTTTTGGAATAACCTAACCAAACCTAACCTAACCTAACCTAGCCTAACCTAAAAATATTTTTTTTTGGAAAAAAAACAAAAAACATTTTCTAATTTCAAATTTCAAGTCACCTACCCTTTAAAGTAAGCTTCGACCACCAACCTTCACCGTCAAACCCCCCTCCCCTTTCTCCTAGCCGTATCCCTCTGTCTACCGCCGTTTCCTCCCTTGCACCACGATGGCGCAACACGGGGAAATTGAAACGTCCATATCTTCGTTAATAATTGTCGGCCCCAAATAATTTTTACACCATAATTTTTCTCGCATTTTTCTCTTTTAGAAAAAGTATTTTATTTTTAATTTTGGCTACCGGGACCTATTCTTCAATTTGTCCCAGCAGGACTGTCGAGCCCCTAGAAAATTTAAACGGGAAGAGAAAAATAAGACCCGAAGCAATTTTTTGGCGACAACTTGTTATACTAATATGGCAGATAACGAGTGGATAATAGATTCAGGAGCAACACATCACGTATGCAATAAAAGAGAATGGTTTCACACATATACGGCATCGAAATCAAATATAATCCTTGGCGAAGGAAAATCAAAAGTTATCGGCAGAGGTAATATCTGGATACGACTAAATACCCGTGGGAAAGAGGTGGAAATTTGTCTAACGGGAGTTATTCACGCACCTGACATGGGAAAGAATTTGATTTCAACCAGATTAATGGATATCACCGGCCACAGAGGTGTATTTGAGAATCAACAATTAACCGTCTATCTTCCTCCACCACGACACAAATGGGTCTTATTAGAAGCGAAGTTGAAAAATAACTTTTACACGTTTGAAGCAGAAGTATTCAAGCCCGAGGATGAATCAGAAGACGAAGACACCAGAAAGGAGGAACCAAAGAAAATCAAACCAACTTCACACGTAAGTGAAGAACAACAGATTGAGATGTGGCACCGTCGTCTAGGACACATCAACGAAGCGGATCTCAAATACATGGCTCGAAATGAATTTCTACTAGGTCTTGAAAATTTAAGAGGACATTTGGACACGTGTAATCCGTGCAAAATCAGTAAAAGCACGGCTCATTCGCATAAACAACTAGGAAGTATACGCAGTAAGAATATTCTCGAACTGGTTCATTCAGACGTATGGGGTCCCGCTCCCATCACTGCGATAGGGGGAGCACGTTATTACGTATCATTTACGGACGATTACAGCCGATATATCAGAATTTACGTTATGGCAACCAAAGACGAAGTCATTAAATATTTTCAAATGTACAAGAAGCAAGTGGAAAATGAAACTGGCCGAAGGATTAAAACAATACGAACTGACAATGGTATGGAATACTGCTCACGTAAATTTGAAGATATCTGTCGCCAATCAGGAATCAAACATGAAAGAACTAACGTCTATTCTCCAGCAATGAACGGAGTTGCCGAAAGAATCAACAGAACTCTCGTCGATATGGTACGAACGTATCTAGAAGAATCAAAATTACCAATATCTTTATGGGCCGAATTAGTAATGACCGCGGCATACCTTAAGAACCGAGTAAAACATTCTCAGTTGGGAAACAAAGTTCCTCTAGAACATTGGACTGGAAATAAACCAAGCGCTCGACATCTGAAGAGGATTGGTTGTGTCTCATTCGTACACATTCATAAACTGCAACGAAGACACAAATTACAGCCACGAGCGAAGCGAGGAATTTTAGTCGGTTACGCGATCGGAACAAAGGGATACAGAATCTGGTTTCCGGAAGAATCACGAGTCACACAATCCCAACACGTCATCTTCGACGAACACAAATTCGGAGTGGAAAAACAAAATAGTAGCATCACACTTTGGCCCGCTACTGAAGACGATTCAGACGAAGAAACTACCATACAGCAGAAGGGAGACATACACAAAACGGACGATGAAAGTTCCATTCAGAGTGAAGAACCCCAAGAAATCAACCCCGAAAGGGAAATCAACGAGGCGAAGAAACAACCCGGTAAAACACTAATCATTAAATCTGGTTTACCAGCGGGTTGGTCAAAGGAAATAGTTACGCGGCAGAAGGGCGAAAGCGCGGGCGAAATCGACGTTTATTATCGCAATCCAAAGGGGAAACGTAAACGATCAAAGAAGAAACTTGAAGAACATTTCCGGAAGAAAAACCTCAATCATGACATCGAACTTTTTAGTTTCTCAAAGAAATTGGCGAAAGCAGAACTTACCACAAACGAACCAGAAGAGGCTGAACAGCTCGAATTAGAATCAGAGGAAGAACACGTGGAAGTTCATAATACCGAAATTATTATACCAAGGACTTATGAAGAAGCCATAAAATCACCAGAAAAACAATACTGGCAAGAAGCGATGAATGACGAAATACGAACTCTATCCGAGAGAAAAGTAATGGAAAAAGTAAGAAAACCAACTTCTAAGAAAATAGTCGGATGTCGTTGGGTTTACACCATCAAAATGAATAACGAGAATCAGATCATACGTTATAGGGCAAGACTGGTTGCTCAAGGGTTTAATCAAGTACCCGGGATCGATTACGACGAAGTTTTCTCACCAGTAGTAAACTTTTCTCTGGTTCGTTTATTCATCGCTATCTTTGTAGTAACATTAGGATGGTTACATTGTCACCTAGATGTTAAAAACGCGTATCTTTATGGAGATTTGGACAATACAGTTTATATGAAACCGATACCAGGTTTCTCTTCGCACATCCCATCGACGCACTGTTTAAAACTAAAGAAATCGCTATACGGACTACCCCAAAGCGGGAGAAACTGGTTTAATGAATTAGATAAGACTTTCAAAAACCTAGGATACACCAAATTAATTTGAACAAATTGCGTGTATTATCGTCCGAGAAAAACAATCATCCTGGTATACGTGGACGATTTAATAGTGTTAGCGCGAAACGAGAAAAAACTTGTAACAGACTAAGTAGTTAAGCTAATAATACAGGCCAATAAATTGTCCGCTAAAATTAGAAAAGAAAATGAAAACTAAAATAGGGGTTCGATACGTGCCGAAGAATTAAAATTCACCGGAAAACAATAAATAAAGACAACAGTTCGATTATTAAATAAGAAAAGGATTTATTACCAAATTATCCATTGATTGACAGTCAGTAGTTTCCAACGCGTTCTATAAAAGTACTCGCGACAGGAATTACTTTTGCGGATAAAACAAAAAATACGAAGTTGCCCGACTGAATGATGAGAGAGTTCTCTCCTTTTGTCGGGCGAGGGGCTGGTTTTATCCCCCCCGCTAAAAAACTAATACCGCGTAAAAACTCTGTCTGTCCTGACCTTGACCGGACATAAGAAAATTTGACAATATAAATAATAAAAATATATGCAAAGTTTTTTTGAGAGCAGACGATCGAGAAGAGTGAAAAAAAAAAAAAAAAAAAAAAAAAGGGGTGTGGGGTCAGACTGTTACATCCTCCCCCACAAAAAGATTCGGGTCGTCTCCTCAAAAAAAAAAAAAAAACCTGTCTATTCGGATTCTTCAGATGACGTTTGCTTTTCTTGATGGCCTTGCTTTTTCAACCACTTTTTATAAGCTTTTCTTTCTTTCTTCGCTCGTGAAGGTTTAGGGCGTTTCAGGTGACAATCCCGTTCATGGTGGATATGAACTAAGCATCTCCTACAAGGGTTTATTCGTATGTCGGTACTTGATTTTGTGGTTGATGGTTCCGCATCTCGACTCGATTTCCCGGAAGTACTTCTGGACGATGGTGCTGTGGCGAAGTGGGATGAATGTTCATCTCTTGTATCTCTCCCTCGTAAGGTCGGAGATCGTCTCATCGAAGGACTGAAATGTCTCGGTTGAACAGCGGGAACAGGAACGTTGTCCATCGACGGGGCCTGCACTGCGTTTTCATTTATTTGCTGAACAACAGCGCTACTGGGAGGAATTCTCCCACGCCCTCGTCCTCTACCCTTTGGAGGTAAATCAGTGTTCGATGAGTTAGGGGTCCTAATAGTAGGATTCGCTGTTTCTGCCGCTGGTAATGTCTCATCGTAAGAGAAGTGTTCCGGAATTCTAAAGGAATCGTCAGCCGCCTTCGTAAATGACGATGGTTGTTTCATAGGAAACCACACGCCTGGTTGTGGATGACAATTAGTGGGTGGTCGAGGAGCACAAGTCGACGAACTTCCCCAAGGACGAGGTTGATGTATCGGTCTATCTTGGAAGCGTTGAGCCGAATAGGACCTGGTGGGAGCCGGCCTATCTCCCCACCTATTTTCTATGGTGAAGAAGGATGAAGACGGATGACCACCAGAGTCAGTCCCGCACGCCCCATACTTCCAATTGGGTTCATTCATTCTTCCAAGAGTACTTGAACGGAATATATTGTCGGAAGACGGATCACTTCTAGGAGTGTACCCGCAAGTACCAGAAGACGGATAACTTCTTGATGTATACCCGCAAGCACCAGAAGACCAGTCATTCTGATTTGCTCCTCTGATTATACCAGAAAATGATGTCGTAGATGACGGGTAGTGAACAGGACCGAAACCGCGAGAGTTCAGGTTTGCCGTAGCTTCTCTTGTAGCTTCATGACCTTCTAAGTTCATTTCACTAGGAGAAGGGGTTATTGGAGGAGTTAATAAGTCCTTCAATTCGTTTCTTTCTGGTTGCAAGATTAAAACTTCTTCCATTATTTCGTCAGTTTGAGTGTCTTTGACTTGGATTCTCTTGGACATAGGAATCGTGGACATTTGAGTCCCCTGGTGTCGGATCCCGACCCATTCTTGGACAAATCCGGGAGGCGGTCCTGTGAGCGATCTATCCACTCCCGGAGCGTAGAGTAGACCCGCGCATTTAAGACATGGGCATACCATCGCTTTCATTTTTCGGAGTAATGGCAGGTCCATTAGCAGAAGGGACTGGTCATCCTGAATGACCAGCGCATGTTCCATGAAGAATTGATGGGAATTATCCAGTCGAGAGAGAGAGACTGGCGGTGAGCTCCCCACCAGCAGCGGTCGTGGAAAATTCTCCCATCGATATTTGAAAGCCAGGACTTCCCATTCCCATAATGCATCGATCTCCTTGAATCCCATTCGGATTAAGGCTCCAGTAGAAATTAGAGGGAACGGAGTTGACATTACTATTGTAGTGGGTAGGAGAATTCCCTGGACGAGACGCCCGAAGGCAGAAAGTGCCCATCGGCCCCTAGAATAAAGCAAATAATTTAATTCGCAGGTCGAGTCGTCTCCCACGGTTCTCGTGAGATAGACCGTCGCTCGAAGCAAAATTCATGCCAATTTACGTTCGAAATTTTATTAGCATGTAAATATCTCGAAAGATGAGGAATTGAGCGGATTCGCTCCTGTTTAAATGTCGGAGGAGGATAATAATAAATATCCATGCTCGGACCATCAGGTTGAGGATTTTTCCTAATCACTACTTCTCGTCTCCATCCTTTTCTAAATGGGTTTTTGAACTCCCCGGGGGTTGTTGGAGTCCCAGGTAACGGGGCTTCTTCTCTAATATCTACTTCTGATGTTTCAGTAACATCATCGGAAGTAATTTCTGAAGAAGACGAGAGAGAATCATCTCTCGCATTGTAGTTCACCGGTAATTGGTATGGAGGAATTCTGTTAATTCGGAATTCTCTAGGAGGATCAGAAAAAAGCTCAAATATTTCCGGATCAGATTCTTCCTGATAATCGGAAACAATTGGTCTTGGCTCCACTTCGTCTGGAGATAAGTTAGGTATATCAGACAGGACGACTCCTTCATCCTGCTCGAGGACTTCGTCATCCTGAACCGGTAGATTATTAGATTGATCTGATAGGTCAGTCTGAATTCCATGATCTGGCAGATCTGGTTGTATTACTGGTTCTGGTTCGGATACTTCGCCTTCCGCAGATGAGGGGTGATCTGTTTGAGTCTCTTGATTTGAAGTTGAAATTCGAGGGCTGGATTGTAACTCGGTCGCTGATGTTTCTTCATTACTGGTACTAATAGCATGACGAACTCTTCGTTGGGGTCTGACTATAGATTCATCGGATGAAGATGAAGTTGATCGAGACGTATCAGTCTGGACTCCAGATGATATACGTTCTTCTCCGCTTCTATTAGGTCCTGTACAGACTCCTCTATTAGACCAATATAGTTTCAAATGAGCGATATTTTCATTTCCAATAATGATTCCAGTCTCCGGATTTTGTAGTTGATAAGTCAATCGATCGATTTTTCGCGAAATTTTATACGGTCCTTCCCACTTGGGACATAATTTCGCGGATATGTTGGCAGCAGCTTGTGAAATCGGATGAGTTGCTTTCCAGACCAAAGCGCCGACGGGAAATTCAATTCCCGCTCTTCTTTGATCGTAATATCGCTTCTGATGAGCCTTGGCTTTTTCGGCCATTTTTCTCGAAAGAGCGAGTTGTTTAGCCAACGAATCCGTAGTAGTGGATCTTTCTGCGAAGTCTTTGAGTGGAATCCCTATATCTAAATCCCACGGTATTCTGGGTTCTCTTCCCATATTGAGAAAAAATGGAGATCTTCCAGTTGTAGAGTGAGGTGTTGAGTTGATTACGAACTGAATGAACGGAATATTTTCATCCCAATTCCTATGATCTTCTCCTACGAACATCGAGATGAGTTCTCCAATGACACGATTGACTCTTTCCACTAGATTTGCTTGAGGATGGTAAGGAGTGATTATCTCGGTCTAATTTTGAACATCTTCAATAAGTCCTTCCATAGCTGAGAAACAAATTGCGTCCCATTGTCGCTGACAATGGTCTTAGGACAGCCATACCGTATTATTAATGAAATAAGCTTCTTTGCGCAGTTCTTCGCGGTAATGTTCCGTAGAGGATGTAGTTCAACAAATTTTGTTGAATAGTCCGTGAAGACGAGTAAATACTTGTAGTGACGTTTACTCGCTGGCAAAGGTCCCATGATATCTACTCCTAGTAGATCAAATGGTTCAGATAAAGCTGTTGGCTGCATTAATCCTGGTATTTTACTGTTTCGGGCTTTATGCATTTGACACAAAGTACAACCACGTACATAATCTATCACATCTTCTTTGAGCGATGGCCACCAGTATCGAACTTTCACCTTGTCCAATGTTCTATCCCGTCCTCGATGTCCGGATAAAGGATGATCGTGGGATAGACGGAGGACTTCCCTCCGCAGACGCAAAGGTAAATATATCTTTGGCGGTAATCGTCTGATTGATCTGCGGTAGACTACGTTGTTTTTCATTTCGAAGAATTTATGTCTCTTGGGGTTTGGACCTGATAACAAGGTAATGATTTCCTTTATAGTTGGATCTTCCTTTTGTGCTGTTCTGATCTCATCTAGAGTAAAGGCGAGGTACATTGCATGATCTCCTGGAAGATGTAGACGGTCTTCACTGGAAGAACCGCTAGAAGGAGATTCAGTAGAAGTACTGCCACCAGAATTACTTGTCGATCCGCTGGAACTTGATGTACTCAAGGAGAGTGTTAAGAGAGATACCGGAGCTCTTGACAAAGCGTCGGCAACCCGATTCTCCACTCCCTTTTTATGTATAATCTTGAAATCAAAAGTCTGTAAGTACATTGCCCAACGAACAAGACGTGAATTCGGTTCCTTCAAATTAAACAACCACTGCAATGCCTTATGGTCCGTGATCACTGTGAATGGTTTGTTTTCTAGATAAGGACGGAACTTTTGTACTCCCCAATAAATCGCGAGGCATTCTTTCTCTGTTGTGGTATAATTTAGTTGAGCACCTCGTATGATCTTGCTAGCATAGGCAATTGGAACTTCGACATCTCCTTGGATTTGGGACAGGAAAGCGCCCAATCCTGCGTAACTGGCATCGGTTGTCAGAATACACGGGAGAGATGAGTTATATGCTGCCAATGGTGGAGCAGTGCAAATGGCATTTTTGAGTTGATCGAAGGCCACTTGTTGTTTTTCTCCCCAGTGAAATGGAATATCCTTCCTTTTCAGGAGATTAAGAGGTTCTGCTATCTTTGAAAATTGCGGAATAAATTTTCGGTGCCATCCAGCTAAGCCGAGAAATCTTTGAATATCCTTCACGTTCTTTGGTGTTGGAAATTTGACTATTGCTTCCGTTTTGGCGGGATCAATATGAATTCCACGTTCATTTATGACGTGTCCGAGGACGACCGCTTCGTTCTGGGCGAAACGACATTTCTTCGTCTGTAAGGTAAGACCAGCGTCGGATAGTTTCGTTAGTGCATACTCCAAAGCCTTTAAATGGTCCTCCCAAGTCTCTGATGGTATGATGATGTCATCGAGATAGACAGAAACTGAGAAATGTTGACCGTCTCGGAATACTTCATCAACAAGTCTCTCAAAACTTGAGGGCCCGTTGACGACTCCGAACGGAAGAACTTCAAATTCAAATTTTCCAGCGTGCGTGATGAATGCAGTCTTCGGTTTAGATTGTGGATGTAACTCGATTTGCCAATAACCGCTTTTGAGGTCTAGTGCAGTTATAAATTTAGGTGTTCCCATTTTTCCTAAAAGATCGTCAATTCGTGGTATAGGATATGGATCCTTCACGGTTATTTGGTTCAATTTTCTGTAGTCCACGCAGAAGCGAATCTTGTCGCCCTTCTGCTGTACTAAAACGACAGGAGAGGCGTAAGGACTGACAGATGGTTTTATGATACCATCGCGTATCATCTCGTGGATATGTTCCTCAATGATTCGTTTCTTAGCGTCGCTTACTTGGTAAGCTCGCTGACTTACTGGAACATCGGTGGTGGTATGAATTTCGTGATAGACAAGGTTCGTTCGACCCGCTTTTTCCGCGAACAATTTAGGAAATCGGAGTAATAACTCCTTCAATTCCTGTTTTTGTCTTTGGTCAAGATTCGGAGAATCGACAGCCTTATCTATATCTTCTATTAGAGAAGGGGTTGGTTCCTTAAATCCCGGTTTATTTGTCGAAAATTGGAAGGTATGTCCCTCTATTTGACAGGTCTTCTTGCCAAAATCTAAGACCGCCCTATACTTGTAAAGAAAGTCTTTTCCCAGAATAAAATCATTTGGAAGAGAAGGGACAATATGAAAATCTTGTTCAATTTTCAATGAACCGAGAAGAAACGAAATATTGGCTTCTCCTTTTGTAAAAGTATATCTACCATCACCTAATATAATTCATTTAGTTTCTTCTTCCTCTAAGGGTATTGTGGGGGTTTCGTCTAATCTTTGGTTTAAGGCGCGCCACTGTTCCATCGAAATGAAACAAGCGTCGGCACCAGAATCTAGTCTAACTAAAAATTTACCGTACGAAAAAATTGCATCTATGGCTACAGGTTGATCTTTCTTTCCCTTTCGCACAACCATAGATCCTAAATCTAGTGAGGGTTTTATTCGTTTTGAGCGGGAGGACGGCCCCCTTCGGGTCTTCCCGCTTTCTTGTTTTCCTGAGGCTTAACCTTTGCTTGAGCTAAATCAGGGCAATCAGGTGCGTAGTGCCCAAAATTCCCACATTTAAAACATTGTACCGATTCTAATCCTCGACGGGAAACTTCCGGTTTACTAGCGGGAGAAACTGATTGTTTGGGTGCTCGCCCTGCTTGTTTACCAGCTGATTTTTTAACGTGTTGGTTTTGGCCCACTGAACGTACAGGAGAGCTCTCTCTCCTGCCTCTTTCTCTTTCGCCTGACTCATTTTTCACGGCCTCGGCCTTGAGGGCGTACAGCGAGCTTGAAGGGGTCATTCGTAAAATTTCTTCGGAAATTGTACATTTTTCCGAGAATTCCCTCAAACTCGTAATATTAGGGTCAATTACATGTATCGCGATCTCAGGATATACTGTTCTACGTAAAATACTAATTAACTCGGTTTCTGAATAAGGCCTACGTAAATTTTGATTCATACCAGTCACGTTCGCTATAAAGGTGGCAAAAGACACACCGCGAGTTTGACGGTATTGCGCGATAGATAATCTCAAATTTTCTTCTGCTCTTGCAGAGAAAAAATAATCGCGAAATAATCCTTGAAAAGTAGCCCAAGTTAAAGGAACTAACGGGGTCCCTAGGTCACGAAACCACGTTAATGCACGACCCCTTAAGACGAGAGGCAAAAGTAAAACTATCTCAGGGTCAGTCTTATCATTGTAATTGACAAATTCTTGTAACGCTCTCAAAAACTCTGGCGCGCTTTCTCCTTCTTTCCCATAAAAATATAAATCTCTTGGGGGTTTAGGTTTATTTTTCGGCGGGGGTATAGGTCTACTACCTCCTACATTAATTTGATTAGCTAAAAAAGTTAGCGCTTCCGGGGTTAAAGTCGAGCTAGAGGCTACCGGGGGTGAGATAGTGACAGTCGGAACTGATGGTCCAACCGCAGTTTGCACTGGTGGTGGAACTACTGGTTGTGAGGCTATAGACTGTAGAAAGGTCGGTCTACCTATCGTAGCCTGGCCTCTACCTCGGCCGACTCCTCGGCCTGGACTAGACTTTATCTGACGGGACGGACCGCCCGAACCCGCTGAACTCCCAGACGTTTGAGACATTTCGCGCGTAAATAAACAATGGAAAATTTTAAAAATCGAAATTTTTGTCTTAATTAATTCCGTGCACGTATCCTGGTTGGCTCGCCACTCTTCTTATGTAACGGACTAAGTAGTTAAGCTAATAATACAGGCCAATAAATTGTCCGCTAACAATTAGAAAAGAAAATGAAAACTAAAATAGGGGTTCGATACGTGCCGAAGAATTAAAATTCACCGGAAAACAATAAATAAAGACAAGAGTTCGATTATTAAATAAGAAAAGGATTTATTACCAAATTATCCATTGATTGACAGTCAGTAGTTTCCAACGCGTTCTATAAAAGTACTCGCGACAGGAATTACTTTTGCGGATAAAACAAAAAATACGAAGTTGCCCGACTGAATGATGAGAGAGTTCTCTCCTTTTGTCGGGCGAGGGGCTGGTTTTATCCCCCCGCTAAAAAACTAATACCGCGTAAAAACTCTGTCTGTCCTGACCTTGACCGGACATAAGAAAATTTGACAATATAAATAATAAAAAATATATGCAAAGTTTTTTTGAGAGCAGACGATCGAGAAGAGTGAAAAAAAAAAAAAAAGGGGGGTGTGGGGTCAGACTGTTACAAACTAAAATCAGTTTTTAAGAAGATATCCAGTATTTACGAAATAAAGAATATGGGACCATTAAAGAAAATTCTTGGAGTCGAATTGGACATAAATTCAGAAGGTATCAAATTACACCAAGAAAAATACGTAAAGGAAATGGCTAAGAAATATCAGATCAATTGCGTAGAGCCAGTCAGTTTACCACTGATTCCTACTAACCAACTTACGAGGGCCGATTGCCCAACTGAACCTCAGGAACAAGAAAAAATGAAGAAATACCCGTATCAAGCTGTCATCGGTTCATTATTATACTTAGCGCAAAGAACACGTCCAGATATCCTTTTCGCCGTAATTACCCTCTCACAGTTCAATTCAAATCCCGGATATACTCATTGGCAACAATTCAATTAGCGCGATACGTGATTACGACGGCGGATTACGGGCTACACTACACGAAGGATTTAAACGCGAAATTAATCATTTACTCGGATAGTGATTGGGCAGCGGACAAAGACACGCGAAAATCAACTTGCGGCTACGTGTGTTATTTCGGCGCATCACCTTTTTCGTGGAGGTCATGTAAACAGAAATCAGTTTCCCTGTCAACAATGGAGGCTGAATACATGGCACTAACCGAGGCAGTCAAAGAACTTTTGTGGTTACTACCAATTATAGAAGAATTGAATAGTAACTTTAATACGCAATTAGAAAAACCAATCGTTTTATGTGATAATGAATCAGCTATTTGTTTCGCGAAAAATTCTATAGAGAAACATCGCTCAAAGCACATAGATATAAGGTACCATTTTTTAAAGGACAAATTCGAACAAAATCTATTTAATTTAAAATTTGTACGCTCAAAAGAAAATGCTGCGGATGTATTAACGAAAGCCTTAAATAAGCAAAGCTTTATTAATTGTAGAAAAATGTTAACATTAACTTGATCTGTTACGATTATTACAGAATGTCAAAGAGGGGGAGAATTGTAGGATTTCAAATTATGACCCATGAGCTTTGCCATTAAAAATCAGATAGGTGGCGGTAGTCACAAATGACGTCATCACCTACATATGCATAACAGAGGTATCGTCTGCTAGTTTAGAGAAAGTTTTAATCAGTTGAGTTATGATAGTCATCCAGTTTAAATTTAAATCATTAGTGTAATTATAATCAGTTATATTCTAACCCAAATATATTAGCCAAGCAATAAAAATATTTTTTTTTTTTAAAATCATAACAAAAATCGAGTTCGGAGCCCTCTCTCGGAGCGCTCGAAACGTCCCGGTGGAAATCGCTATAATAGTATTTGTACTTCAAAAATTATGAAAAACGTCAGGGGAGCATATTTTTACATAAAGAATCGGGGAAAAAAATACTTCATTTCAGCTAATAGTATCCCTTTAAAGGGATCTCCTCACAATTCCTCCGAAAGGAAAGAAGTAACCCTGGGGAAAATAGATTAGAGAATATGATAGAAAATAAGTAGAGGAATCCTCCCAAAATATTTCCCGGTTACATAGATTAAATAACTAGGTTTAGAAAAACTGTTGTTTGGGGCAACTTATATTGGTATAGTCATAGGCGGAGAAGATAATCCGCCTATGGTATAGTTTCATAAATATTTTTTTACAACATATTGATACTACTATAATCGAACGTTTAGATGGTGTTGAATGTCTTAAATTTAAAGAGAATCTCAAATTATTTGAGGGTGCTCATTCCACAGCGCTGTTGTTTACGAAAATATTACGCGATTTGTTAGTGTTCTAGAATGTGATGTACTACTATGAAAGAAATATCCATCATAGAGCTTTTAAAATTTTTAGACAACTGAATTTAGTAAATATTCTACTAGCATACTATGAAAGGACAAGAGAAGACTGCCGTATTTAGATTTTCACACCGAAAGAGTGGTTTGAAACTGGGGTTGTCTGGAATTACCCGGCAATAATGAATAACACGCTTCCAAAATCTGTAATTTCTCTCTTATCAAGTCTCGCAATTGCAACCTTATTAGCGTCTCGCATACTTCATTTTAACACTGGTTTTTGAGTAAAATAATATATTGTAATGGGGACTCCTTTATACCTTTAATGAAAGACCAAAAGCTTACCTAGGTTCATGAACTGCATGCTATTAAATGGGACTCGATCATGCTTTCAACCCCTGAAGAAACCTCCTGTAGAGGGCGCAAACGGCCATAGCCTCCTCGATCACGCGCTTCGGCTGCGCTCGCGCTATAGAAGCCCCGGCAATCAGCCGAAATCCGCGAATAAATGAATTCTCGAGATTTACAAAACTCCCCCAAACTGATGCACGTCTCAAAGGGGGGAAACTGACCAAATTTGAAGGGTTTTGCCCTTTTCAGGTCTTTAATGATTTTTAAAAGCCACAATTAAAATATATGTTTTGCAAATTCGTTTATTTTATCTCCCTAACCAGGTTTCATAGTTTTAGGGTGATTAGTTTTTAAGTAAAAAATTAAATATCAACGTAAGATTGTAGCGTGTGCAAAGCTTTACCGCGTGTTTCAATCATTAACTCGGGTAAGTTTTGAAATTTTGGGAGAGAGGTTTTCCTGCCATTTTCCAAATGCCATACATAGGTATTTAACTATAATGATAATAGATTAGTGTTAATCTACTATCATTATAGTTAAATAACTATGTATGGCGTTTTGAAAACGGCAAAAAAACTTCTCTCCCAAAATTTCACAACTTACACGCTACCACATTACATTGATCATTAATTTTTAATTTAAATTTATCACCCTAAGATTATGAAATCTGGTTAGTGAAATATTTCGCCTTACAACCCTAGATTAGATTAAATAACTAGGTTTGGAAAAAAAGTTGTTCGGGGCAATCTTATATTGGTATAGTTTTATAAATATATTTTTTACAACATATTGATACTACTACTATCTGATCATAGGTTAAGATGGTGGTGAATGTTTTAAATTTAAAGAGAATCTCAAATTATTTGGGGACTCTCATTCCACAATGCTATTGTTTATGAAAATATTAAGGGATTTCTTACAAGTTAGTGTACAAAAATGTGATGTACTACTAGGAAATAAATACCCATCATAGAGCTCTCAAAATTTTTAGACAACTGTATCCTACGAAAAGACAAGAGAAGACCGCCGTATTTAGATTTTCGAGCCGAAACAGGGAAGAGTGGTTTGAAAACAGAGTTGTCCCGAATAGACGATAACATAAATTCCGACTACGTCTCAACCTTGAAAAAAAGTCCCATCTTCCGCATAAACGGGTTCTATTTAACGGCTCTTTTTGTTAGTTTCAAGGCTGGAAAAAGTATAGAAAATCCTACACTTTGTACCAGCCTTGAAAAAAGGGACCATCATCAATACAAACGGGTGCTTTTTAACGGTTCTTTTATTCGTTTCCAAGATTATTTTATAATAAGGCCTATTACCCGGCTTCAAAATTTAGTAATTTCTCTCTCTTATCAATTCTCACAATTGCAACCTTATTAATTTTAACACTTGTTTTTGAGTAAAATAGTATATTGTCATAGAATAAAAATCAAATCAGAGGGTGAAATTAGAATATAAGTTTATAAATAGCATCTACAGCGTGACTGCAGTGCCTGTGTTAATGGATCAAGGCTTTAGATTTAAAAAGAACCCCGCGCAATAGGTGAAAACCGCAAAAAGCTCCGTCAGTAAAGAAAAATTATAAGTTCGCTAGTTTCAACAATTATTAACGCCAAATCTGTAATTCTCAAGGGCTTGGAATTAATTTGTAAATTATCCGTACATACTTAATTAGATGTGGTTAAAAAATCAGGAAGCTGGAGCGTAAATTTAAAACTTTAGACAAGAATTTGTTTCTCCCCTCGACTTTTCCCCCTACATTTTAGTGCTTTTTCGCGCCGTCTTTTGGGGGAGTTTTAATTTCCCATTTATTCTCTCAAACACATGTTAATTTTTTTCTTTGCCGGGGCTTCTATAGCGCGAGCGCAGCCGAAGCGCGTGATCGAGGAGGCTATGAAACGGCGCCTTGTGTCATGTGGGATCATCATTATCATACCTAGAGTGTCACGTGACTTCCAGGGAAATCATTCACAAAAAGGAAAGCTACAAACCTAGGGAGATCAATTGGTGGGAGAACGAACTCAGGATATCATGTTTAAACTTGAATTATTTATAATGTTATTTGTTTAAATTATATTATATGATCCCATTAAAATACTCTAAGAAGTGAAACCAGTTTGATTATTCCCAGTTAAAAACCCACCAGTTACAAATGGAGGCATCGCTGATTCGTTTTTTTTGCGCCCGTTATTGTCATTTTTTTTCGCGCCGTTGTTTAGTTGCCATTAGGGCCATTGCCGATTAGTTTTTCCGCTCGTTGGTTTCGTTTTTTCGCGCCGCCGTCTTTCATTTTTTTTCGGTCGGGGGTGTGTGCAGCCCCATCTGCTGTGAACATTAATTTCCAGGGGACACTACTAATTTCTGTGCCTAATTTCAGCCCCATGTGTTTGGACAGCTATTGAACTATCATCCCAGGAAGTGTTACATTTACGTTTTTTACCGGTGCGTTAAGGTGTTCGGTTCAACTGTTTGTTGTGGAGTTTTTTTGGGGTTCTTTGTATTTGATAAGGGCGAATCTCCATCAACGCTCGCGGAGGCCTAAATGTGCTCATTGCATTGATTCCCTTCAATTCTCCCTTCAGAGGAACAAGTTCCTCTTTTTGCCGACATAATCCTGGACATTATCTTCAAGTGGTATATCTTTCTACAACGGCTATTAGTGTTGTGCTTTATGGAAACATCTTCCTGGAACTCCTCAATTTATTGTACCTGTTGCTGAACAATTGGAAGAATTTGAGTATCATATCCATGTTATGTTGCTTGGATTATAGTTTATCTAACTTACCCAACAAACATTTTTTCTGACTAATTAGACCATGGGGAGTTAAAAAAAAATAGTTAAAAAAATATTGTTCCGCCGCAAATAATTTTAATTTTTTTTAATAATCCTACCCTAATACTACTACTAATCAACGCGTCGTACATACTCGTTCATCACCCTTGGAGGAAGTATGTTAGATGGAGGCGCCGACTGCCTATAAACTTCGTTACTCGTAGCGGCCTCTCCTACGGCGACGCGCATACTAAGGTAACGCGCATATTTAAGGGGGGCGTCACGACTCACTTGGCTTGGGAAATCCTTTTTACCTTTCAAACTAAACGGCGGTTATTCCGGTCTACACTTGCTTGCTTATTCCATGACGTACGGCGCGAAAGTAGAAGCGCGCGAACGCCGGAGCTAAGGGGTCACAAAAAGGGGAAAACACAGCGCTCTAGACCCGGCAATCAGTGTTGTGCCGGCCGATTTTGGGAACGTACTCTTCTCAGCCCAAAACGTACTTTTTGGGGGGTTTTAGGAGGAAAACGTACTTTTAGGATTATGACGTCATTTTAGTTCAGTCTTCAGTTCAGTTTTGGGTGCCGTTTTGCTCCAATATCTTTAGCGCATTAAGCGCCATCTATTTTTTTTATTTAAATATTTTAATTAAATTTAGCTTATTTATAGTTTATTATCATTGTCTAGGAATATCGAGCAATTAAATTCTTGATAAATAAATTAATTTAATTTTATTCATTATTATTAGCAATATTAGTAAAGCGGTTAAGCGCGCCATTGACGTACCTACATGTTGACGGAAAAAAAGAGCGTACCATTACAAATTTACAATGGTGTACTGGTGTAGCTTTGTACGTGAAGGCTGACGCCTAATTAAACACTCCAATTAATTAATGGTTTCATTTGATTTTATTTGAGCAATTAATAACAGAAAATTTTAAAATAACAATATCTTTTCATTCGTCCAGATGCAAATTTTTTTTTTTACTAAATTCTCCCCGGGATTCCATTTGAAACAAAAACATTCGCGTTTTAAAAGTTCTTTGGTTAAAAGAAGGGCTTTACACGTTTCTGTGTTTAACATATTTCGGTGGTCCGTTTTAATTAAAAATAAATGAGAAAAAATCCTTTCTACATTTGCACTTGAATGTGGTAGGGAAATCATGGCTTTGGCAAATCGCGAGAGAACAGGGAACATTGGAGAACCTAGTGCATTTTTACATTCAAACACCTCTGACCAAAATGCCTCTAGGGAAACCGCTGATTTTCCTAAATTTTTAAGATTTTCATAATCTGGGAGCATTCGATATTCCGAGTTCAACTCCTCTAGCTCGTTTTCCTTGACAATATTTGGGAAATGTATCGCTAAAGAGGCAATGCTACTAATATCGCCAGAAACGACGTTTTTGGGCTCTAACCAAGAAAGCTTCTGTAAAACATCGTCGTCAATATTAAACCTAGCTTTAATCTGCAGGGATAATTCTACAAAAAAATCGACAAATCTCGATAAAACAACAGACAAATCATTTGGGTTAATATTTCCTTGTGATATCAGTATCTCAGCTTTTGATCCCACATACATTTTCTTTAATCCTAGCCATTTAGACGAGTCTTTAGGATTTACTTTACTAAGAGGCGTCTCATCTAAATACTGTTTTTGCATAAAGCTCCTTAAAATTGTCATGTAATGGGCCTTGATTTCATCATGAAACTTAGTAATTCTGGGGCTTTCACTTTGAAAAACTAAGTTCATTTTATTAATTACTCCCAAGACATATTCCAAAAAAAAATAGTATAATTTATACACGGGGTCTTTTAGGGCATTTAATATCGTTTTTGCTGCCGCGATGTTGTCTTCTAGAGCAGCGGACGTGAAAAATAAAATTAAAGCGTCCCATTGCTCGACTAACCGTTTGACCACAGCTTCTAAAGATAGCCACCTAGTTTGACAGGGCCTTAATAATTTATGGGGCTTAACATTAACAAATGCTTGAAATTCTTTCAATTCTGAAATTCGTTTCGCACTGTGGGCAAAGTAGGAATACATATCTCGAGCTAAATCCTCAATGGTTTTTGGTAGCTTTTGACAGGCTTGCGATGAGCATAGGTTGAAAGAGTGGCATACACAACCCATTACAAAAAGATTGGGGCAATGTTGCTTTAATAGAGCTTGATCCCCTCCTTTATTACCCATCATAACAGGGGCATTGTCTGCGGCGAATCCAATTAAATTGTCTAACGACAAACCAAATGATTTTAAAAGCTCAAGGAGTTTTGCAACGAGAGTTTCCGCGTCGGCTTTAGGGACTTCAATTAAACCTAAAAAACTATCGTCTACTTTGGATCTTTCCTCATTGTAATACCTAGCCAAAACAGCCATACATTTCGAACTACTTACATCAGTGGTTTCATCGATTATTACAGAGTAATGTGCGTTTTGCAACTTATCTTTCAGCTTCTCCAGCGCATCCTCACCAATCATTTGTACTAACTTAGTTGTTTTTTTCCTTCCGCATTTTAAACCCTTGGCGATTTCCGAGTCTGGAAAAGCGCTCTTCAAAATTTGCGGCAAATGTTCCATAGCATTAAATGATATATTGTGTTCCGCCACAAAAGCTGCTAATTTAAGTTCTGCTTCTCGTATTTTCATATCCAATGGGGATTGTTTGCTTTGTAAAATAAAAGCCGTTTTTATGTCCTTTTGTTTTTCTTGTGCCCGACGAGCCGCATCCATGTTCTTCACATGAATTGAAGTTTCCTTATGCCGATTAATATGCGTTATGTTTCCCTTGAAGAGCTTGTTGCAAGCCTTGCAAAATAACGAATTGTTTTTTTCAATGAGCCATTCTTCATTATCCTTTAACCACGATTGTTTAAAGTTTCTAGGATCCACTTTCGTCTTTTTAGCATTTGGAGGTTCTGGTTCATTTTCGATTTCAGCAGGATCCAGGGACTCTTCCAAAAATTCCGTTTCATTTATTCTATTTTCTTGAAGTTGACTGGGTCTTTTAATTAAAAATCGTTTCATTTTAATTTTTTTGGAAAATTTTATAAAGGATAAAACCGACGTATTACAGCGACGAGAAGCTTAGAAGTAATGATAAAATTAAAATGAAACGATTTTTAATTAAAAGACCCTTTGTGCGCCGCTGGATATTTTTGGAGATGCAAATCATATTAATGTGTACTGTTAGGCTTGAAAGTGGATGGTCATCCTGTCTCATCCATAAGATTAAATCTTAAGGGGTCTTTTGAAGTGGGATGTAGAGCTGAGATGAACCCAGCGTAGGAAGGTATTGTTCAGTTTTTCTCGGCTGTTCTTGGCGGGGGGTACTGGAATTATCAGCTCTAAGTGATAAGCACACTGCACGTGCGAAGTAAAGCTCCCTATATCTCTCTAAGTAAATAATTCTCATTGTTGTAAAATCCTTCAAGTTTCAACAGAATAAAAGAATGGGAAACCCCCAAACCCCATACTTAGAAGAGTACATTCCGAGAATGCTTTTCTGAGCTTATAGGAAAAATGCACTACATAAACTTGAAAAAATTATATTCAATTTTCAAATTCAATCCCCAAATATCTAAGTGTACCAAAAGGCCATTAAAAAATTCAAAAACGTGCTTTATTTGAAAAAAATTCGAAATGTACCATATTCCTATTGAAAATTTGAAAACGTATTTTCGTACCAAAAATTTCAAAATGTACCAAAAAAAGTACAAACGTACCACTTAGCACAACACTGCCGGCAATCCTAACCATCGTTTCAATAGTAAAACGAACAGTCGGCGCCTCCATCTAACATACTTCCTCCAAGATCACCCGAAGCAGATTACCACCGGGCTAGTATAGCCCTGTCTATTTATTTAGGTTAAAACAGAGACATCAGTTCAGTTCAGTTCTATAACAAAACAGTGGCGCCCTCCATAGGTTTCCTCAAGGGTTCAAATTATGATAAAGTCCCATTTAACAGCATGCCGTTCATGAACCTAGGTAAGCTTTTGGTCTTTCATTAAAGATAAAAAAAGGGTCCCCATTACAAGGTCATAGAGGTAGAACCGCTAGCTATGCCAAAATTAGGGCTCGTTATTATCATCCTCAATTGTACATCCTGGTAAAGAAATATGTTAAGGAATGCGAAGTTTGTCCACGATGCAAGAGCAGAAATACAAAGCGTCCAGGTCTTATGATCCCCTCGTATAAAATACACCCTGGAGATTTAGTGGGAATAGATATTATGGGTCTAAAAATCAGAATCGATTCCTGGTAGTAATGGTCGATTATTTTACGAAATATGTTGAAGTTTTTCCCGTCAGAAGCATTACAGCTCCAATATTGTGTAAAGTGTTGCTCCAATATATTTCTAGGCATGGCACTATGGCTGCCATTTTATCAGACAATGGGACCCAATTTATATCTAACCTTTGGAAACAATTATGTCATAAGTTGAAGATTAAAGTAAAATTTACTTCTCCTTATCATCCCCAGGCCAATATGACTGCACGAGTTATGGGTGAAATCATATACAGGAAATTTACATATAATATGGGATGAACATTTACCATTGATTCAGTTAGCTATTAATAGTACAGTACACGCATCTACTGGTTATTCCCTTTTTTATGTCCACCAAGGTTATGAACCCACGTTACCCTGGGATGAAAGAAGTTTTTAGGGAGTCCCAATTAATGTAGAAACTGTTTTAGAGTATGGAAAAGGACCTAAATAGCTATAGATTTCGCACAGGAAATAAATAAACTAGCTAGCATGAAACAGAAGTATTTTTATGATAGAAATTATACCAGCGGAGAACTTGAAGTGGGTCGGTTAGTATGGAAGTTGGGTCATAGATTGTCAAATGCTGCTGCCAAGTTTTCTGCTAAGTTTGCACCTCGTTGGGAAGTCCTTTTCGTATTGTTGAAAAGATTTCCCCAGTGAGTTATGTAATTATGGAGATGAGTACTGGAGCCCTTGCTGGCACCTGGCACATTAATCAATTAAAATTATATATGTGTACGGCATCCCTAGACACGCAGGAAGTCTTAGAACCTCAGATTAACCCAACCGTTGTAATAGAACCAGTTGTAGAAGAACCTCCCATCGACCCAGATCAAACTTTTTTGATGTTTCCTCCAGCCAGAATTGCTCCCACTGATATCGCCGATGATTCAGAATTATTAGAAGTTATTGTAGTACAGGATAATACAGTACCGGAATCCGTAGAACAAATAGAATCTTCCTCGTCCCATATTTTAACCCAATAGATACCAGTTTAGATACTTCAAATATAACCGATTCAGATGAGCCTTTGAATGACAGAAATATAAATGATCAAATGGGTAGCTCTATAGTTATCGAGGAGCCTTCTAGTGGAAGTGAGAATGAGGAAATTCCTCGTTATTATTTATGGTCAATTGTCAGATTTTCTAATCCCCTTATAGAAGAGATACCGGTTGTTTTAAACCCAGTAGTTGATCCACAACCCCTTGTTGTTAATACTGACCCTGTTGTAGCTACAAGTATGGGAGAAATGGATAATCCATTGTTAAAACCTTTTTCTTATGGTTGGCATAGGGAAGTGGTATTCCGTAGATCCCAAGTTTCGCGTCTTGGAGACGTCCATTATTATACCCCGGGCCCTAATGATAGAAAATTACGTTCATTTCCTGATATTGAAGATTATCTCTTATTACATGCAGTTGCGCCCCCGATTCTAAATAGGTCTAACTTTTCAATGAAAGCTATACCTATTGCTTATCCCTAATATGAATCTGTACGCCATTCGTGATTTTATTGTTGTCCATATATTTTTATAGATGCATTTATCTAGAGGGTCTTATCGAGGAGGCCTGTCTCCTTCTAGGAGTCGTGCAACGTTGCATTCTAACATTGATATGGAACAAACGTCATTCGATGCACTTAAGAGAATTCAAACATTAGAAACCAAACTACCAAGTACCCCTGCATCGAGTGAAACCCATTTGAAGGAAGAATCTTCAGTAGCTCTTAATTCAGCAAAGAGTCTTTCCAGCCAAAACCCATCGAAAGATGAACCTTCATTACCGCTTAATTCAGAAGAAAGTAGTTCAAGTCAATCTCAACTGACGGAGGACTCTTCATTACCGCTCAATTTGGTAGAAGAAAGCATTTTAAGTCAAACCCAAATGAAGGAAGAATCTTTAGTAGCGCTTAATTCAACAGAGAATCTTTCAAGTCAAATCCCATTGAAAGATGCACCTTCATTATCGCTCAATTTCTAGTTATCAACAGTCGAATGACAATGAAACTTTATTGTCAGTAGGAGTCTGTAAGGAACTTAGTCGTAATTCTGGAAAAGAAGAGGTAAGTTCCATTTGCTCCCAAACCGTTCTGTCCCCTTCAGATGGAAGTGTTTCACAGGACATTATTGGTTATGCTCACCCTGAGCCTAAAAACGTTTCGCCCACTCATTCTTTATCAGTGCAGGATAACCCTATCCTTTATGTGAATATTTTGTTTTCGTTTGGCCCATTTTCCCATGAAAATAAAGTAACGATACCCTTTCATAAATATGTTGAAACACATCCCCACTTATTCCCCGGCAGCTTTGAAGGGTGTGTTGTTCACGTGGGAGCCCTACGACAAATCCCCATTAATCGTATCTTAGTAGAATATAATGCCCCGATGATAAAAACCATTGGTCTTCCATTACCTGAAAATAGTCCTAGTACCTTGGGGGTAATTCACCCTTTACTCCACCTTATGGCTGAGATCCGTAAGGAGTCGGTATCCCAATTTGCTTACCATATTCGCGATAATACCTCTAGGGTGCATTGGAGTTAAATAGATTTCTTTAATTACAATTTTTGTTGGACATTGTTTTGTCTTTCTCCCATCTTGCGGTTTGCTTCATTTTTTTTTTTTTTTTTTTTTTTTACTGCTCACTGTGCGGTTACTTTTGTTTTGATAATCGGGTTACTTTCGTTCCCACTACCACGCTTTAATTTTTTTTCATGATGTTGTGTTTTCTCTCATATTAAACCCCTGATAACCTTCCTTGTTTTTTTTTTCTTTCCCTTTCCTGTGATCTTCCATTATTTGTGGCGGGGGGGGGGGGTGATATATTACAACTGAAAACAGGCTTAGCAGGCATCTTTGAGGCGTTTTTTTAAATAGCAGCCTAATCCACCAGAATAAACAACATATACGTATCAATTTGAAACCTTCCCGGAAAATAGTCTTAGCTGGATTCGTGGAGATCAGCCGAATTTCTTCTTGTTGAAGGGTCAGGGACCAATGGGTCTTTGCTAGACCCGTCGATACGGCGAGATCGCCGCTAGAATTCCCATTACATTTGTTTGATCGCTGACTGCTCTATAAAAGAGTGGACAGCCTGTGTTTGAATTCGCAATAGGAACACTCGTCGATAGTTTCTATTCAAAACTGTTAATTGAATTTTTTAAGCTCGATTTAGCGTTTTTAAGAGAGATTATGTTTTTACGATGTTTAACGCGCCTTTTAAGTTAAATAAATTTAGTTTCACGAAAACAGCATTTCGAACTGCCACGGTCGCTATGAAAGGCGCGTCTATAATGGCATCTAGCCTGGCTATATGTACGCTCAGTTTTCCCTCGAGTCAGGGGTTCTGAGAAAGTTTTACGTTGGGAACGACCCCTTGTTTCCTTTACCAATGAAAGACACAAAGTTTTCCTAACGTAGATTCTCAGAAGCATGCGCTTTTAATGACAGACGACCTGGAATACAATCTACGAGGAGAACTCGCGTAGAGGGCGCTGCTGAAGAGGGTCATTCCCCCTGATGCCACCCGAAACACTAAATAATCCCGGGAGAAAAGTCACTCTTGGTCAATGATAGGATGAATTTTTTACACGATGATCGAACTAGGATATATCTTAAATATTTAATACGTATTCCTTAACTAAATTCTATAACAAGTTCATGTTATAATTTAATACTCTAATTATTAATAAAGATTAACTTAAAAGATCTACGGACATGTACTATCTATATTTTTATTATTAATATCAACAGCAACCTCTTTTTATACAAAGAAAAAGGGGTTGCAACTTTTGATCTGGTATCCTTTTGTTATTAAATAGACAACTTGATTAATCTTGATTTAATTTATTTAACCAAAGTATAAACTAATATTAAATTACATTACTTATTAATCACTTCAGCTAAGCCTAATAAACGTATGAGTTAACCTCCTAACTAGCCACCACCAAACAAGCATCAGAAGTGAAACCGCTATCACGTGGCAAAACTTTAACTACTAGAGCTACAAAAATGACGTCATTTGGGGGCGTGTCTATCCAAAAAATTGGAGGATCATATAGTTGACCTTTGCACCCCCTTAAAAGGAGAGTAGGAGGTCAGAAGTTATCTAAGTCCTACTCTCATGATGTTCAATGTGCAAGTCTCATGAAATGCATAGAGGGTAGAAAGGAGTAGAAGGCTTGGCTTGGAGAGTTCTCGCTTGGCAATTTGCATGTCAACTTCCGGTATGCGCGCGACTTTTTCTATTACATCATAGAGGCTCTGGTTGGTTCATTGGCGATGAACCGGATGTAAAGAGACAAATTTTTCAAATGAATAACACAAAAAAAGCGAGAACTCTAAAATTGCCTTGCCAAAGCCAGGCCTACTCCTCTTCTTTCTATCCTCTATGTCAAATCTAACGCTCCCCTTGACTTAGATAATCTCTAACCTACTTATAAATTAGTCTTCTCAACTTAGTTTCATTAATATACAAAATTTCTCTTAATTTTCTCACTGGTAACAGTTTTGTAAATAAATTATTATTTTCTGTTCTTACAAACATTAAATAAATTTCTATTAATACAATCTCGAACGAAATGGAAACGTATATCAATATGTTTTGAACGGTTATTCTCAATCACATTTCTAGAAAAATCATTAGCTGCTTGGTTTCACAATACACCCTAGTTAAACCTAAATCCAGTTTATCCGCATAGTTTATAAAGTTCATTCATAATCGGAGACAACCAGGCTAGTTCTTTTGCCATCTCCGCTAGGGCGATATACTCGGACTCCATTGTCGACACTGCAACACAGGACTGCTTGACCAAACTGATATCTAAGGTGTTGTGATAGTGAAGCGCGTATTCCTCAGTGTCTATCACGTACTGCAACACACTTCTCAGGTATTTGCTATGATTTTTACCGGGATTAGATGAATATCTTGCAAGCCGTGATACGATAAACGTTATATCTGGTCTCGTTCACTGTGAGAAGTAAAGAAGAATTCCCATTAGTTTTCTATACGGGCTCTCATCTTCGTTTCTTTCCACTGGAAAGAGGGATTTCTGTTTTCTTATCTGAAGGCTGCATATTGAATTCTTTCTTTATCTTATCAATATAACTTCGTTGGTGAATAAGACCTTCTCCATGTCTAGGGAATTCGAATTCCGCTCCGAGGAAATATTTTAGATCTCCCAAATTGGTGACTTCAAAAATTGAGTTTAGCTTCTTTACAAGCTTTTCCATCAGATCAGAGGTCTTGCCAAATATTACAGGGTTCGACATAATAAAACCCAGCCCAGTAAAACCCACGGGTTTTACTAGGTTTTACCCACCATAAACCCACCAAATAAAACCCTATTTGAAAACCATTTTTTTTTTTAATTCAAACACTAGAATATTTATTCTCTAATTTGGAAGAAATTTCAACATGGCTCGTACAAAATTTTCGAATTGAATTTCCTAGTCTTTTCTAGGTTTTCCCTGACCATTGATGAGGATGACAAAGCCTAGTAGAAAAAGAAATTGCACCTTAAATTGAAGTGTTGAGAGAAAAAATAATTCTGTATAAAACATTTCAGCTAAAAATATTACCCACTTCGCAACTGCTACAAATCATCACCGTTTTCCCTGACTTTCACCCAAAAAATATTTCCCTGACTTTTTTCACCAATTTTCCATTTCCCTGACTTTTCCTTGACCTTTTGGACCCAATTTCTATTTCCCTGACTTTTCCTTGACCTTTTGGACCCAATTTCTATTTCCCTGACTTTTCTTTGACCTTTTGTTCTATTTCCCTGACTTTTCCTTGACCTTTTGTTCTATTTCCCTGACTTTTCCTTGACCTTTTGTTCTATTTCCCTGACTTTTCCTTGACCTTTTGTTCTATTTCCCTGACTTTTCCTTGACCTTTTGTTCTATTTCCCTGACTTTTCCAGGTTTTCCAGGTTGTGTACGAACCCTGTTCAAATACAAATTTACCAATGCTTTGGTTCATCACGACAATGCCTCTATACATTAAATAGCTTTAAAGGGAGGATGCAACCTAACAAGAAGTGATTTTTTATCGATTCCTTAATGTTTAAATAGGCCTAATCCACTACTGAAAATATTTACAAACAAATATTAAGCTAGAAATAAATTTAAAACTTACCCTGAAAATAGGTTTAGTGGGATTCATGGAGGTCCTGTTTTCCTCGCGACCAATCGCGCGCGACGTAAGTCTCGTGGAGATCTCGCGTGAACGACGGGCCTTTGCTCATTGGTCGCTAGACCTTACACGGACGCGATTCAGGATTTCCATGAATCCCGCTAAGCCTATTTTCAGGGTAAGTTTTAAATTTATTTCTAGTTCAATATTTGTATTGTAAACTTTTTATCGGTTGATTAGGCCTATTTAAACGATAAGGAACTGATAAAAAAGCACTTGTAATTAGGTTGAATTCTCCCTTTAAGGCTTTCTCGGTTCCAAGTCTATTTCGTAGCTTTGACCATACTATTCCAAATGACGAAAAAACTCTTTCAAGTGACTCAGAGCTTGCGGGGCAGCATCAGCAAAAATATTGTAAGAAAAAATATTATTCTTAGTTGAAAAAGATATCAATATAATTTGCACTAAAAATGAAAAACCCAATAAAACCCATTAAAACCCGGTGGGTTGGGCTTTTCCGGAAAAACCTGGGTTTTTTCGAACCCTGAAATATTATGATATCGTCTACGTATACTATTAATATAGCTTCTGTTCCGTATCTATACAGATAATTACATCCTTGTATTCTTGTGTATTTAATTTGTATAACGTAGAATCCAATTCTTTAAACCATTGATGACCACTTTGCTTCAAGCCATAAAGCGCTTTCTTCAGGTGCCAAACAGAATTTTCTCCAGTAGTGTACCCTACAGGTTGAGTTACGTAAATATCTTCTTCTAGGCTACTATAGAGATAAGCGCATTTGATGTGGAGTTGTCTATGGCACCAATCAAGACAAATGATGCATAGGAATACAAACATTCTGACGATGGTAAAATTTATAACTGGGCCATACGTTAGTCCGTAATCTTCTCCATACTTCTAAGAATACCCTTGAGCCACCAGCCTCACCTTGTATTTTCCTATTTCACCAGTTGACTTCTTTTTCAGATCGTAATCCCATTTGGTTCTAATGATCTTCTTTGCTGTCGGTTTCTGAACTACGTCATAGACCTTTCTTTGCTAGATGGTACTCATTTCGGAATCCATAGCCTCCTTCCATTTTTCAGCTTCCACACTTGACATGGCTTCTTGATAATTGCGTGGGATTTCGATTAAATTTGCCTCTACATTTGTTTTTTTTCTTGGTACTAAATGTAAATAACTTGGGATGGAAGTGTTCTCCTTTACTTTTCAGGCGCTGTTCAATATCAGTTAAGGATTTGAACTTTATTTTTTCACCTTCAGGTCGATAGTATACATCTTTTTGATTTCCAGTTTTCCGTTGTTTAATTTCCCTTTTCCAAGTAGTTCCATTACTGTTTTAGGGATTTTTGGTTCGAGAACCCTTTTGTTGTTTGCCTCTGGGTAATTTTCGGGGAAGGATTCATCAGATTCACTGGATTCAGAATCGATATTCTCATCTCCACTCCTTTCTTCTTCTGATGGGAGTTTTAGTTCCACAGTGACTCTTCGGTCTGCTCATCATCTGTGACATCATGGATTTCTAGCTCTGGCCAATCATCATTATATCTTCAAACATAAGCATTTTCATTATATGAGGACTTCATTTCTTCGATTCCTCTCTTGCTTTCGTCAAAGGTGACGTGTTTCCATTCAATAATATAATCTCCAAGAAGGATTCCCTTTTTCGCTCTTCTTTCCAATTTGCAAGTGGGTGAACGTTAAGCAGCCGAATAGCTTTAAATGTTTTGCTGACAATTTCCTTCCGGAACAACACCGTCCACCTTTGAGTGAGGTAATCGATTGTTGAGGTAAATGTGAACAACGCTTCGGCCCACAGGCTTTGTGGTAATCCTGAATCTTCAAGTAGCGCTCGAACTCCATCTAATGCTGTTCTATTATATCTTTCCACCACTGCATTCATGGCAGGAGTATACGTGTTCACCCTTTCAATCTGGATTCCTTCTTGCTGACCAATCTCTTCAAAGTTTGTTGAGCAAAATTCTTGTCCATTATCTGTTCGTATTCTTTTGAGCTTGTTTCCGGTGTTTTTCTGCCCCCGACTTATATTCTTGAAACTTCATAGAGAGGTCTTTCTTCTACTTGAGTACATAAATTGTAGTTTTTCTGGTGAAATCGTCTATGAAACTTACGAAATACTTAGCTCCTTTATATGATTCTACTGGCCCGGGGCCAAGTTCCAATGAACGGGTATTTTTTATTTCATCAATCGCTTTCGAAGGTGCTTTGGTTGATTTTGATAGGTGGCATGGGATACAGACTTCTAAATTCTTCTGAAATTTTGGCAGCCCTTTTAACATATCATCCTTGCTTGGGGTTATCTACACTCTATCCTTAGAGTTACTTTAATAAGGATCTAAGTCATTGATAACTTTAATTTTTTCGGGACTTATATTTGACTTAGACAAATCTTTGAAAATAGGTTAGCTACCTAAATAATTAAATACAAATTAATGTGAGTGTAACTTAAGGATAACCACTGACCACTAACCTATTTCATTGCTATTTTGTCGTCTGCTAAAAAGCTGGTTATCCTATTCCTAGGCTCCTGTCCTGTTGGACCTGTTCTATTATAGAGAGAAAGCGTCTCTGTTACTATGGCGACGGAGCTTAAGGGTATTGTTAATGAAGTTATGAACTTATGAGCGTTACTTCTAATTTTCGAGTGGGGAGTCCCTGGACAATTGCCCGATAAGAAATCTGGCAATGTCTAATTAAATTTTAGAATATCCTATAACCTCGAATTTGTGAAAGGAGTTTATTGAATAATGATTAATCGGCCGATTAGAAATATATTTATTTCCGTTCCTGATAATCAGATGGGTACGACCATGGATGTATAAAGAACTAGCTAGTTCTTAATACATCCATGGTACGACGGTGGCGTTCGCGTTTTTGGCGCTTCGTGTTGGTGCGCGGACCTTGATGTAACATCGAACCACCCTATAAATCGAGTGTACGCTTCAGATAATGTTCTGATCGAACTAGCCAAGCGCCCTAAAAAAGCTGTTGTCAGGTTTTATTGAGCTTTCATCAATTACGCGACAATTACACAACCGCACAATTCTCCTGCGTGAGCGAGTCGACTGGCTCGCCGGTATTAGCCAACTCCAACGGGCCGATTTGACCATTTCCTCCCTTCTACACTTTTGGAAGTAAATAGATCCGATGAGTTCAGTTTGGAGATTGTATAAAAAGTAGCCTTTACAGACCAGTATACACTACGAAAGAGAATTTCGTGGTCACTGAAATTTTTGTTTGCGCCACGTTAAAATTTTTCATTTGAACAATTGGTTACGCTTAGCGTAATTTTGGCTTTAAATTTTTAAGTTGTTAGACATTTATTTTATATCGTCGTTCTCGTTTTACTAGATTTACCGAAAAGTCTACATACTACATACACAGACTTGGATGACTAAAGTGTCGTTACCATACCGAAATCCAGTTGTCGATCGAAAACTAGTGATGACATTTTAATAAATATGTTGTCTGAATTTCTGAAAGATTGAATCTACAGTATTTGATTGACAAATATACATTATGTGATCGACAAATATACATTATGTGATCGACAAATATACTTAATATATTTTCAGAATAGAACCTATAATAATTTTTTGATAATTGTCCAATGTTTCCTATCGGACAATAATATTTTTTTGCCACAACCAAAGCTTTTTTCCGCCCCTGGCTGTGAATCCCACGCCCTATAGATAGTCTTTCTTTGGGCACGCGGCACGCCACTCCGACGCCATTGGAAAATATTTTTGTTAAGAATGACGTCGCTCAGTAATGCTACTAAAATTCAACAATCAACATTTTATAATTTAACGGTAATATAACGCTTTGAAGGATTTTAAAGTTTAAATAGAGCCGTTTTACGAACTGGGTCTGGGTTCATGTTTTCAACTCAAAAGTTTCCTGATCACGTTACGGTTGGTATACGCAATGATTATAGTTCTTTTAAGGACTTATTGTTAGATATACTATGCCTCGAAGGAATGACTGTTTCACCAGCCCAGTGGGCCAGTGGTGGGCAAATCGGCGGATTTCTAAAATTTACGTATTCTCCCTCGGAAAATGTGACCAGCCCCTACTACTTTTACTAAATATACTCGGATTTAGTATAGTTCTTTTAAGAACTGCTAATGAAGGCTTACGAATTATGTGAAAAATAAGAGCAAGATAACTATCGCAGTTGCTATTCAAGACAGTTTATTTTAGTAAAGGATGGTAAACTGAGCCATTTTATTGATTTGTAATTACCAGAAGCCGAAGTAATCAAAGATTCACTTTCAATGATAGTTCAATAGAGAAATTGGAAAATTCAACTTCTTAATTCATCGAATGAAATTACGGAGCTTGATTATAATCAGTTTTGATTTAAATATTACTCCACGGTCATGGTCTCGAGTGATACTAGAATCATCCGTGCGTGTGAGACAAAGAAAATTAAAACCTTTTAGAGTGTAACCTGATTATCTTTTGATTTGATATTATTTGATTCCATGTCATGTCGTATATTTAGTACAGTATCGCTACTATTCCAAGTCCTCAAACTAAACAAATAAGTTCAGTTCTTTTAAGAACTGCTTAATGCTCCATAGCCTAACTTATTCTGTCAATGGGCTGATTTACATTAAATGATTCTAGTAATCAGCTGTGTGCCTTGGTGGGTGGGGAAGTCAAATGCCATATCAATTACGGTAAAGTACGAGTATTGAAAACTGTTCAATGCTTCATAGCCGTAACGAACACAACGGAATGAATATTCTGTACTTTTAACTATACCTTTGGTTGAATATCCCTTAGAAATGCTTTGTGATTCTTTTTGACAAGTTGGTTTCTGCTTGAAACTTTCTCTTGGCCCGGGGACTGAAACTTTCTCTTGGCCCGGGGACTGAAACTTTCTCTTGGCCCGGGGACTGAAACTTTCTCTTGGCCCGGGGACTGAAACTTTCTCTTGGCCCGGGAACTGAAACTTTCTCTTGGCCCGGGGACTGAAACTTTCTCATGGCCCTGGGGCTGAAACTTTCTTCTGGCCCTGTAGCTGAAACTTTCTTCTGGCCCTGTAGCTGAAACTTTCTTCTGGCCCTGTAGCTGAAACTTTCTTCTGGCACTGTAGCTGAAACTTTCTTCTGGCCCTGGGGTTGAAACTTTCTTCTGGCCCTGGGACTGAAACTTTCTTCTGGCCAGGGGACTGAAACTTTCTTCTGACCCGGGGGCTGAAACGTTTTTTTCTGACCCGGGGGCTGAATCTTTCTTCTGGCCCGGCTGAATCGTATTATTATTAAGAGGGGGTGGCCGGATCTGTCCGGCCAAGCACGTCGACTATTAGTCCATTGTACAGCTGCCAGACAATTTATGACTTAAAGTCCGATTTCTGTGTTGAAGCGAAGAATATGCTTCACCGGGATGTCAGAAACCTCATGGGTTTCTATTTGATGCATACCAATGTGCTCAAACCTCTCAGCCGAGTAGTTACCACAGCTGCACAGAACATGGGAGGTTTCCACAGCAAGGCACGCCCTGCAGAGTGGATCGTCCCCAATAACAATCAGGTGGAGGTGCCAGCTGAGTTGACAATGGGCTGATTTACATTGAACGATTCTAGTAATCAGCTGTGTGCCTTGGTGGGTGGGGAAGTCAAATGCCGTTGAAGTACGAGTACTGAAACTGTTCAATGCTTCATAGCCGTAACGAACACAACGGAATGAATATTCTGTACTTTTAACTATACCTTTCGTTGAAAATCCCTTTGAAATTCTTTTTGATTGTTGTTGACAAGTTTGTTTCTGCTTGTACATTGAAACTTCCGGCCCGGCTGAATCTTACTTCTGGCCCCGGGGCTGAAACTTTCTCCTGGCCCAGGGGGCTGAAACTTTCTCCTGGCCCAGGGGGCTGAAACTTTCTCCTGGCCCAGGGGGCTGAAACTTTCTCCTGGCCCAGGGGGCTGAAACTTTCTCCTGGCCCAGGGGGCTGAAACTTTCTCCTGGCCCAGGGGGCTGAAACTTTCTCCTGGCCCAGGGGGCTGAAACTTTCTCCTGGCCCAGGGGGCTGAAACTTTCTCCTGGCCCAGGAGGCTGAAACTTTCTCCTGGCCCAGGAGGCTGAAACTTTCTCCTGGCCCAGGGGGCTGAAACTTTCTCCTGGCCCAAGGGCTGAAACTTTCTCCTGGCCCAAGGGCTGAAACTTTATTCTGGCCCAAGGGCTGAAACTTTATTCTGGCCCAAGGGCTGAAACTTTATTCTGGCCCCGGGGCTGAAACTCTCCTCTGGCCCCGGGGCTGAAACTTTCCTCTGGCCCCGGGGCTGAAACTTTCCTCTGGCCCCGGGGCTGAAACTTTCCTCTGGCCCCGGGGCTGAAACTTTCCTCTGGCCCCGGGGCTGAAACTTTCCTCTGGCCCCGGGGCTGAAACTTTCCTCTGGCCCCGGGGCTGAAACTTTCCTCTGGCCCCGGGGCTGAAACTTACCTCTGGCCCCGGGGCTGAAACTTTCCTCTGGCCCTGGGGCTGAAACTTTCTTTTGGCCCGGGGCTGAAACGTTTTTCTGACCCGGGGGCTGAAACGTTTTTCTGACCCGGGGGCTGAAACTTTTTTTCTCGTCGGGGGCTGAAACTTTTTTTCTCGTCGGGGGGCTGAAACGTTTTTTTCTGAGCCGAGGGCTGAATCTTTCTTCTGGCCCGGCTGAATCTTCTTATTATTATTATTATCATTATTATTATTGTTATTATTATTATTAAGAAGGGGGTGGCCGGACAGATCCGGCCAAGCACGTCGACTAGTAGTCCATTGTACAGCTCCCAGACAATTTGACTTAAACAGTCTGTGTTGAAGCGAAGAATTTGCTTCACCGGGATGTCCGAAACCTCATGTGTTTCTATTTGATGCATACCAAGATGCTCAAACCTCTCAGCCGAGTAGTTACCACAGCTGCACAGAACATGGGAGGTTTCCAGAGCAAGGCACGCCCTGCAGAGTGGATCGTCCCCAATACCAATCAGGTGGATGTGCCTGTTGAGTTGACAGTGTCCAGTTATTAGACCACTAACCAATCGAGTACTAGGCCTAGAGAGCGCGAGTAAATACCTCGCTCTTTGCTTAGTCGGACCAAGGATGAATTCCTTGGTTTGTCTTTGACCATCCATCTCCAACCAAAGTCTTAGTTGGTGGTCAGTCATGACTTTACGGAATTGGTTTCGCACCATGCCAATCGGTAGAGGAGCAGTTGGTTGTGTTGGAGGGTCAATGAACGAAACAAAATAATCTCCACATTCATTTGAAATCGCCTTTTCTATTCGAATATTACATTTTTCTACGTCACTAATGATGAAATAATTGAAAAAGTAAATTTTTTGGAAGAAAGATTTTCCAAAGCAGAAACTATAAAAGGCAATCGTCGCTTTCATACGTTTGTTCCTTTGAACCGCTGCCTACGTTAATCAAGGCCCGTGCGCGGTGTTCTCGAGGGGGGGGGCGACTTTTAGGAAACGTGACTTCTTGTTTTCTCTTTATTTTACCGTGAGATGGCACTCCGAGCTGTACCGAAATAAGGGAACATCTATTAATTTGGAAATATTAAGGCGCTAATTTCAAGGGGGCATCCATAAACATATTATTTATTAAAACTAGTTGATTTTAATGTTTTTGATGATAATAAAAGTAGTTTAAATGGAAACCTTATACCCTCTTCAGACGAGGCGAAATTAGCCTTCTCAGTTCAATAAAACTCGGTTAAGTGATTAAACCACGGTTAAATCTGATTAAACAAGCTAGTTACGCCTCGTCTGAAAAGGGTATTAGAAATTTAATTTAAAAGCGTAAAAATTGAAATTGTAAAATCTTTATTAGGAATTATTTTCTTGTGTAAGGTAATTAATTTATACTTTCAATACTTTCCTGGATAACGGTTTAGAATTAAGAGTTTTCTTAATTTCTTCCCGATCCGAGATATCACGAGCATGATTGTGTAACAGTGGCTTTAAATATTTTGAAAGTAACAATTTAATTAAATTTTCATTGCCTGGACAGTGGCATTTTAGAGGTTTTATAAAATGTGGGAAAATTATTTCGCAGTACCCTTACCAAAAAATAAGTTTGCAAAAAACTACTTAAAACAAATTGTAAACTTGCTTATTATTAAGTTGGTATTTGGAACAAATGCGTACTTATATACAACTTAAATAAGTACCTAAATACTATTCGAAATTGATATGGACAACTAAACTTAAACTTAATACTAACCAAATAAAAAGCAACTTATTACCCGAAACCAACTTGTTACTAACCAAATACTGACCACTGAAAACCAACTCAATACGGAACAAACATAGACAACTTAAAACTAACTCAATAGGAACTAAAAATATACAACTTACAATCAACTTAATACTAACCATATATAGACTACTTATAACGAACTTAATGCTAATAGAATACAGACTATTAAAAACCCACTCAATACTTACCAAATATAAACCACTTAAAACCAAGTTAATACCTACCAAACATACCCAACTTACAACCAACTTTATACTTGCTATTTATAGAAGACTTAAATCCAACTCAATTCGGACTTAACCCAACCACTTAGAACCAACTTAATAATTAGACTTATAGGGACTTTAAACCAACCAAAATATATATTACAAAACACAGAAAAATTATTACAAAGTTTCAAATCCAACAATGTTCACACGTAAACCCTTAAAAAACAGATGTAAGTAAACGAATGTAAATTAATTTCATTTAAACCACTTAAGTATTTTAAAAAGTATTTTATTAGATTCTCTAAAGCAAAAATTGTCAAGAACTGCCTGCTTGAACAGAAAACAATAAATATAGCAGAAAATTAAAATATATTTATAGAAAATTAAAAAGAGTTAATTACATATAGTATTCACCGGTATTGACGTTTAAAAGTTTGTTGCTTAAATATTCCGAAAAAAAGCGTGTTTAAGGAGTAGAGTAGATTTCCATGCTGAGCTGTTGAAAAAGTAGCGTCGTTGAAGGGCGAATAGCTTCTATCTGGTTCAGCTGAAAATGAAAATTAATGTATTATATATCATAGTATCCAGTTTGTAACATTTAATTGAAAAATATATTTAAGGTAAAGCTATAATGTTGATTCGAGAATAGGTCTGTTCAACAGACTACTGAAATAGGTATAATACATATAATATTATGAGCTCCAAACGTAATATATAAATTAAGATGTAATTTGGGTCGATCAAGTGTTTTCCCTAATTCATGGTTTAAAATGCTCCATATTTTAATTGGAAAGGCATATCGTATTCTGTCGAGGAATATTTTAAAATGAACGCAAACGTATTTAATATATTCCCAGACCTAATCCGATTATTCTTTCCTATTAAACCATTGAGAATTGTGAACAATGAATTAGGGAAAAACACCTAATCGATCTTATTTTATAAATTAGGTTTAAGCCCATTAATATGAAACCGGGCAATATATTAAACAATAATGTAGCTTTATAATAAAATCTTTCACGTCAATACATAGTCAAGAAATCAAGATACCACTGTATACTTTTCGGTTGAACCGTATAGCTTTACCTTAATTTTTGTACTGTTAAATTTAATCAACAAAATTTACATTACCTCATAAATTTCCAAAAAGCTCTGTTGCTGTTCTTGTACACGCGAACACCGTTAAGTTTTAAGCTAACTGGATAACCGGCTATTCGCGTCTATGAAAAAGTTCGCGTACTTAAATATAATATAAAATCCACACAATTCCATTTACGTCTTTATACTATACTCGTTTCTTAAAAATAAACGGAACTCTTCCCCTCCTATTTCCTTGGGTTCCTCTCGCCCCATTAGAAAAAAAAGAGAATAGGGCCATACCCACTATCCGGGTTATCACAAATCAAAGGGGTGAACACTTCTATATATAGTTTACATGTTAATAATATTATATTTGCTTTAAAATACTCAAGAAAGAAGCATTTGAAAATCGTGACGATTTTTATCTTCAGTTTATTCTTCCTCACCATAAGCAAAATCGCGCGCAAGGTCTAAACTTCGCAAATAGCAACCTTTGAGAATTCTCCCGTTCCTGATGAAAATAACTTGTTTTCTATGGGAAGGAGAATGCTATCCAAGCTCGCAACATCTTCTTCACTCTCTTAAATCTAAGGCCGGAAAAACAATTGTATGGTACTCTTTTTCTTTTGACAACAACCACGCCTCTAATATCCTGTGACTTATCAAAAATCTATTCAAACATTTGGTATTAGGGCCAACTTAGGGCCAACTTAATTCAAACTAAAAAATAATAATACTTTTTACCTTCGAGTATTCTCCCGTTCCCAATGAAAATAACTTGTTTTCTATGGGAAGTAGAATGCTATCCAAGCTTGCAATTAACATTTTTTTCACTCTTAAATCCAAGGTCGAACTTCATTTTATGGGACCCCTTTTTCTTTTGACAACTAACCACGCCTCTAATATCCTGTGCCTTTTCAGTAATCCATTCAAACCTTGGGGGTTAGGTATTGCCAATTAAGGGCCAACTAAGGACCCACTTAATACAAACTTAAAAATAAGAATACTTTTTAAGATTACTTGAAAGGAATTCAATTTAAGAGGGAAAAGATTCGTCTTAACACCTACAACGAGAAACCCACTTATTATCAACATAAAAAATACTTTGCCACTCGGAGGGAAATAAAGCATAGACGACACTAACTTAATACCAACTAAAATTGACGTTAGATTTAGTTATTAATAAGTTGTTCTTTAGATAAATATTTCGAAAAACTTTTAAAACCATTATGCGAAAGAAAACAAACTTAATACAAACTTAAAAGAAAAAAAGAATATTTCTTACTATTTTAAACCAACTAAATGCTAACTTGACAATGAAAGGCTAACTGCGCCAAACTTAATACCAACTATAAGTTAGTATTGAGTTACTTGTTATTAAGTTGTCTGTTAGAAAAGTAATTCCTAAAACTGCTAAAACCTTTTTTGCAAAATAGAACCAACTTAATACACACTTAAAAAACACAGAAAATTTCTGAATACTTTAAACCAACTAATTGCTAACCTGAAAAAATTAACTTTTTTACTGCCAACTGGAAACCAACCTTTTGCTACTATTAAAAGTTAACCAAAATATATGGACAACTTGAGACTACTAATAACAAAGATAATACCTACTTATAATGCACCTTCATACTAAATGCATACCAAAAGCCAACTCTTTTTTTGGTAAGGGTATGTTGCTAGTACTAGGCAATTTGGTAATACATTAATTGAATTTTGGGCAAAATCTGTTACAATTGTTTTAAGGTAAATAAAAAGACGGCTGGGGTACCGTAGACCCCCATTGTCTTGAGCTTTAATTAACTTTGGTAATGGTGAGTTCGAGGCTGGATGGGTTAGCTTTTCTACACAGTTATCACATTCGGAATGCTCTTCTGCGACTCTTAACTAAATATCCTCCCATTAATGCAATTGTGCAGTTTCTTATGGTTACAGTACAACCATCTGAAATTGTGAAAGTTTTAGAATTCGACACGAGACATCTGATTAGACAAATATTCAACATTTTACCTTTTTCTGTAACATTCTCCATCATCTCCAAAAGTTTCCGAAGGTACGATGAAAGATGAGTTTTCATTTCTTCAGCCTGGGCCACAATTGAGAGATCTCTGTTTTCTTTGCGCTTTTCAATTTGGTTCCTGGTATTATTACCGTAAATGTTTGAAACTTCAATATTGTTTCCACGGCTTGCGTTCATGCAATCGTTAAAACCACCACTTCTTCTTAGCTGGCTGAAGCTTTCTTCAATGGTGTCGCTTGATAATTTTCGGGTTAGCACAAAATGAAACCCAATTTCTAGCAAATGTTTAGTTACTGCTATTGCCTATTGTAGATTTTGTAGTCATTACCAAGGCTTCGTACGTTTCATCAGTGAATCGTTCGGTTTTTAATGTTGCATGGGTTTGAATCCCTTCGATGAACATGAGGAAGTCATTTTCAAGCTGGAGACGTTCATTTTTTCGTCGTAGAGTTTCCAATTCTTCGCGATGTTTTTTGCGGGATCTTTCTTAAGTTCTACAAAGACAAAATTTGTAACAGTTTCTTTGTTAATCCTAAATGAGGTAGACTTAAATAGAAACTGGGGATATTTCCGTTAACCGACCCCCCACTAAATAACGATGGTCATAGACTATTTAGGGCCTGGGGAGTTCAGAAAAAATAATAAAAAAAATCTCTGGCCACCGGAAGTTTGAGAAAACCTTATTTGAGAATTTGAAATTCCCATGCTAAAGGAATCGATAAAAATCACTCGTTATAGGGTTGCATTCTCCCTTTAAATCGTGACGCGAATGATCGTTTAATATTGATTGTTTATGGAAAATTCGTAAGTGAAATATTGTTGGACCAAACTATTAATTAGCCCGAGAAATGATCGCCAAAAATTGGTCAATTTGGGCGTTTGTTTTGAGCAAAATGATAATAATCGAAACTACGTTTCTTTCGATTTCCGAAACGTGGAAAAGAAATCAAAAGTCGTAGAGAAACGAATTAAGGGTTGGGTAAATATTAATAGCGACGCACGATATTCGCCAATGTTTAATTAGCAATCGAGAACGCGTTAATTTTGCATTCCACCAAGAGAGAGATAATGAATTGACTTCGTTGAAAGGGGGTTTCCATTCAACTGCATCCCATTCTTCCGAAAAATTCTAGCTGAAATTTGAAAAATCTAGCCCAACGGCGGGTTTCGATTGAATAAGAATTTGATTGAAAAATTTTATTTTTGTATATGCAGCGTTACTTTATAAGCGGAAAGAAATATGTTATACTTCGACGGGGTTTTCGTCTTACCGTTGTCTAGTGATACTAGGTATACTAGCAGTAAATCTTGTTTCGAGTCCCCGTCGATGAAGGTAAGTTTCCAAAATATATAATTTGAAATTTGTTCGTAAACACACCACGTTAAATCGATAGTAATATAGACTGGTGATCACTAAAGCCTTAGCGTTTTGTTATGCAGGCAATAGTACTTGTATTTAACAAGTCTCATTGGTTCCGGGTGGTATTCATAAAAACTATGCTTTACAACAGGTTATGCAGTTTTTATAATAAATAAATTATAAAAATAAAAGTCATGTGTTCTTTAATATTATTTTTTTGGTAAGCATCAAGACAAGTAAACAAAATTGACTTTATCAGAATAACCTTTTGCTTTAGAGATATTCTAGTCCTTACAGGGAGAATACAGTTACAACAAGCGATTTTTTTATCGATTGCTTGTATTTTAAATCGGCATAATCCACTAGTTTCATAATTTACAAAACTAGAAATCAATTTAAAGCTTAATCGGAAAATAGTTTTTAATGGACTCGAGGAAATCCTGAATTTCTTGCGTCGAATGTTATTGGAAGTGTCACGGAGATGTTGCCTTATCAAACAGACTTTGGTCGATTAAAGCGAAGAGGTTAAGCCAATCTCCATGAATCCAGATAAGCCTATTTTCCGGATAAGTTTAAAATATATTTCTAGTGTATTTTTTTACTGATGAATTAGGCCTATCTAAACGATGAGGAATCGATAGAAATTATTGTTTGGTTGCAGTCTCCCTTTAAAGCCAAAAAATAAGTTTCTTTTGTCCAACCTTTTTAATTTAATTAATAAAAAATACTTACGTTTCCTTTCAACTAAATCAATTTCTTCATTAATCTCGCTTAGCATTTTATTTTTGAAATCTTTCGAAGGAGAATTCTGCCAAATTTTTTCTGAGTATTTCTGAATTGACTCAGATAATTTCTTTTCCGGGTCAATTTCTTTTATCCGTTGGAATTCTGATAGAAACTAAAAACGATTTAAGGTCAAGGTTAAAAACTATAGTTTTACAAATTATATATTCTACTTGTAATAGAAACTTTTTTGAAAGAAATGGGTGTTACAGCAAAATGCATACATATTGCTTGGCTTCATAAAAGGGGAGGGGTTTAGTGGATAAATGTTACTCTGTAGGTTACAACTCTGGAAATGCAATAAAACTCTTAACTTTCTTAAGTGCAAGGAACATCTGCCTGTCATTTCGCAGTTCAGCAAATTGAACGAGATATATAAAACCAAGTATATATATATATATATATATATATATATATATATATATATATATAATAATATATTGTTTACCTGTTTTAAATGACTTCGATATTGATATTCCCCTTCGAATTTTCATAGCTCTGTCTTGAAATGTCCTGGACATTTTTGAATTAATTATGCACTGATCAATTTTTGTTTTTCGAAGCTCTTCCTTCATTTGTTTAATGTGCGATTCCACACTTTTTTCATCCTCAAATGATTCTTTTTCTTTTACCTATGCATACATGTATAATTTACATCAATACTTAAAAGAATTGATCCAGCTCTTCCATTAAAATATTTAAAAATGTAAATTTTGAAGCTTAGAATATTTTTACCTCATGCCGAAGAACACGTTTCTTTGGAATTATGTCTTTTTTGCTTGAAGGACCTTCGGGTTCTTCAAGCCCGTTCGTAGAGGTTGTACTACCGTTTTGGTCTGTAGTTGGATCATCAATATTTGCGGACATTTCCTCGAAAATGGACTCCGTACTATCATCCGCTGGTATGTCCGATTCTTTGGCGTTGCCTTTGAGATTTTTTTATAGTTTTTCGATTTCCTTCTGCTTAGCTTCTTTCATTGCCTTGATTTGCTCATTGGTTCTACCATATAATTTTCTAGCCACTTGAACATTCTTGTTATCTCTCAAATACTTTCTGCTGTTTTTGAATTTATTTCTCAAAAAAAGGCGCCACGTTTCCTAAATAGAAAAAAATATTCAATGAGACGAAATAACTTGGGTGTATTATTACTTGTGACTTTATTATCGTATTTCCAATATAGGGTAGTTCACTAGTTAGTTTTCCGGCAACATGGGCGTGAGATGGTGGATATCTAAGAGTGCAAAAAAGTATAGTTCTATTAATATGTTCTTAATATAGTGAATAGTGATCAAGTAATCTTCCACGTACAATGAATAACGATTAACCAAATCGTGGTAAAGAATGTTCAAGATTTCCTTGTTTGCTCTTTTTCTTTCGCAGGGAGTATACAAGTTGTACTTGTCTTTTTGTATTAATGTCACTGGAAAGGCTGGAAGCTGGTATTCTACTGTAAATTTTGATCGTGTAATCTTAGTTTGTTCGTCAATGATTAGAACTTCTCCATTCATTACACTATTAGGAAATTATAGATATTAAATTTCTCCCGAACGTCGATGACTTCAAAAGTAAAATTTTTAGAAGGTAATTCCCAAATTATCCAAAAAAAAAAAAAAAAAAAAAAAAAAAAAAAAAAAAAAAAAAAAAAAAAGAAACGGAATGATGAGGGTGGGGTTAGGATTTCAGAGGAGAGAGGTGGAGCAGGCCATGTAATAGGAACTCCAAGCGAGAAACTCTTACATAGAGAATTTGGAAATCAACCTAAGACTAATCTTATAATTACCAAGAATCTTGATTTGTAGTTAAAGAAATGCTTCGACCTTCCACTAGATTTAATTCTTCGTTCTTTTCTACATTCTATTAAAATTTTAAAAAATTATTATAAGAAACACTATTTACTAAAAGAAGGAAAAACACTTCGAATTGGCTGTTTTTAATTCTTATAGAACAATAAATTATACCCTTTAAATTGAGAATAATTAATACTCAATGAATCCATGATAAGAATAATTATTGGATGAAAAGTTCGAATAGACTGCATGATATTAAAATTATTTGTAACAGTGCACACATTTCGAATATTAAAACTATCCCATAAGTTTCAAAATTAATAATATTCAACTAAACTCTTACCGAATTGGCAATTAAATTATTTTCACTATCGGATTTTATTTTCTTAGGAGGACTGTCCTCTGATGATATCTAGAAAACATTATGGTTATTAATAATTTTATTTATTAATTGTTGGTATTTAAACAAATTATTAACACACCGTGCAGGTCCTCGTTCCAATGACTTTAATTATCATTTTGTTTTCTATTTTTGATAGGTTATTTAGATCAACGTCTTGGTCAAAATCAGCGTCGTATGACTAAATTGAATATAGTAAAAATTAGTCAAGAGCCTAGTGAAGTAGATAATAACCTAGATTATGCAGCCCAAGCGAAGTTAAGCCTATGACACTCCTTAAACTTATGATACTCTCCAAAACGGGTTAAAAAATGCTAGACTTCAGCGCGCATACTGAAAAAACGGAAGCAAGTATATTTTACGCTCTCTAAATTCTCGCTTTGGGGTAGTGTTGCCAATGTTTATGAACCGAAAAACCCACAGTCGCTATTTTATTCCTTTTACGACTGGTTCCAAGGTTTTTTATAATATCAACTATTAGTATCAGCATGATCTTGTGGGACCCTTTTTCTTACTAAACTCCCTAGATTAAATTGTCAGCACGCGAAAAATGAGGCTTCCTATATTTCTAAGTAAACAATTCATAGAGATAACGGAAAGAGTGGGATTATATGTGCTGCCAAATTAAGGTGAACTACAGAGAGTCAACCAGCTGCATTTAAACGACATTCAAACATGATAGCACGCGTGAAGCGAGGCGCTCAATATCCTAATAAACAAACAATTGACAGAGATAAGGTATAGCATAAGTTTGTACACGCTGCAAACTATGGTTGACTATAAAAAAGAGGGCTTGCTACATATAGAATTGAAACTTTATTGTATAATGGCACCCTAACTGTGAAAATTTCCAAAAATACAGAAATTTCACTGAACACGTGGTATAACATTGACGGAGGGGAAAATAACTAAACAAACGACCTTGTACTATTATTTTTCCTCGCGCTTTACTGAATTTTATATTTTGTACTGTAAAATGCTAGTGAAGTCTGGTCAAGCTCGAAAAATATCTTTGCCTCTTTGGTAAAAAAAAGGATCGTTAAAACCCCGCCATAGTCAAAAATCCCACAAAATCGGCCAATTTTGTTGACAAATCCCTTTATCCCACTAAGACCAAAAAACCCACCCACAATGTGGGATATATCCCATTCATTGGCAACACTGCTCCTAATTATAATTATACCCAATTATAGACTTTTAATTTAGAAAAAAAAAAAAGCGCGCGCAGAGCACTCGCCTGTTTGCGAAGATACCCTGATTCGCGTTTGATAATTTGTTGGCACTCTCCCAATGTAAAATCTATGAAACACATGAATCCCGGCTAAGCCTACTTTTCGGGTAAATTTAAAATTGATTTCTAGTTAATTATTTCTAATTAATTTACAAGCTAGTATTTAATAGCCTATTCCAAATAAGGCTTAGCCGGGATCCATCGGGAGATGTCGAACGCGGGAGACGCTTAGGCTTAATTTGAGGATTTTAAGAGTCAAGTTAATAAACGCCAAAAATCTCGTGCGCTAATGTGGATCGAATTTTACTTCCTTATCCTCTACTTCAGACGAGGCGTAATTAGCCCGGTTTAATCAGATTTCACCGAGGTTAATAAAACTGAGAAGGCTGGGTAAACTTCAGTTAAATCTGATTAAACCGGCTAATTACGCCTCATCCGAAGTGAGTTTAAAGTGTTTAAAAAATTTGAACTACCATTTCCCAAACAAATGGTTAAAGAATTTGAGTAGAGTACATACCTGGAAAATGAAATTCCCTTCCTTGATATCCTCAAAGGCGGGATCTGTGGCCAAAGAATCCTTTAGATCTTTCAAAGTTTGATTTTCCTTCATCATTTTAAAATTTATGATTTGGCTTTCTTTTGAAATAAATGGCCAGTCCCGAATCCCGTAACCGTTTCGAACTGAACAAGACGCGTGGTCGCGTCACTCGCGTGCGCCGTGCCGTGCGGTGCACTTTGGGTCAAGTCCAAGAAAAAAACTGCGCCCCTTTATCGCCAAAAGAAGGGGGAAACTTATAGAGGGGTAACTTTTGAATTCGTCTTTATTTTTACAAGCTGAGGGAGGGGGAACCGCATCACGAGAAGTTTGTTCGTGCTCTGTCATTGAATGAAGGCAACGAAGAGGCATCCATATAGGCCGTTGAGTAGAATGCCAAGGTCGTGGATGGCAAAACGATTTTCGTAAAGTTTCTAAAAATAACTCTTGAAGGGGGAATTATATATGAGAGGGTTGGGCGGATTTACGTGAAAACCCCGGGGGGGGGGGGTTAAACTGTTTAGTGTAGAAAAGAAAACGAAAATAGTTTGAATACCTTTGGTATCCGATGTGACGTAGAATACCTCGTCTTGCTTATAATGTATTTTAATCGGTTTTTCTTAGCACAAGTTTACTAGAAAATTTTAAAAATGAGTGCTGATAGATTTTACAAATGCGCAAAATGTGTATTCCTTGCTAAAAAATTTACTTTATTGATAGCACACGTTAAAAACATACATTCTCACGAACCAAATTTTACCGTTTTATGTGGCTTAAACAACTGTGGGAAATGTTTCAAAAATGTAGAAAGTTACAGAAAACACGTTTATAGAAATCACAAAAAGGTGATTGAAGATGAAAGAACCCAGTTTGAAGAAGTTTCAACAATTCAGGATGAAATTATTGATGAAAATATGAACGTAGATGAGGAAAATTTGGATAACAACGAAGAACTCGAAGCGCAAATGTTTTTGAAGCCCCTTGAGATGCGAGACAAGATTGTAAAACTAATTTTGAAATACAGAGAGAAACATTTGGTACCAAAAAGTGTTATTGAAAATTTGATCAACGATATCTTTGACTTATGTGCTAATTTGATGGACGCCCAGTGCTCCAAAATTAAAAGCTTTCTGCGAGAAAATAATATTGAACTTGAGGACAAAACATTGATCCAACAAACCAAAGAGATTCGGAATGTATTTATGAGCGTTAACACGAGCCATAAAATATCTTCACATTGTGCAACAGAACTGAAAATGGTTCAACCTCAACAGTTTACATTTTCTCTAAGCTTGGAGAGAAAAAAACTTAGCCACTTTCACTACGTACCTATTTTAAAGGTTTTAGAGTGTATTTACGAAAAAAGTGAGGAACCACAACGACATATAAACACGAGAAACATTCCCAAAAATGTAATCGCTCATTTTAAACAGGGGGAAATATCGAAACAAATAATTGAGAACAATAACTTTGATCCTCAAACCATTCAACTTCAGTTGTACATCGACGAATTTGAAGTTGTTAATCCCATTGGGTCAAAAAGAGGGAAACAGAAAATTATTGGATCCTATTTTTCAATATTAAACCGGAAAAATCAGTATAGAACCAAACTGAGCGACATCCATTTGATATTTCTCGCAAAATCAAAAGACGCTGATGAATTTGGATGGCACGATATATTTCGACCCTTATTGTTCGATTTGGAAAAACTATCGACAGAAGGCATCTTTGCAAAATGCCTAGATCAATTTGTACTTGGATTCGTCAGTATATTTTCTGGAGACAATTTAGGATTGCATAAACTCGCTGGATTAAACACGTGTTTCAATTCCGGTAGGATTTGTCGATTTTGTATGACGGATAAAACAGAGATAGCAGAAACATTTTCCGAATTGCAGGTTGAACCTAGGACAATGAATCGGCATCTTTACCACTTAGAATGCTTAGCTTTGGACGAAAAAGAGGGGTCAATTTACGGGGTGCGGTCTGAGAGCCCGTTATTAAAACTTAAGTATTTTGATTTAACAAAACAGCTCCCTGTTGACATAATGCATGATTTGCAAGGTGTCATTACCAAAATTCTTAAACTAGTGCTATCGGATTTAATTTCCACGCGTGGATTAAGTCTGGATGTTTTTAATCGAAAACTTTGCGATTTTCCTTACGGAAAATCAGAAACAAATCGTCCTCAAATCCAAATTCGAAATGCAATTCTGGGTAATGGCCAATTGAAAGGCACTGCCACTGAAATGTTTTGTCTGTATAGGCTGTTACCTCTTATTCTAATTGATTTTATTGACGACGATAATCATTACTGGGACTTGTATCTCGAATTAAGAGAAATCTGCGATTATTTATTCGCCCCTTCCATACCGGAAAATAGTTTACCTATTATAGAAAACCTTATTGAAAATTTTCTCAAACACGTTGGGCAAGTATGCGGTAACAATTTTTTTACTCCTAAATTTCACTACTTGATTCATTACGCGCATTGTATTAGGAAGTTTGGTCCCTTACGGCATATATCATGCATAAGGTTTGAAAGTAAACATTCTTATTTCAAATCCATTGCTCAGAATTGCAAAAATTTCAGAAACATTACGAAAACTCTATCCTGCAAACACCAGTTTTACCAGTGTTATAATTGGCTGTCAGAAAGATCCCCTTGTATTGAGAAAACGTCATTAGGGTCATTAGTTGATCAATTGACGTTACCAGCGGCAATACAAAATCAACTCAGCCCTGATATTCCAAAACAATTATACTCCGTAAGAAGCGCAACTTATGATAGCATTCAGTTTGCGATAGGAAACCTTTTTGTTTACAAACTAAGTAGATCCCGAGAACCAACGCTTTTCGAAATTAAGTATATTTTCTCTGTAGACAACCGTTTAATAATCGTTGGAACTCTCTCTCACTGCGAAGTTTTTTCAAAACGATTACATAGTTATGAAATTTCATCTGGCGAGCAATGTCAATTTAAAATTATTGAAGCCGGGAAATTTACCAATTACCACATGGTAGATAAATACGAAATCGGAGAAAAAACATACGTTTCATTGCGGTATGGGTGTCTAACAAATCTAAATTATTTCTAATAAGAGGAAAAACCACCCAACCCTTACAAAACATTTCTTAAGAATTCTTCAAAAACAAATTGAGGTAATGTCTTAAGAAATTCTCAAGAAAATTCCTATAGAGTCTTTTGTATATTTGGCACCTTTTTCCTTAGAAACATTCTTAAGAATTCTTTAGAAAATACTCCATTAGTTTTTCTAAAGATATTATTATATGTAGTTCTTAAGATTTTTCTTTGTAGTGATGAAAATCCTTTTTCTTTGACTCCCTCGGATTGCCCCTCCGACTCCCTCGGATTGCCCCTCCGACTCCCTCGGATTATCCCTCCGACTCCCTCGGATTATCCCTCCGACTCCCTCGGATTGCCCCTCCGACTCCCTCGGATTATCCCTTCGACTCCCTCGGATTATCCCTTCGACTCCCTCGGATTATCCCTCCGACTCCCTCGGATTATCCCTTCGACTCCCTCGGATTATCCCTTCGACTCCCTCGGATTGCCCCTCCGACTCCCTCGGATTATCCCTTCGACTCCCTCGGATTATCCCTTCGACTCCCTCGGATTATCCCTTCGACTCCCTCGGATTATCCCTTCGACTCCCTCGGATTGCCCCTTCGACTCCCTCGGATTGCCCCTTCGACTCCCTCGGATTGCCCCTTCGACTCCCTCGGATTGCCCCTTCGACTCCCTCGGATTGCCCCTTCGACTCCCTCGGATTGCCCCTTCGACTCCCTCGGATTGCCCCTTCGACTCCCTCGGATTATCCCTTCGACTCCCTCGGATTATCCCTTCGACTCCCTCGGATTATCCCTTCGACTCCCTCGGATTGCCCCTCCGACTCCCTCGGATTATCCCTCCGACTCCCTCGGATTGCCCCTCCGACTCCCTCGGATTAACCCTCCGACTCCCTCGGATTGCCCCTCCGGCTCCCTCGGATTATCCCTTCGACTCCCTCGGATTATCCCTCCGACTCCCTCGGATTATCCCTTCTACTCCCTCGGATTGCCCCTTCGACTCCCTCGGATTGCCCCTTCGACTCCCTCGGATTGCCCCTTCGACTCCCTCGGATTGCCCCTTCGACTCCCTCGGATTGCCCCTTCGACTCCCACGGATTATCCCTCCGACTCCCTCGGATTGTCCCTTCGACTCCCTCGGATTGCCCCTTCGACTCCCTCGGATTGCCCCTTCGACTCCCTCGGATTGCCCCTTCGACTCCCTCGGATTGCCCCTTCGACTCCCTCGGATTGCCCCTTCGACTCCCTCGGATTGCCCCTTCGACTCCCTCGGATTGCCCCTTCGACTCCCTCGGATTGCCCCTTCGACTCCCTCGGATTGCCCCTTCGACTCCCTCGGATTATCCCTTCGGCTCCCTCGGATTGTCCCTTCGGCTCCCTCGGATTGTCCCTTCGGCTCCCTCGGATTGCCCCTTCGGCTCCCTCGGATTGCCCCTTCGGCTCCCTCGGATTGCCCCTTCGGCTCCCTCGGATTGCCCCTTCGACTCCCTCGCATTGTCAATTCGACACCAAATATAAGATGTGGTTAAGTACAAAAGAGATAATGTATTATCATATTCCTTGAGTTTTATTTTAATCAAATTTTAAGTCTCATTTTTCTTAACATAACAGATAATGTACTGACATTCTTTGAGTATATTTTAAAATATGTTAATCATATTTTTTTAAGTTTCATTTTTAGAAAAATATTCAATTATCCAGAGTTTTACTTAGAAAAATTTCACTTGATAATATTTTTAGTGAATTCAAGAAATTAAATTATTAAATTCCTCGATTGTCAATAATGTGGACCCAGTCTTCGCCATTTGTTCCAATTTATTTTTTGAACAACTGGTTGTTGTCGTTGACATCATTATCAAATTTTTACTTATTCTAAAACTCTTAAAATATCTTTATCAAATTCTTTAGATTTAAATCAAAATTCCTCGAATTTCACTTAATAATTAATCTAATTATTCGATTTTCACTTAAACAATAATCTAATTTCTAGAATTTCACTTAAAAATAAATCTAATTCCTCGAATTTCACATAAGAATGATTACTTAACAATTTAGACTTGACTTTCACCATTTGTTCTATTTTCATAAGCTTGATCATCTCCATTTTTATCATTTTCAAGAACCTGGTCGTCTTTATCATTTTCAAGAACCTCGTCGTCTTTATCATTATCTAAAAAACCGTCGTCGCCATTTTCTTCATTTTGAAATAATGGCCCCTTTCCAATGAGACTAGTTTTATCAGAAGATGCAGAGTCGTCGTTCTCCGATGTCTTGTTGTTGGAATGTTTCTTTTTATTAGTCGCTGCTTGGGTAGGTTCTTTATCACTTTTCATTCGAATTTCCTTAATTTTGCTTTGAATGGATTGTTTAAGGGCGATTTTGTTTATCGGATATTTGTTCATTGTGTAGTCTATGAAAACGTATATTAGTTAGTGTTACGGAATTTTGAAAACCGTATATTAGTTAGGGTTATGCAATTTCGAAAAAGGTACATAAAATGTTTACTTATTATAGTGTTCATTTTAACCGGATCTAGCTGTTTTTTCGCACACCGATCTGGATATGCATTAGACGGCTTGCCACTTATAGAACCTTCGAGCAATTCGTCTAACGAAAATAACCCTTGTAGGAGTCCACGGGCAAAGATTTTGGGATTTCCGCCGCTAGAAAACTCCAGATTTACCAATTCTCCTTTTCGTATATTCACACCATTTCCTAAGTCCACCTAAAAAAATTGGAGTTTATTTATATTTTATCGCCTTCAAGACTGAGAATGGAACCATTTTTGTTTCCTTTCATCATCAACACGCTCTAATATTTATCCGTGAAATATTTCTTAATTTTGTTAGAAAAGTTTTTCGTTTGCTTTTAATTATAAATCAGGAAAGCTTACTTAACTAACAATTTCATATTGGCATGGCAGCCGGGAAAATTTCTACAATAAAGCTTTGAAAATTTCGTTATAAATCTCATACACGTCTATTATAACACTGATTCATGAATGATTTATAAGATTAATGTGAGATCTTGTGCGAGAACGCGAGAAGTGAATAATTCCTTGTTATTGGTTCATGCAATTAATTTTGTACAATCTATAAAACTTTGAGCTTCACCATAATCAGTTCAAGGTCACAATTAAAGAACAAGTCTCAATGAGATCTTAAAAAGGCCTTTTTGTTCAAATTTCATTAGTGAAGTTTTTAAAGGCTTAAAGTTTAGGGATGAAACGTACAAAATTAGAAATTGGTGAAAGTTTATGACGTAATTTTGAATAGGAATTTCAGTGAGAAAGTATTATCTTTCGTGACGTCAGAATGGAATATTGAAACAAGAACCTAAACTAGAAATGGGAGCTACTTCAATCAAGTTCAAGACTCACTAGTATCTAATTTTTAGGACGATGTTTTTTAATTGGTCTCTTTTAAAGTTCTATAGACAAAAAACACTGGTTTAATTACGCTTTTTCTTTTACACGAAATTTCCTTCACACTATAAAAACTTGTCGACAAGACCTATGAAACACATGTTTAATTACTTAAAATAATACTTACCAATTCAAATTCAGGCGTTTGACTTGATGTAGATGAGTTAAGTTCCACACCAGAAATAACTTTTTCTAATCTTTCTTGCGTCTTTTTAAAACGTTTTACCATTCTGTCCATATCTAAAAATTAAAAAATTTAATTGTTATGATCGTAATATATATAATATTAAAAATTAATTCAGAAAACAAGAGAGAATGTGTTTTTTTCTGTTGTTTACTGTATTTTTATTTTTAATAAATAGAAAAATTTGCATGCTAAGAGGAAATGAAAAATATGGACACTAAATTTTGTAAGGGATTTTAAAATCATAAAGCACCAAAAAACAACTTTTTTTATATTTTTGCCAGTTATATACTTTTTTAAGGTAGTTTTTAAAATATTTACAGGGCAATCCTAGAATTTGAAGACTTGCAGATTGCTAGAGTTGTTTCAAAAATATATTTTATGATTTTAATGTTAACTTCCCATAGTAAAATTGCAATTTCAATAAGTGTCAGGAACTAGAAATTAAATGTGACACACCATGCATTTGTTTTAGTTTTTCTACTTCTTCTTGCAAACTTATGTTTTTTTTTTCTTTAGCTTTTCAATCTTTCCCAATAATTTTTCTTCCCGTTGATTCTGGGCCTCCTCCACATTCACTAAAATATCTTGATGTTGCTTAAAATAAAAATAAAATTATTATATATGGTATTCATTTAAAGACTGAGCACAGAGAAACATTTTCAGCCCCCCCCCCCCTTCTCAAACTCTAAGCCCATTGACCACCCCCTGAGCGCAAGCAAGATCGCTCTTTTGTTAGGTTCCAAGAAGCTTCCCTTATCATTGTAGTGGTGGCCACTTTCACTTATTTTCTTATCTAGTAATGTGTTTGAAGTCAGCAAACATCTGCAGCAGTACCCCTGTTTTGCTCGGATTTTGCGAACTCTTTTATTACCTACTCTTCTCCGAAAATACTCCTGTTTTGCTTAACAGTGGTATTGCTGCAGGTGTTCGCTGACTACAAACGCATAAGAAAAATCAGTGAAACTGGTCACCACTACGATGATAGGGGAAACTTCTTCGAACCTAACAAAAGAGCGACCGTGCACGCACTACGGGCACCCCTTCAATCGGCTTAGATTCACTTGGATAGAAATTTTTAGCTTAGAGAATGAAAAGATTAAGAAATATCAGTGACGTCACGCAACAACACCCATGGTATTTCCTATAAGTTAAAAAGTTTCTCACAAAATGGCTGCCTTGTTCAAAGCAATGGAATGATACTATTCTTAAAGAAAAAACCTTTTCAATATCGCAAGGCTTTTTGACCAATTATAAATGCAGTTCACGCCTCTTGTGTTCAAACTGACTAATTTTGGGGTTAAAAAAATCAAACTAAATCCAATTCTTTCCAAATACACAATTCTTACAATCCTTTGGGCTGGTGATGATTTGGTTGGACGCTTAGTTCCCTTCAACACCTCCTTCTTAAGGTTTCTCTCCATTTCTTCTGATGTACCTATGATAATACTAAACCATTAGTAATTATGCCAATAAATTAATGTAGTTAAGTTGAAGGGGACGGAGCTAGAAGGTACTAAAATATTGACAACTTCAGATGAGGTAGGACTGATTTTTAATTGGTAGGGAATTGGCTGGTTTAGTTTGTCCTAAGCTAACGGAAGACTATAATTCTACAATCCTCAACATTTATAGAATGACCTTCCATCTACCTTAAAAAGTACAATATATTTACAAAATTATTTCACTTACCTAAAGATATAATTTTTCCATTGGATGATTTCACCCCGTCTTTCCATTTTATTTGCACCTCCATATTTAGGAATTCCTTAAAGTCTTTGGCGGACGCGATACGTTTCGCTAAATCGGAATCTACCAGTTTTCGAATGGAATAGTTGTCAAAAATGTCCTCTTTCGTAATCCATTTAATTAGCATATGCAGACCATTGTCTCGAGTCTTTGGCGCCATTTTATACATCCAAAAATAGCTCTATCTTCTTTTGGCGCGAAATATTTTTAAGAAATCCGATTTCCGAAGAACTGTTCACGTACAACGGAGATGATACCCAAATGAAACAGAGGCTACAGAGCCAGATGACAAAGCTATAAGCCCCGGGTCTTCGCTCTTCGGGGTTTCGTCTTTGACAACCCCCTTCTTTTAGGGGGCGGTTTTAGAAAACATTCCAAATCTTGACCCAGTCCCCATACTGAAAATTCACAATCCGAGTTTTCAGCTTTTTCAAAACTAGGCTCCCTTCAATCTCTTCATCTTTAGGATTTAATTGGAGTGAAAGCCAAATTTATCTTTCTACGTGCTGATAATTCATACTGATTCTGCAGACTACAGTTGGTTCAAAATAGTATCCCGTTTCATGAGGAGTTTTTAGTGTCAGAGTATAGGTAGATCCCGCTCTCTTCTTATAATAGAGAAATACAAGTAGAGCGGGCGGCCTAGCATTGTGCGAGCAGAAAACATACATAGAATTAGGCCTTCAATAGACGTAGTAGTAAAAAAAGGAAAAAAAGTGTTTAAAGATGAAGATTAGGTTTTTTCACTTTCACTTACCTTCGCGTTGAAAAGTTTTCGAGCGCTTGTTAGGAAAAGCTACAACGCGGAGTTATTTAGGCTGCTTTATAAAATAAAAGCACTCAAACTTTATCGCTATTACCTTTTCCGTTAGCTAAACTTGTGTTAAGATTATTTCTGCAAGAACTTTCGTCGCGAATTTAGATATTCTTATATTATGTAAATATATACATTTCTGGCCCCTGTGTTTTGTCGAAGTGGTAGTTTAAAATTATAAGTATGTCAAATTATAAGGGTTATGTATGGACACATACCGCGAAAATACCAAAAAGATCACTAGCACGGTACAGAAAAAAACGAAGGGAGGCTATAGAAAAACCAGAACAGCCTATTCAAGCAACCGATAACCATAATACTTCTTCATCTTCGGATTCGGCTTCTGAGATGGATATCGATCATGATACACAGCAATTAATTTCATCTTCCGAAGATGAACAGGGGTAAGAGTTTCTACAATAACTAAAACTATTTAATAAGTTCTATAATAGCTAACACTAAGATTTATTATTTTAGGATGGATCAAAATGTTGATAGGCCCAATAGTGATATCTCCGAATCAGATAACGAATCAATTGATCTGCAATTTAATCAGAATACTGAGGAACAAGTCACTAATGAAATGGTATAAACTATAAATACAAATAAAAAATGCGCCGCTATTACAAAACCTTAAAGCGCCATAGCTATTATAAAAGTTCCCATCCATTCATGCACAGTCATATGCCTGCCCCTTTAATACGTCTCGTTAGAAAATAATAGCCCCTATTAAAAAGTAAATGTTGCCGTTACCAACTTGTTAATAATGTCTAGCCATGCTTCTTAAGTATTTATAAACAGGCTTTCCATTTGCATCTTAAGGCGAAAAGTATGAATGGTCTTGAAAGAATTTCTCATTATTCAAATACAGGATCTAAAATCACTAAATGCATTATATTGCAATTTAAAATATAAACTAAATATGCCACAAATTCAATATATAGGCGGTCGGCCAGAAATAATGTTGAAGGCAATTTAATTATTATGAAATTGAGACCGGGACATAATATTCATACGGTTTCCCCTTAAAATCAGACAGTTTTTTTCAATTCATTGAAGAAAGTTCAATATTATTGAGTTTATAGAAAATACTTATTTTGCATCATATATTATTAATTTTAGAATATTCAGGTAGAAAAAATTCAAAACATTGGTGGTGATGGGGGGATTTTACCAAGTTTTGAGCCCCGGAAAATATTTAAGTAAGGTTTAAGCCTAGCTACTTGATCGACCAAATATTTGATAGAGCTTAATGTCCGTTATCATATTTCGTGATTTATGTTTTGTTTTTTTTGTTTTAAACTTAATTTTTCAGGACAATTCACTATACGAAGGATCTAATCTAACATCGAAGGAAAGCATTATTTTAGTAATGAGCCATATCTTAAGATTTCACTCCTCGGATGAAGCTACGAAGAGTCTCTTGGAGCTACTTTACTGGCACTTGCCTAAAGATACTCCATTCCCCATAACAAAATATCAATTCTTCAAGCATTTTTCTGGAACAAGAAACCTAGTTACGCAACATTTTTACTGCCTGAGTAAAGATTGTTGCAATTATTTAGGAGTACCAGGCGACGGACAGAGTAGTTTGGAGTGTGTTGCTTGCCACTTATCTTGGAGAATAGACTATATGACAAAAAGTGGAAATTATTTTCTGGTATTCGATGTTAAGGACCAAATTAAAACGCTTCTAGAACGGTTGAATCTAACAGATAAAGATAGTTCTTTTGACGTTTCTGATATAACAGAGTCACGCAGCTATAAAAATAGAAAGAGAGCCAAAAATGATCTAACAATCACGTGGAACACGGATGGAGTCCCAGTGTTCGACTCTTCAACATTTAATATTTGGCCCCTTCAAATTACAATAAATGAGTTGCCATATAAATTAAGATCTAGAAATACTATGATTGCGAGTCTCTGGTTTGGCGAAACAAAACCCAATATGAACGCATTTTTGAAGCCATTTGTCCAAATAATGAACGAATTGTCCGATGATGGAATAAATTGGCAAAATAAGAATATGGAAATTATAAACACTAGAGTTTACCCTGGTCCTTGCACGGTTGATTCTATTGCCAGGTGTATGCTTATGAATATGACCCAGTTCAACGGTCAAAATGGGTGTCCGTGGTGTTTAAATCCTGGTGAGATTATAAATAGAGGAAGTGGCCATAGTAGAGTCTACGGAATGCAGTCAGGCAAATTTGATGAAAGAAGCCATGAAAGCATTCTTCAGGATGCCAGGATGGCTGGTGCAGAAGGGAATATTTCAAATGGTGTAAAGGGTCCAACTGTGTTATTTGAAATGAATTATTTTGATGTTCATGAAGATATAGTTGTAGATTATATGCACTGTTTAGATTTGGGTGTGATAAGGGCAACAACAAACCTTTGGTTTGATTCTAAAAACCACAAAGAAAATTATTATCTAGGCTCAAAGTTATCTGAAATTGACGGGCAACTTTTATCGGTTAAAGTACCTTCAGAATTTTCCCGAAAACCAAGGTCTTTAACTAAGAGAGCTTATTGGAAAGCTTCCGAATGGCAATCTTGGGCTCTTTTCTACTCCCCAGTTATATTGAAAGACTTTTTAAATAGGCAATATTATCGAAATTGGATCCTATTACTAAAGATTTTTCATGACTTACTGGCTGAGTCCGTAGCAATAGACAATTTATTTCAAGTACAAAGAAATGTTCTAGACTTTCTTTCTGGTTATGAAAATCTTTATGGTAAAGAAAATATGACATTCAATATTCACCAGGTTTATCACTTAGTGGAATGCGTCTCTAATTGGGGTCCAATTTGGAATTTCTCAGCCTTCCCCTTTGAGTCAAACAATGGTCGAATCCTCAAGCTTTTTAATGTAACTCAATATGTCCAACTCCAAATTGCCCAAAAATACCTGCTACTACAAAATATACCCCCACTAGTCATGCATGGAAACGCGTTCAAAGGCAATCCTCAAATTGAGCTATATTTCGATAAATTGACTAAATACTATAGTCTTTTCCCATCTAAAAGTCTTTCAGTGAACCACATAATCCTCGGAATTGCGTCTTCATGTTCTGTACCAACGAAAAAAGACTTGCAAATATTCGAAGAGAATAACATGAACATAAAAGATTTCACATTTCATCGAAAAGTTTCAATTAATGGAACCACTTTTGTTTCTAAAACTAGAAGTAAAAAAACCAACGACACATATTTTTGTATAAGTGAAAACGAAGTCGATAAATTTTACAAAATTAGAATAATTGTTTCCAACAGAAACAACAACGAAAAATTTATATCAGCCCAAGGTCTTAAGACCGTCAAACCTGCAGTCAGTGTTGCACAAAATAATTCAAAAATGCAATTGGAGAATTTTTATGTTGTGGAAGAAACATCAAACATTTCGCTGATACGAATTAATGATAAAATGAAAAAATGTATTTTTTTTTCTTTAAACAACAAAATTGTTATGTTGGTTGTAAAACGAATCCTAGAAGGAAATTAAATACTGCATCAAAATTGAGTTTTTTGTTTTGTAAATGTTTATAGAATGTTCTCCAAATTCAGTGTATATTTTCTCCAAATTCAGTGTATATTTTCTCCAAATTCAGTGTATATTTTCTCCAAATTCAGTGTATATTTTCTCCAAATTCAGTGTATATTCTATCCAAATTCAGTGTATATTTTCTCCAAATTCAGTGTATATTTTCACCAAATTCAGTTTATATTTTCTCCAAATTCAGTTTATATTTTCTCCAAATTCAGTGTATATTTAATCTTAAATTTTGTTTATATTTTATCTAATTTATGTGTGTTTTAGCATAATTTGATCTTTACCTAAAAAGTTTTTTTAGCTTGTTGAAACAGCCCATTCTCTATTCTCGGCACGAGTGACGTCACTGGCGTGTTTGTCTAGAGGCGGGTTATAATTACGTTTCTAATGCGTCTGTCTCAATTCGATTTTTTAAATAAAACGATGCTTATTGCTTGTTATGAATTTTACAAATTGCTTCCCATGAAGGTGGATTTTCTTAATATTGTTAGAAGAAATATTTTACCAGTATGAGCTCGTAGAACATTAACTTTAAAAAATTGTAGACGTATTAAAATCAAAATAGATATATTTTACTTTAATCATTTAACGTCGATTTAATTTAAACTCTTCCGAATCTACATGATCAAAATTCCGTATTACGCTGGATCCCGTCAAATAAGCGTCTTACAACGTATTATTGTAAAATATTTAAGTGGTAAAATTATTCTCTTATTGAGGATAGTTAATTTTTAACTAGCAAATTTGGGTTTATACACAATTTATTTCAATGTAATTTTATGTTTGTTTCTGTTTTATTAATTTCTATGTATAGTCTTTCTCTATTTTGGCTCTTTTTCGTTCCTCTCCCGAAATTGGTGAGATTTTACAGAATTTCTTACGGGTTGGGCTCCTGAAGAAGCCTAGTTTACGCTACCTTTGTCCAAGTCAAAGGTATTTTGTTGGCCGACAGCGCGGCACCTAGCTTTCCTCGTGGAACCGGTGCAGGTGGGGGTAAAGGGGAGGTTTTGATGAGGGAAAATGTAAGGCCCGCTGTCGTACCCCATTGCTCCTTCGCATCGTCATCGAAAAAACCCAACCCGTTAAAGGGAGAATGCAACCTAATTTCAAGTGATTTTTTATCGATTCCTTATTGTTTAAAAAGCAGCCTATTCCAAAAGTAATTTATTAAAACAAATACTAAACTAGAAACAAATTTAAAATTTACCCAAAAAATATGCTAAGCGGGATTCATGGAGCAACGGTATAAGGATTATTGACGGAAAATCCTAGGCGACTCGACGGAAAATCCTAGGCGACTCGACGGAAAATCCTAGGCGACTCGACGGAAAATCCTAGGCGACTCGACGGAAAATCCTAGGCGACTCGACGGAAAATCCTAGGCGACTCGACGGAAAATCCTAGGCGACTCGACGGAAAATCCTAGGCGACTCGACGGAAAATCCTAGGCGACTCGACGGAAAATCCTAGGCGACTCGACGGAAAATTCTAGGCGACTCGACGGAAAATCCTAGGCGACTCGACGGAAAATCCTAGGCGACTCGACGGAAAATCCTAGGCGACTCGACGGAAAATCCTAGGCGACTCGACGGAAAATCCTAGGCGACTCGACGGAAAATCCTAGGCGACTCGACGGAAAATCCTAGGCCACTTCGACAGCGGGTTCAAGGAAAAATTCGAGGGGATTGAAGGGAAAATTCGAGGGTATTGAAGGGAAAATTCGAGGGTATTGAAGGGAAAATTCGAGGCGGTTCAAGGGCAAATTCGAGGCGGTTCAAGGGAAAATTCGAGGCGGTTCAAGGGAATCTTCGAGGGAAAATAATTTTAAATTTAGCTTTAAATATATTTTTATACCCCAATCCCCAGACAATATTAATTGCCACTATTTCCTTAAGTATTTCTAAAGAATATCAAAGAAAAATTAATTAAGAGATATACTCTTAAGAATATTCTTTATCAGAATTGAGGAAATATTCTTAAGAATTTTTTCCTTGAATGTTCATTATATATTCTAAAGAAGCTTGGAGAATTAGTTCTTAAGATATTTTTATACAAAAAATATTACCAACTTTCTTAAGAAAACGAGATGGAAATTTTCTACGAAAAATTATATTTAGGGCTCTTTAAAATATTCTTAAGAGAATCCTTAGAGAAATTTTCTATGGAAGGCTCTCCCAAGATGACCTTTGAAACCAATAGGATTTTCCAAAGAATTACTAAGAATGTTTTTGTAAGGGAAGAAAAGGTTACTCATTTCATTTTTCAATTATTTGCATATGTAAATTCATAAAATTGATCAAACTTTGTAACAACTCCATGTGAAATTTAATATTCCTGGATTACACTTCAGAATCAATAATGTATTAAAAGTATGATCCCTAAAGTCAAATTGTTCGAATTTATTTACTAACTGTTGAATATTAATTGTTCAGATCATGTCAAACTATCTTTCTTCATTATGGTGTTTATCATTCTATATTAATCCAAAACAAAAATATCTTCTCTAAATTTAATCTATGAATATCGAGGATCTCTAATTTAAATAATACTCTTACATTAAAATTGTTTATTGAAATATTACTCTATTTCTGTAACGTATTAAATAAACTTCAAAAATCTTCGCCAAATATAGGAGATAAAACCAAAAGATAAATCGGAGAGTAGGTTAATAATCACTTTTAGTTTCTTCAATAATTATCCTGAGATTCTTAATAGACTTTAGAAGGAGCCTAAAGCCGTTTTAATATATTGAAACCTGCAACTCATTCCAAGGAAGAATTTCAATAAAAAATATTCTAACCATTCCCGAAAAATGGTAATCTATAGATGATTTCGTTCCAGATTTTTTGAAACAAACCTCAAATATTTGGCGCGACACTGCTGCAGTTAAGGCTTGTAAAAGCAGACAACCTAAACTAGGATGGACTTTATAAAATGACCTTCGATTTCTGAGTTAGACCGTTTTAGTTTTCAGCACTTCCGAAGTTATTCTCCCTTCAATCACCATGCTTGGTTTCCAAGAATAAAGCGACCATGAGGGTGTGTTATTTAACTGAACACTGAATATAACAGAGCGATAACTCCCGTCTATGAAAGAATTTATTCAGCGCCAAAACCTGGGACGGGCGGAATCACGGTAAACCAGTTTGTGGGAGGTAATATGGTAAAGCAGTGATGGATAGGAGTGAAATATATGGTTCTATAAAGTAACATATACACTAACATATACACTAACATAGAAACGGATAAAAGAGCCGTTAAAAAGCACCCGTTTGTATTGCTAATATTTCCTTTTCCAAGACTGGTTTAAAATATAGGATTATCTATACTTTTGCCAACCTTGAAACTAAAAAAAAAAAAAGAGTCGTTAAATAGAACCCGTTTCTACGGCAGATGTTGCCTTTTTCCAAGGGTGGAACGTATATAGAGTTTATAGATTCAACTAATAGTATTCGCGAGAGAGAATGACAGAGCCCCCATTCAACAAAGCGCGGAAATGGTGTTCATTGATGTAGTTTTAAACAAAATGATGACATCACCTCAACCAACTTAGAAGATTTCGTCTTTAATTCTAGGAAGGTTTTCACTCAGTTTCCATCACATACTCGTGTATAAGGAATTTTATTCGACTAATTGGCTTGCTAATTTGGAATTCTAGTACTCCTTTGTAAATGTTATGCAATTTGGTACGTTGTTTAAAATATTTTATCGATTCGTATAATTCGCTTCGTATAATTCTTCTAAAATATTCGACGATATACAATATACTCTGAAAATCAAAATTTATATTCTCGTAATTTAATAAATAGAAGATAATTTACTCCATTTTGTAATATTTCCATTTTGGTACCAATAAATGGAGTTCTAAAGGAATATTACTAAGTTATATTCTCTTTTTAACACCATTAGGGGTGTGGAAAAGGAATGTAAAGATTGCACTCCCATAAGACACCTTCTAATGTTACAAATTTAATCCCTAAATGGAGTGTAAAAGGAATAAATTAAGCATATTCAGTTTTTAACTCCATTTGAGGTGTAAAAAAGGAATAAAATTATTTTTATTCCCTTTCTACACCTTTTCACGTAGAACCTTTATATTCCCTAAACAGAGTTAAAAGGGAATATAGGAAAAAACATTCCCTTTATTACACCATTTTAGGGTGTAAAAAAGGAATAGAATTATTTTTACTCCCTTTGGACTTCCAATTAATTCCCTTAAAGGAATAAAAAAAGATATTTACACCCTTAATACACCTTTGGAACTCCCTTTTTTTTAGAGTGTATATTGGAAGAATGAAGGAGAATGAAGGAGTTTTCAAATTAATTTCGAGATTATTTTGTTTCATTCATGTAGCCTCTATTCCAATAATTATTATTGGCCACTTATTAAAGATGAAAGCTGTGTCTTACCAGCAGGGGCGTCGGAAGTTATTTTTAAGTGGGTGGGCCGAGTAAGTTAGACGAAGGCAAAAAATAAGGGCGTCTGGAAATTCATAGAGTTATGAATTATTGAATATATATATATATATATATATATATATATACATATACATATACATATACATATACGAATTTAATAACATATACACTACATACAATACATATACACTTACATACAATCTAGTGTTTGACTTAAGATCTGTTCATCGTGAAGTACTCCATTTGAGGTGTAAAAAAGGAATAAAATTATTTTTATTCCCTTTCTACACCTTTTCACGTAGAACCTTTATATTCCCTAAACAGAGTTAAAAGGGAATATAGGAAAAACATTCCCTTTATTACACCATTTTAGGGTGTAAAAAAGGAATAGAATTATTTTTACTCCCTATGGACTTCCAATTAATTCCCTTAAAGGAATAAAAAAAGATATTTACACCCTTAATACACCTTTGGAACTCCCTTTTTTTTTAGAGTGTATATTGGAAGAATGAAGGAGAATGAAGGAGTTTTCAAATTAATTTCGAGATTATTTTGTTTCATTCATGTAGCCTCTATTCCAATAATTATTATTGGCCACTTATTAAAGATGAAAGCTGTGTCTTACCAGCAGGGGCGTCGGAAGTTATTTTTAAGTGGGTGGGCCGAGTAAGTTAGACGAAGGCAAAAAATAATTGCGTCTGGAAATTCATAGAGTTGTGAATTATTGAATATATATATATATATATATATATATATATATATATATATATATATATATATATATATATATATATATATATATACATATACATATACGAATTTAATAACATATACACTACATACAATACATATACACTTACATACAATCTAGTGTTTGACTTAAGATCTGTTCATCGTGAAGTACTTCATAAATAATCGGTGGCACAACCTACCTCTAGAGGCAGTAACTTAGAGAAGTTTTCCACTAAATATACATAGATAGCAGTATCAAAGGTTTGATGTGGATATTTTGGCGGGAAATTTGATTGGCTTAGAAACAAAGTAGCATTTTTGAAGAAACCACGTGATTAAACTCACAAATTACATGAAATATGTTTTTACTAATTGGAAACTCTAAATGAACACTTTATTTAAGTATATTTTCATCACAGTCTTGCATATTTGCTTACAAGGAATATTTGCAGTAAATCTAGTTATTCACTGTATGGAAGCTCCGAATACAGCTTTTCTTTCAGGACTTTTATTTACGAACTCTGATATAATGTTTTCAATATCCAATTCCCCGGATTTGTCACGATGTATATGTAGTAGAAGCAGGTGCGTTATGCGCTTTTGTGTCATGGTAGATCGGAGATACGTCTTAACTCGACGAAGAGCACTAAAAGTCCTTTCGCCCCCAGCTGCTGATGCAGGTACCGTTTTCAATAAGCAAACTAGTTTAACTATTTGATCTAACAAACTCAAGACAGCTTTGTCACGAGTTTTCAATACTTCGGTTACTTGATCCAGGGCTTGAATTTCCCTTTGACTTTCTTTAGGCATAATAGCTGAAAGCATCGTAAGTTGAGCTTGTAAGCGATCAACGTCGAAATCCGAAATATTAGGGCCTAGCTTCTCCTCGATAATTTGTTTTGAAAGCGATTGACCCTGACTAGCTTCCAAAAGAATACTTTCCAAGTTTATAAGTCGATCAATTCCAGGTTGATCGAAACGTTTTTCCAACTCCGAAGTAACGTAGTCAAGGAAGCTGAAGTATTCTTTTCTCATTTTCTCTTTGGCACTAAGAGACGCGGCCTCCGATGGATTATTGGTTTGTTCGAAACGCCTTGGGACTTTCTTTTTTCTGGGTTCTTTTGGATCCTTTAGATTAAGCTTTTTAGCCATGTCTTCTGTTTCGCTCCAATATAGATCGAAATACTTATCGGAACGAAAATCTTGAAGTGTTTTATGTAAAACTAGAGACGCATCCTTTGCACCACATACGGTCATATTGACGCTTTGTAGTGTTTTAGCTAAAGTCTCACAAGGTTTAAATATTGCCAAGGAAACACGAATTCCAAAAGCCGTTTCAAATTGCTGCAGTCTGGTTTGGTACCCCTTCAATGTTGCTCTTCGATCATCACTTATAGAACCCTTTTCGCTCAAGATATCGCAAACGGTTTTCTGAACTCTCTCGTAATGGTCTACGAATCTTTGAATTGAGTTCGCCCGTACAGTCCAACGTGTTGGACATAATGGAATAAGAGCATCAATCGTTTTTCTCTCATCCTCTTGATTAATCGTTGGAGTAATTACAACGTTAGTATAAATTGACTTCCTTTTTGAAGATTCCAAAATAATATTTGAAACGTCCTTAACCGTCGCCAATGCATCGTTTGCTAAATCGCACTTTCGGCCGCATTCTTGAAGTACCAAGTCCAACGCGTGGTTGCAGCAGTGAACATATATGGATTTTGGTTGCAAATCCTCCACTTTCACTTTCAAACCGTTAATAGATCCAGACATATTTGCAGCCCCATCAAAACAATGTCCTCTGAGATTATCAAAATTAAGACCAATACGTAGTAATATGTCTTTAATCACCGCGAATATAGTAGCGGCCTTGGAATCTGGTGCGTTGTACATGCCAATGAAACCTTCGAAAGCTTGCAACGATTCTGGGTCAACCCACCGAATACACAAGGTAAACTGTTCCTTACCTGAGACGTCGGTTGTTCCATCCGCAATAAGGGAAAAAAATAGACTTTTCTTAATTCTTTTAATTACGTCTCTCTGAACACTTAACGCCATTAATTCCAAAATTTCGTTTTGTATGTCAGCGCTTAGCCATTTGTCTCTTTTATTTAACCACATTTTAAGAGCTGGAATGTCTTCTGCCCGTTCGCGTAACAGTTCATGAAAATTTCCTTTATCATTATCGTGACCTCTTATGGCTTGGCCGGTCCGCGCTAAATAACGAAGCGAACTTATGATAACTCGAAGCACTTGCCTATTGGACAATTGTTCTTCTTTCGATTGCTTACTGATAAGTTGGAAAACAGAAGTTGCTGCTACTTTGGCAGACTTTAGGTGGTACGCACTTTTTTCATGAGTTTTAAACTTCTGGAGGGCCCTTCTCCAATTTCTAAATCCTGTATCGAGGAATGCTAGTTCTTGACTTTCATCATGTCAATCGTGCCCCCTTTCTTTAAAAGCTTTAGCGCATGAAAAGCAGAGAACCGCGTCACGTACACTGTCATAATGAAGCCACTGATATATATTAAATCAACTACTTTGGCAGGACCGACTCGACTCATTTTTCGGAAAACAAAAACTTGCGTTCGGAAAATTTCTTTCTGTTGGTAATTCTGAGCTTAACTGAGACTTTTGGGTGAAGGTTAAAGTTGAAGGAGCTATAATTTGTGATGTTCCACTTTCGTTCGAGCAGCATGGTGATTCAACTTTATTCAAGGCTTAGAAATCGGAAACTGGTTTATTCTTAGTCTGGTCACTACTTTGTTGTTCGTTATTACTTGAACTACCAGGTCTTTTCATTATCCAATCATAAACAGATTTGTTCTTTTTAGACATTTTTAATTTTGCTCACTTGTTATGTATTTATAAATAAGCAAAGCTAAAAGGCTGTCACTGGACCTGTAACATGTTTAATCGAGAGGCACTGAGGCAGTGGCAAAAGAAAATAGGAGGGAGAATATATTTTCGCCTTAGTGTTTGGGCTTGCCCGGGCCCGGCTAGGAGAGGGAAACGAATAACTGTCCCTATGTTTAGCGTGTTGACAAATAAAATGTGCAATATATTCTCGAGTAGATCGGCAAATCCGAGAGAGATAGCAGGGGGAGTTGCGAAATGCTTTAGCCTCTATAGACTTTGTACCTCTAGCGGTGCCAACACCCCTGGTCATTTCGAGGAAGGAAAATAAGCTCTACATTAATTTCTGAATTTTTATAAGAATTATGTTTTTTTTTTTTTTTTTTTTTTTTTTTTTTTTTTTTTTTTTTTTTTTTCGTGAAGTCGGTGTTGTAGATTCGGACTTGAAATCCGAGTGGGCTCAGCCCCCCCAGGTTCGATGGTCGAGGGGGCTTGAGCCCACCCTGCCCCCCCGCTTCCGACGCCCCTGCTTACCAGAAAACATAACATTTAATTAAATCCTATATCTTTGGTGTCGCTTGGGAACACAAATATTTGGAGGATCAAATAATTAGGGATCTTCTACGAGTACTGGTTGGGGACCTGGATCAATGCAAATATTGACCCATCTCGAAAATTTCCATATGTTGTGATCCAGATTAAACTCATTCGTTGCTAGCACTATTTGACTTTAAAATTGTAAAAAAAAATATATATATAATTTTGTCATAATATGAATATTAGCATAATTTAACATAATTATGCCTTTTTCACTATGGACTACGTAAGCCTAAAGTGTCCTTCCTCCATGGTAATTGTATCTTATTACATATCAAAAATTTAAACCCATTTCCCCTACGACTACCTTTATTGGGGCTTATAAGCAGACGAAAGTGAAAATAAGTTCTAGGATATAGCTTAATTGCGGCATACTTATGTTTAATAAAAATAGTATGGGTTTTAAAAATCTGCTTTCTGAGTGCTGACAATTGAACGTGGAACAATCTATAGGATTTGTTTGGGGCACGATAGTTAAGTTTTCAAGCACTTAGTCAGTGTGGTTATGTTTAAAAAAACTTTCTCGTTTGCATTTTGATGATAGAATATAGTGGGAGGTATCATTTTTTTCAGAAAAATGAGACAAATCCGAATTTTGATGGTACTAGTTCGTGGAAGACGTCGGGTGGGCGCTAGCCCACCTCAATGATTTTTTTAACTTTTAATTATTTAAATACTATGATTAAATAAATTTAATTATATTAACTTCTAAATATGTTAATGCTGGTCTAAAAAATCTTCACAAAAAAACCGAACTTGATATGTAACATATTACGCCACCAGGGGGGCAACAAAGCTAACCCCGCCCACCCTCATTCAACTTCGTTAATATTTCCAAAAAATATGTTGTGTGAGGTATCAAACGAAAACGTACCACTAGTATAATGGTGTTAACGCATTAGAAGTGTAATTCGATGAGTTAAAATGAAATTAATGCATTTAGAAGAGAATAAGAAAATCTTTTTAATATTAAAATAGAGCTTTAATGATGAATTTTGATAATTTTGTATATATATTGAATTAATTGTTTTAAATATCCATATCACTGTCTTCAGTGCCACTTGAATCGAGTTCAATATTCTCATTTTCAACATAGGCATTATCACAGTTTTCTTCATCCGCTCCATACAAACACATTTCAGTGCAACGCATACGTGGTACTTGTGACGTACGCTGGCAATTGCATTTGACGAAATCGAGGATTTCTTCAGGCGCGCATGGCAAATCGCAAAGCACTGGCTCATAGCCTCCGTTTTCTAAATTCCACCCATATTCTGTAGCTGGAGGCAAATTCGGGTGTTGCAGGTGATCTTTGTTCCATTCCATGCATTGAAAGTGAGCTCGACGAATCGCTGGCATCAGAGCGCCAAGAGTTGGCGGAAGCGTTTCTCCTTGGTTACTCTTTTTAGAAAAAAACCACCATCGAAGTTCTGACAGTCTAGTTTTTGTATATACTTGGTTTGACTTGGAGTAAACAGAGCATATGAATTTTTCTACTCCACAAAATACTTGTTCCGAGATATTATTTCCATGTCCAAGAAGTGCCAATGCTTCCAGGACATTATTTTCGGCCACCAGAAACTTATGCTTTTAAAGGCCCAAGAGCATCATAAATGGTTTTAATGTCAATGCGGAGCATTTTTGTTCCAGTTCAGACAAATGTTGAAGTGGCGCGAAGCTGAGGGTATCGTCTAACAGCTAATACAAGAACATCAGTGTCCGGTGAATAAATTGAAAGTTTTTTGGCTCCTCGTTGGGCAGAATTCACAGCGTGGAGAATTATCTTCGTATCAGCCTCTTCATGCGAACTGTTCAAGTCGATAGTTTCAATATGAGTAGCAATAGCTTCATTTCTGAAAGCTACAACTACATTTTTTCCTCTTCGTTTACCCTCATTAACAAGGGAGTGCCCTAGGTAAACGGTCAACTCATCTTTCGTTTTGATATGGGAAAGCAATTTTTTTAAAGGAATAGAACGTATCTGTGTGGTGCTCTCGATCTTGTATCTAACAACCATAGATTGTTTTTGTCTGTTTTGACGAGTTGCGTTTTTAAGAGAATTTCCGATATAAGTATCAAATACCACGTGCATTTCGTCAAAATGTCCATATTTGGAAAATATACGATTGCAAAAATGTTCAAACAGATCAGAGCACGTCTTCAAGGTTTTGATGTTCATAGATTGAACCTCCGCCATACCATCGACTATAGCCACGTCGAAACAGTCCTCTTCCTCTTGCCTAGAACTATTATTATCTTCATCTGTATTTTCATGGGGCTTCGTTAGTGCAACAAGATGATGAAGTAGTTTTGCTTTGTCGCCGCCGTGATTTAGAGATCCATCTGCACTAAAAAGTGATCTAGGAACGACTGTTAATTCAAATTTGCTAATGATGTCCTGCAAATTCATATCTGGCCTCGATCGGCATAAGAGAACCATACGCGTAAAAAGGTTACGGTCCTCTTTCAACTCCACAACACCAACTTTGGTTTTTACTTTGACTTTCTTAGCCATTGCGCTGCAAAGCTGAAGATTAACGTTCTTTAACGGATCCCACAAATTAACTTTACCCTCTACAATCCTTTCCTTAATAAATTTTTCATATTGTTCAGATCCAACAACTGTCATATCGCATACGTCTTTTTGTACTTGTGGCACTGCGACAGACTTGGAAACAAGATTAACTAGATCGCCTCCTTCATACGTGATAGGATTTGTGAAGTTTTCAATCGTGGAAATGAGCTTGAGCACGTTATTAAGTTTCCGAGATGACACTGTTAGCGTATCCTCGTGATGTTTAGACTTTTTTGGAGCGGAATTTATTCTAATGTTTGTCCCAGACATTAGTTTGGTTTCTTCTGACAATTTAACTAACTGTGGTGAAGTGAGAAAAAATTTTGTAAGTGTTTCTGGACGAAGTGTTATTCCAATAAGTCCACCAAGAACTTTCATTTTTCTGTTCTCTTGCTCTAGACCTTCATCTCCACCAAGGCTACAGAAAGGAACATTGCTTTTCTTTGGCGACCAGGCTCCCTTTTTCAAAACATCCCAAGTGTCAGGATCCTCATCCTGTAGGGCCTTCATTTCTGCTAAATGCCAAGCTGACATAGCAGCGTAATTTTTTAAATCCAAGGCAAAAAAATACTTCGTGAAGTCATCCAATGATGCTAGTCGGAGATTCCAATTAGCGTTGCGAACAGATCGAATAAAAGCGAGAAGGGAGAAAACCATATTCATGTATTGTTTAACCATCGAAAACGTTGGGCTTTTTGCGGCTAGTTCGGAGGAAAAATGTTCGAACTTCTCCGAAAATCCAAATATTTCTAATCGGGCAGTGAATTGGCTGTTCGAATTGGAAATCTCTTGCGGGTTCCTTTGAATCCACGATTTAAAAAGATCTTTCCTGAGGTCATCACATTCCGCTTTTTCTTCTGGATATTTTTCAAAGAATAATTCACAAAACAATGCAAATAATGCATGTACCATTGTTAAATGCGCTTCAATAGATCTTCGGAGGGGTTTTCCTTCCAAAATTCGTCGAACTGTTTGAGAGGTATACAAACCAGCTTCTACCCACATCTCTGGAATACCCGTAAGCTCTACAAATTTACCAATTGCTCGTAGTTCTGCCATTTCAATGTGTAATTCCCCTGGTAGTAATATCCACTTCTTCTCGGATAGCGCCATTTCAAGTTGTTTCATAGGGCTGTATAATCCTAAATCCATGGTAACGATTGTCTGGGAATTGATAAATGGTGATATAATTCGGTTTATTTTCCCAAAAACATCCATAACCGTAAGCTGTACTGGTCGTTCAGTTGGAGAAGAACCGATAATTGGGAGAACTGCGATGCGAGTTTTATCTTTAGAATTGTAAATCAAAGAGTTATGCGCTGACCACGTTAAACCACCCTTTGCCAGGTCTTCAACAACATTAATCTCTCTAAGACTTCCAATTCGGGTCATCATCCATGCTAAATCGTTGTAGAGCGCAAGTTTCATTTCATGAGAAACATCCCATTCACGGATATACCCAGGGAAAATCGGATTTTTAGGTCGAACTGATTTTGACACTGCGCAAGGTAGCATCTCATAAATAGAACTTGGGATCTGTGTATTTTTGGCCTCTTCCGTAAATGAAAAAGTTTCTTCAACGTCGTTCTCGTTTACGTTCTGATAGAGAACCATTACCGTTACATGCATGGTGCGCTGACCATCCGATGTATCTTCCTGAAAATCCAAATTATCAAAAGCAAACGTTACGCTTCTTCCTTTCATGAAATCAGGAGGGATGTAAACACCCTCGTATTCATTCATTTTTGTTAGTACTTCTTTGACTAGAAGATTTTGTACATCTTGTAGCCTAGAATAGCCGACGCTCATTCCCATCTCACTTAGGAAGTTAATCAATTTGGCACTGCTTGTTTCTTTGTGGATTGTTAAAGCAAGGGCATTTCTCTCGTTCTTCTTAATTTTTTGGAATCGAGGTCAGTAGCTTGCCGTGGAGTTAAAGTTTCGAACATGAGAGATTGGGCTAATATTATTGCCCTTTGATCAATTTCGCTGCAACGACTAGAATTCGACGAAAGCGTAGCCTTTCCTATCATGCACCACTTGAAAAACAATATAAGTTCTTGTGGTATTACTGTGTCATCTAATTTAAGAGATCCATTAAACTCCCATTTTTTTGAGGACGTAATTAACTTTCTTATCACGTTCGCAGCCTTGAAAAGAGCTCTAAATTGATCTTCATTGTTTTCATCTTCCAACTTTTGTAAGGCTGAATCTTTGGTGCTTTTAAGTGATACCCTTTCAGAAGATCGCTTTTGTTTTGGATATGAAAACTCTACTCCCATAACTCTATCCCTCAAAAATTCTTTCACTTCTCTTCGTGACATTAACTTATCCTTGCTTGGATCGAGACCTTTGAGTTACAAATATTTAGATAGGCGTTATGTAAATCAACTACAGTAGCTATGCCCTCCTCTTTGAGACAGTCTTCGACGAGATCCAAAAACTCAATTTCTGAAGCTACATTTGCTGGTTTATCACTCCTAGCGTATCTTTCCTCTTCTCCTTTTCGACGAAGTACATTTTTCACGTTTTTTGTCCAGCAATTAAGATGATACATAATGTCAATAGCATGCGTGTCAGTATCTGTAATGCATTCGCTTAGGCGAACGCGCCATGTATCATTGCCGCTTAAGTCCACGGCTTCTTTCAAAAACGTTCCGCTTTGATCATACGATATTACATTCAAGGGGTATTTTTTGGTTTCAGTTCCATCACAGAAAAAAACATTTAGATTTTACATACTTGGAAGTTTTGCTTCGAGTAAAACTTGATCCACTTGCGGTTGCGCTAATAGTTTCGAAATTACTCACTTGCGGTTGCGCTAATAGTTTCGAAATTACTCACTTGCGGTTGCGCTAATAGTTTCGAAATTACTTTCCGGTGAGATACTTTCATTTCTTAACTTTTCAAAGTTTTTTTGAACGCGGTTATGACGGGATTTCAGAGTAAACCCTTTATATCAAGATATATGCCAGGTACAATTACAGCTTCTAAGATTTTTTACCGATAAGTCTCCTTTCATGAATGTTACGAAGATCTCGGACTCTGGATTTTTAAGCGCAGCAAATTCGGACATCAGCTGAGAGATCTTACGCAAAGATTGCTCTTCGGGATTCTTAACTAACTTCTCCCTGGTTCTTTGTTTGCAAAAAATGCAGGTATCCGTCTTTAATGCACTTGCCATGTTACACTTGTTTAAAAATACTAAATTGTGATCCTTAATATATTGAAACCACTATTTTATCCAAAGAATTTACCTAAAACGTCGAGTTTCAAACAAGAGCGAAAACAAAACTACCTTTACACAGTCTCATAGACCTACCGAACTAAAGTTCAGTGAGTATCGGCTTGTCCTGCGAATTATTCTACAAAAAGTCATAAAGATAAGGGTAGTAAAATTCGAACCTTGAACTGGCCAGTAGCTGTCACTAAGATTTTAGTCTCCTGTTTCACCCCATCTCAGCCCGCCACCTTTTGACTCATTATATTCCATTATTTTTATTTTCTATGGTTTCACAATGCCTATACCCGTTTAAAAGTATATAATAGATTTTATTATTATAGGATAGTAGAGATACAAGTTCTAGAGACTTTTGTTGGAATAAACTATCATTTTTCTAAATAATAGTCCCTATAATGTATAAATCTTCTTCCTCGTTAAGGTTTAAAACGAGTGCCCCTCTGCCTCTTTTCTGGCTGAATTCGTACCACGCCGCTAATTCAAATTAGACAAATTGAATCCAACGTACCTGGCCTGAAGGGATAACGATTCAATAACCCCTCTAAGAATATGTCCGTGCTATCTTCCGGTAGGTCAAGCAGCTGTGACTTCGGCCGAAGATTATGGACTCGTTTCTCCGGCTGATTAGTGTTGATATAAACCGTAGCTTGACTAGCTTTGGACACCGTGATCTGCAGGCAAAAATAAGCCGCTTCTTGAGCAGAAACCTCCTGCCCACTGAGAAATTTCTTGGCAATTATCTTTAGCCTTTGTTTAATCGTGGAGCCTGCCTTCTTAGCAGATTTTATGGCCTATAGTAGTATCTAAGATATTCCTCGTTGTGATTTTCCAATGTAGGGCGATTTGAATATCCATATTTGCACACCATAATCTGAGAATGTCTTTTTTATTAGCTTTCACTCTTCTCGAGCATGCAGATCTCTTCAGACGAATGGTCTTTTTCTTCAGTTTCAGACAGACACAGTCAATGTAAACCTGTTCCGTCATTTTAAGAGGATTGAAAGTTTTCTCGAATGTTTCCTGAGATCCGCTTCAAGAGTTAGAGCAAAGATTGCTTTCTCTACTCTTTCTGATTCTTTTTCAGTGCAATACACGTAGTCCTCGGTCTAGTTTCTCAGATCCGGATCCTGAAGATACGTCCTGGGCACTGGGGGCCATGGAACTCCGAAACGGCAAAGTGTCCTTTCACCCTGCTTGACCTTACACGTTCTCGTGTGTTTGTGAGGCTGAAGCGGAATCAGGCCAGTCAGCTTATCATCTTGGGACTTTTCGCAAGATATATAATTATCAGCAAAGTGTCAACTTCATCGGCGTTCGAACCATCCGCATTGGAGCACCAGAAACCCAAATTAAGCTGTGGATATGTGGGCTTCCTCGATGCTGGAACTCTACTCCGTAGTATAGTCAACCACAGCCCCCTAACGGTGCTGCTTTGCTTCTTAGGGACTTCAACAAAGCTCGAAACCTGTGGTCAAAATATCGCGCGCAAGTAATTCGATCTTCTTGAATTAACTTGTCTTTGTCTTGAAAAGATATAATTTTAATTTACTGATCTGTTATTCGACTTTTACCAGCAGTAACCAGCAAAGCGTTGATCAGCTTGCCAACGCGTTTCGGCCAGGCTTACTGTCATAAAGAATTTAGGAATGGCAGGTTTTCTAGCCATAGCTTAAAGATCTCTGGATTTACTTTGCCAAAAAGCTGGAGAGTTCCGAAAATCCGAAATCCGTCGTCATGATTAATTAATTCTTCTAGATCCCTTTCGACTCTCAATCTCCCATTCTCCCTGCGCTAAAGCTTTGACCATCAGCTGCCGTAGTTTTACGCAAGCAAATATAAATGGCTTGACTAACTTTCAGGGTTTCAATTTTAAATCACTTAAAAAAATTAGTTACGTCACTGGTACACCTTCTATCCGAACAAAGAGCGGGAAGTTTTTCCCCGCCAGGCTCATTACTAACGGCCCAAGAACCCTCAATAGATCCTGCTTCCTCCTCTACCAGAGCCCTAGCATTTTCGTTAACGACGAAATCCACGACCTCTTCTAACGCAGAGAACAAAAGTTCTTCGGATAGTGTGACGTCATTTTTTCTATAAAATGGCCTGCCTACTAATAACCAAAGGGCATCTAGAATTTGCTTTGGGCGTACGGTTTCGAATATGAATGGATGATCGTACTGCATGCGACGCATCAATTTAATATGAATTGTATGAGTGTTATCCGGCAGCCTTGGCAAAACTGAACATGACGTATCCACATTTCAATTAACGTTCACAATCGTGCCCTTAGAACCCTTGGAAACACGGATTAAATTGTTTCGTATCTAAAGAAGCGTTAATTTATAACTAGTTCTCTTTTGCCGTATACGAAACGCTCTATATTCCCATTTTCCTTCAACTCTTTTTCTCCTCACTGGCTTTACCAACGCTTCTCTCCCTCGTTATTTTTTTAATGTTCTCGGCACTTACAGACTCCGAGGCTTGCGGTTGCTTATATCAAACTCGAGGTATCGAAACGATATTTAAAGATTAGATATCAAATATACGTTGTATTTAAAACAATTACTTTATACACGAGTGCTTTGAAGTACAATAACATAAATGTTATAGAAAAATCAACTTGTTGGTACGAAAATCTTTATGAGCAATTATTTAATAGTTTAGTAGGCACCCAAACATACAGGGACGGATTGGAGGTGAATGTTCAATCTGCGATTAGTCTCCGTACTAGTCTGTTGTTCAGAATCTTAACGGTCGCGGGATGGATTAACGAATATTCACAATCCTAAGAGGGCTTGTCTGGTATCTCCCCTCAATTGGAAAAGATCGAAAATCAACAAATCTCAGTAGTTTTGCTCCGCCTCGTTTATATCCTTCTAACTCAATCTTGATTCAAACGAGCTAGACGACTACTAGTGAAAATCGGTGGTGGGTACGGCGACGGGGATTTCTGGTTGGGCGGTAACGTACGCCAATATTCCTTGGTCCACTTTGTTTTCCTACTCCAATTATTAAAACTAGTGGATCCTTTCTGAGGAGCGGTCGTATCCCCCAGAAATACTTTTGGCGTACATCTGCCGATCTCGCCCCGAGCCTGCTTAGACCCTTTACTACGACTATAGTGTGATAAACCGTTATTGGTCCACGTCCCCACGTCATTTAAGACCCGCTTAGTCGCTGGAGCGGTTCTCTTGCATATCTCTAGTTTTAATTGGTTTCTTTCTTCCTCGGAGTGAGAACTGGTGGTGACAACGCTCGACCTGGTGGAGGGGTTTATGTAAATTAAGATTAGCTGCGAGTTCATTGCTATTTGTAAAAACATTTACTGTACTCTATCACTAATAGTGATGAACCATCCTAATATGGGCCAAATAAACAATATAAACAATAATCCAAACAAATAAATAATAATAAAATAATAGAATCGTACAAAGAATACTAATCATAATAAACATAATAAAACCATGGTGCACTCATGTATAATAAATTAAATAACATTTGAAGGCTGGTACCCCTGATAGTAGACGAATGTTAGATATAAAACTCGCGAATTACAGTGAGACTTGAAAACGCACGCGAAATTATATTTCGCGCACGAAACGCGCACAGGCGTCCAACTTGATGGCGCGCCTCTCGCGTCCATCATAAAATCAAGGAACTATGCCCCTCTTTATAAACGCGATGTCGGGAATTAGTATTTTATTTCAATAAGTTTAAATTAAAAATATCTAGAAGATTTGGTACCTCCGTACTCGGTTCTTCTTAAAACTAACCTTCGGGCACCAGATAGGAAAGAAAATTGTAATTGCTACCATGTCGCTTTACACGGTGGACATGGCAACTAAAAGGAATGGCAGAATAATCTTCTTAAAACTAAATACACTTGGCACCGTTTTAAAAAAAGAAAGCTCCATGCGCCAGAAAAACTCTTACACCATGTATGAAAATACTTAGTTTTTTTTCTCACGCTTGATCGGTGGGACGATAACTTTTTCTGGTTTTTCCCGCATTTCTCTGGCGATTCGGCTGACCAATGTGTTGATCAGTCTGGACTCCTGGGAATCCTCGTCGGCGACGAACTTCAATCGTCTCGAACTTTGCTCCGAGATTTGAGACGCTGAGACATCTTTTATATCAGAATAATATATAATAATACAATACGGCCGCTGTAACGTTACAGACACCGGTTTCGATATTGTCTGTTTATTGTAGGGTGCTCTCGCGAGCGAATAAATTAAACTTTTCGTAGAATTTTTCACCGTTGTTCATGATTTCACAGTCGGGTATGGAATCAAGATCTGTGGGGGGTTGCAGGCTCCGGCGTCAACAGTTATTGGTGGTTGCGGGTCGCCACCCCCGGTTTGGCCCCTTCTTCCTCGTTCAGGTCTGAATAGTCCCAGTCCGTGGGTAGGGGGAGGTCCATGACAGGGTCCGTATTCCCCCAGAGCTCATAGCCTCCTCAGACCCCGTACTCCCCTCAAGATCGTCCAAAACCGGGTCATATCCCGATCGTGCTGGGACCTCATGAAGTCTTCCAAGAGCTTGATCTCTTCATCTATAGAGGTCTTTAACTCCTCAGTCCGTTTTTCCATTCGGATCATGTACGAGGGTCTTAGCCGCTCGGGGAGGAGACTCCAGAAAAGATTCAGTTGTTCGATGGTCTGGCACTCTTCGGGGCTCTTTGGGGCTTGCTTAATGTACCCCACAAGATCCAAGAAAGTTTCAATGAGGTTAAAACTCACATGTCGGAGGAAGGTCGGCAGCGTTGTGGGAACGTCGGTCGGATTGACGTTGAGCATGAAACACAACCAGAAATAAAACACGTAGATTTTCTTCAGGGGCCACGGTCTAGACCTGCTACACATAATTATGAGTAACGCAGGACAATCTTTTGGATTCTGATTCCTTGAGGTTAAGGGAAAGTACTTTACTCCGTAACGTAGATGGGAAATTGAAAAGTGTGAATCAAAAGCACCCTGTTACTTCTACTCTTTCATTTCAATACACTACATTTCTTTTCATCTTTTATTTAAGGTAGGGTTAGGTTAGATTAATTTAACGTCGGCGTCGGGGAGGTAATATTTTGGTTTCCCAACTTGTTTGTTATAATTTTTTTCGTTACAATGTGTCCATGTCGTATTTCCGTATTCCATGCCATGTGATAGAAAAAAATATAGGATCGTTACGTTCGTAAAATGCAGAAAATTTTAATAAATTTCCTAAAGATACAATATAGTTTAATATAAATACCATCTAAATATATTTTTTACAATTTTCTTTTATTAATGTATTAAGAAGTCGAAGCGGTAACTGGTTTTCTCGGTTGGCTACGAATCGTATTTCTCGCGGAAGTCGGAGTCGAAGTGGTAACTGCTGGCTACGAATTTTATTGCTCGCGGAAGTCGCATTCGAAGTAAAAAGTGGTTTTCTAGGCTGGCTACGAATTCTTTTTTTTACCGGAAGTAGGAATGGTAGTGATATCTGGTTGTCTCGGCTGATTTCGAATTCTTTTGTTCGCGGAAGTCGAAGTGATAACTTGTGGTCTCTGCCTACGACGAATTATTTCTCTCCCGGAAGTCTTATTCGAAGGGATAACTGATTGCTTCGGCCGACTTCGAATTCTTGTGTTACCAGTGATCGGACTCGAAATCGTAACTGGTTTCCTCGATAGGCTTCGAATTCTTTTGTTCCCGGAAATCGGAGTCGAAATGATAACCTTTTTCTTCGGCTGGCTTTGAACCATTGCCGTTGTAGTTGGAGGAATAACTGGTCGCTTTAGCTGCCTTATTTTGGTCGTGGTTGAAGATTATGGGAGGGGGTTTTTCAACCTAATTTTGCCTCCTACTAAGCTGGGTTCTTTTATTTTGGGAGAGCTTCGCTAATTAATCTCAAGTCGGACTGAAACAACTTGAGATAGGATATAATTAGTCAAAAGTTTTATTCTATCGAGGTTATTTTCCTATGGCTGGCTAAGTTTTAGGCGACTTCGTTTATTTTCTATGTCCCGAGAATAATTCGACTCGAAGAGACTAAGTTTCTTTTAAACACAACTTTCTTTTGATTTTTATTTCGCTTTGGCGAGAGTCCCTTTTTGGGCACTCCTTCTGAGAACAGTGTTTATTTAAATTCAACCTTCGACTCTTTATGACCACCCCGTTTTATGCCATGTGTAGCCGGAAATCATCGTTTCCGGCTCCCACTTTCTTTCCGGGCGTCTTTCGACCCCTTTCCGTTCGGAAGTCCCCTTTTCTTTATGGTAGGGCATGAGAGGCGTTATCGTAATGGGTTTGTTATGGAAAATCCCCGGTTTACAGCGGATGTTAGAATATATATATACAGTATTTTTAAACAATGGGACACTTAAATAAAGGTTTTTAGTTTTAAAGATATATACATAATTTTTTTTAGTTAATATTAAATGTCCTTTATTAGTTTTCTGATTTTAAGTTAATTTAGAAATTATATTTGTTTTAATTTTGAAAAAATTGATTATATTACGCGCATTATTTCACAGTGGTAGCCAAAGTCGGAGTTAAAAGCCGATTTGATCCCTTAATCTGGCTTCTTTCTGTTATAGGAGTCAAACTAAGAGTTGGATTTTTAGTCAATCGTCGAATTGTTTTCTTGGGACTCGAAGAAACAACAATTTTCTTCATTTGGTTTGTAATTTGTCCGGTTACGAGTCTCGAAGTAGTACGCTCTGGTCGTCTCAATTTGCTTTCAAGTGTTTTGGTCGTGGAAGTTCCTCGTTTCATCTGATGGCCTTGCACTTTTTTGATTGTGGGAATCGAAGTCAAGACAACGGAACTTTTCCCCTGCCTTCCAATGATTGCCTTGCCTGTTCTTTTAGTCATCTTGGTTTTAGGAGTTTTCATTGATTTAGCCATATTTTGTAAAACGATTTCAGTACTAACAGATTTTGAAGACGATATTTTTAAAGGTTACGTTTACCAAAATAATTTAGGGTTAAAAACTATTTGAATTATTATCTCGTGAATTTACAATGAAAATGAAAATCTCGCCTAGAGCGCGTGCTTGGCATTTTCTATGTGTATGTTTTTAAACTACTTTTTACTATGAGGCTCAACATTGCGTATCAATTCACGTGAGCTTTCCCTATTGTGCAAACTGTATTTGAATAAAAGCACGCAACGTTGATCCTCATAGTAAAAAAAGTAGATATTAAAATCACGCATAAGAATCTACCGATAAGCGGAACCGGACAATTGGGCGCCGGAACATTTGGACGCCGTGCCATTTGGGCGCTGGGACATTTAGGCGTCGGGACATTTGAGCCACATTTTAGGTTAGGCTAAGCAAAGATTATAACCACTGAGCAGGTCTTTCTTTCGAATGGGATTCGGCCCAATGTCTCCCAATAATGTTTACCTCTCCGACTGAACTTTAGTTGATACAGTTAGGTTAAGTTTGGTAAGATTACGTTCTCGTCAGGGATTTAATATTTTGGTTTCGAACTTGTTAATAAACCATTTTGCCTGAAACGCCTTTTTTTAACCTTTTAGGTAAGGTTGTGTTAGATAATTACACGCACTAGCCCGTTCATCCAATTAGATAATATCTTCGTCTAGCCCGTTCGTCTTGTAATATTTTAGGTTAGGTTGGCGTAAAGCGCATTAGGCGGCACTCAGCGGAGCCTGACCATGAGTAGGGAGGGCGCCGTTCAGCGCTCGGGTAAGGATACTATACGATCGGTTGCCCAAATGCCGTTCACGTTTTTCCGCCAAATGTCCCGGCGCTCCAATGTCTCGGCGCCCAAATGTCGCGGATCGCCAATAAGAATTTCAGCTGATCAAGAGTTGGTTGTCGTAATTCGACCCGTTGTGTGACAATAGGACGACACTTTTAACGGCGTGTAGGGTTTGGAGATAATCTAAAAAAGCTTTAACAGGTGCCCCGCCCGCGAAGCGGTTCAACCGCGGTCCGAACATTGAACATCTGCTGCAGAGATAGAAAAAAATATAGGATCGTTACGTTCGTAAAATGCAGAAAATTTTAATAAACTTCCTAAAGATACAATATAGTTTAATATAAATACCATCTAAATATATTTTTTACAATTTTCTTTTATTAATGTATTAAGAAGTCGAAGTGGTAACTGGTTTTCTCGGTTGGCTACGAATCGTATTTCTCGCGGAAGTCGGAGTCGAAGTGGTAACTGCTGGCTACGAATTTTATTGCTCGCGGAAGTCGCATTCGAAGTAAAAAGTGGTTTTCTAGGCTGGCTACGAATTCTTTTTTTTTTACCGGAAGTAGGAATGGTAGTGATATCTGGTTGTCTCGGCTGATTTCGAATTCTTTTGTTCGCGGAAGTCGAAGTGATAACTTGTGGTCTCTGCCTACGACGAATTATTTCTCTCCCGGAAGTCTTATTCGAAGGGATAACTGATTGCTTCGGCCGACTTCGAATTCTTGTGTTACCAGTGATCGGACTCGAAATCGTAACTGGTTTCCTCGATAGGCTTCGAATTCTTTTGTTCCCGGAAATCGGAGTCGAAATGATAACCTTTTTCTTCGGCTGGCTTTGAACCATTGCCGTTGTAGTTGGAGGAATAACTGGTCGCTTTAGTTGCCTTATTTTGGTCGTGGTTGAAGATTATGGGAGGGGGTTTTTCAACCTAATTTTGCCTCCTACTAAGCTGGGTTCTTTTATTTTGGGAGAGCTTCGCTAATTAATCTCAAGTCTGACTGAAACAACTTGAGATAGGATATAATTAGTCAAAAGTTTTATTCTATCGAGGTTATTTTCCTATGGCTGGCTAAGTTTTAGGCGACTTCGTTTATTTTCTATGTCCCGAGAATAATTCGACTCGAAGAGACTAAGTTTCTTTTAAACACAACTTTCTTTTGATTTTTATTTCGCTTTGGCGAGAGTCCCTTTTTGGGCACTCCTTCTGAGAACAGTGTTTATTTAAATTCAACCTTCGACTCTTTATGACCACCCCGTTTTATGCCATGTGTAGCCGGAAATCATCGTTTCCGGCTCCCACTTTCTTTCCGGGCGTCTTTCGACCCCTTTCCGTTCGGAAGTCCCCTTTTGTTTAGGGTAGGGCATGAGAGGCGTTATCGTAATGGGTTTGTCATGGAAAATCCCCGGTTTACAGCGGATGTTAGAATATATATATACAGTATTTTTAAACAATGGGACACTTAAATAAAGGTTTTTAGTTTTAAAGATATATACATAATTTTTTTAGTTAATATTAAATGTCCTTTATTAGTTTTCTGATTTTAGGTTAATTTAGAAATTATATTTGTTTTAATTTTGAAAAAATTGATTATATTACGCGCATTATTTCACAGTGGTAGCCAAAGTCGGAGTTAAAAGCCGATTTGATCCCTTAATCTGGCTTCTTTCTGTTGGATTTTTAGTCAATCGTCGAATTGTTTTCTTGGGACTCGAAGAAACAACAATTTTCTTCATTTGGTTTGTAATTTGTCCGGTTACGAGTCTCGAAGTAGTACGCTCTGGTCGTCTCAATTTGCTTTCAAGTGTTTTGGTCGTGGAAGTCCCTCGTTTCATCTGATGGCCTTGCACTTTTTTGATTGTGGGAATCGAAGTCAAGACAACGGAACATTTCCCCTGCCTTCCAATGATTGCCTTGCCTGTTCTTTTAGTCATCTTGGTTTTAGGAGTTTTCATTGATTTAGCCATATTTTGTAAAACGATTTAAGTACTAACAGATTTTGAAGACGATATTTTTAAAGGTTACGTTTACCAAAATAATTTAGGGTTAAAAACTATTTGAATTATTATCTCGTGAATTTACAATGAAAATGAAAATCTCGCCTTACGCTCTGGTCGTCTCAATTTGCTTTCAAGTGTTTTGGTCGTGTAAGTTCCTCGTTTCATCTGATGGCCTTGCACTTTTTTGATTGTGGGAATCGAAGTCAAGACAGCGGAACTTTTCCCCTGCCTTCCAATGATTGCCTTGCCTGTTCTTTTAGTCATCTTGGTTTTAAGAGTTTTCATTGATTTAGCCATATTTTGTAAAACGATTTCAGTACTAACAGATTTTGAAGACGATATTTTTAAAGGTTACGTTTACCAAAATAATTTAGGGTTAAAAACTATTTGAATTATTATCTCGTGAATTTACAATGAAAATGAAAATCTCGCCTAGAGCGCGTGCTTGGTATTTTCTATGTGTATGTTTTTAAACTACTTTTATTACTATGAGGCTCAACATTGCGTATCAATTCGCGTGAGTTTCCCTATTGTGCAAACTGTATTTGAATAAAAGCACGCAACGTTGATCCTCATAGTAAAAAAAGTAGATATTAAAATCACGCATAAGAATCTACCGATAAGCGGAACCGGACAATTGGGCGCCGACATTTGGGCGCCGGACATTTGGACGCCGTGCCATTTGGGCGCCGGATATTTGGACGCCGTGCCATTTGGGCGCCGGGACGTTTGGACGCCGTGCCATTTGGGCTCCGGGACGTTTAGACGCCGGGACATTTGAGCCACATTTTAGGTTAGGCTAAGCAAAGATTATAACCACTGAGCAAGTCTTTCTTTCGAATGGGAGAGAACTGCATGAACACTCTGAAAGCAACGGCCATGAGCGATATCCTTCGACTGACCAGCTATTCCGTAGCGGAGAAAGACATCACACTGATGTCTGCAGAGGCTACCGAGTTACACCGGGTTTGCCCCAGTTTTACGGCCCACCTGGGGCACCTAAATAACCATCGGACGGTATTCGAGGAGATGTACCATACAATCGCCGAGTACTTAATTCAAATTCGGGACCAGTCGTTCAACGACAGAAATACCATGTCCCTATTCTTCGAGGACGACCAAACGGAAAAGTTCGATGCCGTCTATCAATATTACACTTGCTTCGTGAGCCCTTTCACGATTATTTCCACCTTTGAGGAAAATCGAGCCACGCCGTTAAAGATTCTGATATCCGTGAATTAATTTTTCATACGATTAAACTTAGCGAGGGCAAAAGCCTCGGAACTCAACCCGTAGGCTGGGTCGAATTCGCGCCTTTTGTTAAGACGTTTTTACCGCAAAACTCCGTCGTTAACACGCCCGTCGCCCCTCGCAACACCGACCCGTTCGACGCCCTTAAAATTCAGATTACGCAAAGCGAAAAAGCCGCCCACGAAAATTACCAGCAAAACTGTAAACACAATTAGAAAACAGTTCGGGCTACCAAATAAAAGCCCCAACTCCCAAGAATGGCTAACGTTCAAAACGACCAAATCAACACCCTAGAAGGAATTTATTTTGATGAAAGTAATCCGGCGTCATTTTCGATTATCGAATCATTATACCAGGCAGTTAAAGATAAGGGTATTTCGATGGAGAATGTGAAAGAATTTCTGGAAGGTTCTGAAGCTTATACGCTTCACGTCACGGCTAGAAAGAAATTTAAGCGAAGAAAAATTCCCGCCACCAATATTGGCGATAGGTTTGAAATTGACCCCCCGAAATAATAAGAAATTCGACCCCCGTGCCCGCCCAAGCTCGCTAGAGCCACTCCCAGGGTTCGAGAGAACTTGTTTTTGACACCCCCAACTTGTTGAGAAATTTCCGCTCGCGCCGGAGGGCTTTGGCACGCGGGAGCCTAAAACATCTCTCTTCTAGCGTTTTATACGTAAGCTCTTAGCAACGTTCTCTCTCTCTATCTCCTATAGTAAACCGTAATACACTTTCACTCTCTCCATTATCAAAAAACTAGGTTTTTTTTTTAAAGCGGTTGTGCCACGGGGGAAATAAAAATCGTTACCTTCACATCATAATTTAATTTGAATAAAATTGTTACTTTTACCTACTAACCTCATTTAAATTACTTTAAAAAGGCTTCTCAACAATATTAAATTTATAGTCACCATGGCTTGTTTAACCGAATCATCCGCTCCAGGTGCGCAAGCCCATCGATTGGAAGGAGTTTTATCCCTCCAATGTTTAGCTTTCGCGGCGGTTGAATCTTGTTATGTTTTACTAACCAGTCACAACGCGGATGATTTTCATCCCGAAAAATTCGAAACGAAAACGAGACTATTAGTCAAGTTGTCACAACCCGTCTTTATTGAGTTTTACCAGCTGTTATTGTCTCGTCCTTATTCGCATTTTATAACACCTGGGAGGCTATTCTCTAAAAAATCCAAAGCATTCGAATTCGGAGAGTTCGAATCATTCGCATCGCCTTCATTCGGGATTGGTACAAAAAAGCTTATTCTCTAACCCTTATTCGAATGGTGATTCGGATCCCTTCGAGCCCGAATCCGAATCATAGTGTACGTCATTTTATGTGGAGAAAGTAGGAGATCGCGAGGTATTATTTCTCTCTTATTGGTCAGAATTCGGGCGGGAATATTTAAAAATATTTAGACTTTTAAAATAATATTTTTGGGACATTATTCAACTCGATCAAATGGGTTTGATTTCTTGGGAAATTTAGCATTATTATATTGATCAAATTATGAATATGCCTCTTAGTTATTTTTATTTTTTAAATTTAATGAAACTGAGAGTGTAAACTTATTTGAAATTAAGGGTTAGTATAGGAATAATAACTCTTCGTTCAATAAACGATTAAATAAAATGGTAATTTCAGACTAATGTAGTTTATATGGTTTTCATAATACCTTTGGTTTAAATAACCATTTTAATTTAAAAGATGGCAATAAAAATACCAATCGTTGGTATTTATCTAGAAGAATCCTTTCATGAAATAAATTTGATACGTAATAAAACAATAATTCAGAGTAATGCTCCAAATCATAAGATTTAATATTAATTTAATTTAAATAAGATCATCTAGCGTACTAGACTTTTAATTATTAGTTTTAATATCAATCTAAAATAAATTCAATCATCTAGCGTTAAACTTAAAATGATTAGATTTAATTTAAAATAAATGCAATCATCTACCGTTAAACTTAAAAAGATTAGATTTAATTTAAAATAAATGCAATCATCTACCGTTAAATTTAAAATGATTAGATTTAATTTAAAATAAATACAATCATTTAGCGAAAAGCGTATAGTTATTGACTAACAAAAAAAAATCGCCGGCAAGTTTGTATACGTTTACGCTTAAAATATTGGTAGCCGCCCGGGTCCAAATTCTCGAAGCTCCGTCAAAATTCGTCGGTCAAATTGAAAAATTTTGGCAAGAGCCTCGGACCGTCGGACGGAGCCAGCGAATATCTCTAGACTCTACCAACCTTGGGACGGAGCCGGGTATTATCAACCAAGGCCTAAAATCATTGACTCGTTAACCTTACCTATCAACCGAAAAATCTAACATAAACGTAAATAGATGGGCCCCCACGCAATCGACACGTTTAAAATACAATTCTAATTACTTAATTGACCACGGGTAGTTTTTTATTGCCGCAAATTTGATTATTTTGATTTGTAGTTGATGAAACATGGCGGTTAAATTTTACGTACAAACACCTTGAGACGAGGAGAAACGGGGCTGAAAGAAAGGGGGAAAACACTCAAAAAGAGAGGAAACTTGATTCGGACGGCTCTATCGGCCGCCGAATGGTTCGAATCAACCCGAACCGAATGATTCGCATTTGAGCCCTACAGAATACGCTTATTTGTATTTTTGGCCCAGACAACCCGAATTCCGAATGATTCGAGCAGCTTTCGATCCGAATGAAGTTAGAGAATAGACTCTCTGAATTATGTAAATTAAATGTGTGGGAGTTTGACAATTATTTGTTTCATCCTCAAGCCGTATTATGGGGTTGCCACGTTAAAACGTTTGGGGATAAAGCTTTAACAGTATGCCCTTATCCTTACCATTATACGAACCACCATTGTCCGTATAAAGCTTTAAACTTTATGGGATGGGAGTTTCATAACGAAGAAATGTTCCATCAATTCATCTCGTACAAAATCGTCATTTTTGCTCTAAAGTACGTATGTCGGTTTTTTTTTCAACAAATTAAAAATTGAACTAAAAAAATTACTTTATATTAGATACCGCGAATTCTTTGACGGTCAGTATAGTTCAATTGCGGATTATGATTCTAAAGTGTTAAGATTAGAAAAAAAGGTATGGAGTTGAAAACACTGTTTAAAAAATAAAATATTAATATTTGATTTTTTGTAGATCCGTAAATATTATTGTAAATCTAAACAACTAAAAAAATGGCTTAAAGATTATATTTTCAACTATAAAAAATACGACACAGATGAAGAATATAGTGATGAAGAAATAGCTTGAAAAAAAAATACATTTTTAATTAAACAATTTGTGTTATAGCTTGAAAATAAAAATACATTTTTAATTAAACAATTTGTGTTATTATCTCTTTATTAAGAAAAAATACAAAATGTTAGCCCACCAATGAAAAAACAGTTTGTGAGGCTCACATTTTTTTTGACGTTAGGATATACTGGATTTGTCCAGCCCTTTGCCATCTCCCGACATTACAGTAGAAGAAGCGGAATGTAATTTAAACGAATTGCCAGACATCAATCGACCCAGTACCTCTCATAAATTGAGTAGTTCAAAACGAAAAATAACTTCGTTTTTAAATTTAGAAAAATTAATAGCGCCTGATGACAATATTTTTCTTGAAAAAGTAAAAGAAAGCTCTCGTGCGTTTAAGGCTAAATGGTAATTACTACGAATCAAAAACGAGACCCCGTACGAATGGGCTGTTTTATATAGAAATGAACTTATATAAAATGGAGGACATTGGAAACAGTCCCATTGACGAACTCTGGAAAGCGGACCATAAAAAATTAAAATACTTGTAAGGTTTTTAAATAGTTTTAAATTCGCAAAATTTGGTTTTAATTTACAATTATTAATTTTGTAGTGTGACTGATGAATCGGATCGAGATGGTGTAAAATTGGTCAACGCCTTTTACAAATGCTGCGAAAGAATTCAAAACAGTAAAGAAACTCAAATCATTGCTCCAAAGAAGGTAACGAGTAAATACTTTTGACAACAAAAATATCCTTTGAATTAAAAAAAACTTTGTGTCTTTAATTAGAAATATTTTAAAAAAATAATTCCGCATAAAAATGGCCGATAATTCAGAAACCTCTTCATCTTCTACCGCTAGCGATTCTGATACCTCTTCTTTCCCTAATCTTAAGCGTTTCTATCACATTCAACGCCGATTAAATAAGCTCTCATATAAATGGAAGACAAAAGAAATAGATGTTCGAATTCAATTTCATGAATTTCTATAAAATCTTTAAAAGAATTTTAGCAGAAATAATTCGCGAAATATTATTGGATCGTGAAAACTTTACTCATTTACGTTTTAGTTTAAATTCCGAAAGTTTAAATACGCCAGTTAATATAAATTTAATTAAAATAGACAAACTCACTCCCAAGCGTATTATTCGATCGTTAAGTCGGGTTATACAATCAAATTCTAAAGACTTAATTGTAGAAAGTGATAACTGGAAATTTGATTTAATTTTCATAGATTTGGCCCAAAATATTGGAGGTTACCAACGTTCTGTTAAAAACAGAACTTTAGCTAATTTAAATGACTGGCTCCAAAAAATTCTAATTTTATTTTTTTTGACAATGACACGGACAATTTTTGTTTCGGACGAGATATTATATTAGGCCAATTACTTGCGGATCGATTTTATTTCAATGAAATTAAACAACCCGAATTATTTGACAAAAAAGAATTTCAAAAAATTAAATACGGGAAAAAAATACAATTAAAAATGGCCAAAGAACTACACGAAAAAGCGGGTCTAGATGAAGGAACAGTAAACATGATTAGTATTATTAACAAAATGCAAAATTTTTTACTTCCCCTTTATCGAATTGTTATAATATATATATAATATTTTACGAAGGTCCCGACGCCCCTAGCAATATTTACTTATTAAAGGTAGGGTCTCACATTCATGTTGCAAAAACTCTTCATTCAATAAAGGGGGGTAAAACTTCGTGTAATCCTTGTTTAAAAACGTTTCATACGGATTTTCAAAAAAAGAAACATAGATGTCCGAACACGACTGAATATATTTGCTTTCGTTGTCATACACCCGCTTATCATACCATGAACAATTTAGAGCGGTGCGCGGAATGTTTTTGCTATTTTGCTTGGGGGGCTTGTTTTGAAGCGCATGTTTCTAACGGAACATGCGGGTCAAAAAAGAGGTGTTTAAAATGTGGCCATTTGCTAGGTAAAAATCACGACTGTTTACCCCGTTGTCAGCGTTGCCTGATTAAACATCCCGAACAATTGCATTAAGTCATGCCCCTTTGCACCCCCCGTGAAAAAAGTCGGTTAATTTTTTTCGATACTGAAACCATTTTAGAAAACGATTATTTTTGTTCCCATTTTATTGATTAGTGAAGCTGAATTAGAGAATGGTAGTTACGAAAAAATGATTTTTTATGGAAAAGATTGCATTGACAAGTTTTTGGATTATATTTTATCAACGGAAGTGATTGTGGGTTCTCAAAAAATAAGAAAACGCAAGACTAGAAAGGCGCGTTTCCATGGCTTTTCAATCTTCTCACATTTTGGAAAAAGCTTCGACCTTTACTTCATTATAAGGAAGTTAATTGAACGAAATTTATTGCCTTTTCTTATTTATGACGGTTCCAAAATTTTACTCATCTCATTGAAAAATTTACAGTTAAGATTTGTCGACAGTTATTCCTCCGTCGCTGTCCCTTTAAGAAATTTTACGTAAATGTTCGGGCTTGATGATGACGTAGTAAAAGGATATTTTCCTTTCTCTTTTTACAATAACTCAACTTTAGATTATAAAGGGGCACTGCCACCAAAACATTATTTTAGCCCGGAAAAAATGAAAGATCAAGATTTTTTAAATTTTGAAAAATGGTACGAGAGTCGTGAGAAAGAGGAATATGACATTCACGAAGAAGTTTTAAAATACTGTAGCCAGGATGTAAAATTGTTACGGGAAGGGATGGTAGTTTTTCGAGACATTTATTTAAAAATTACAGGTTTTGATATTTTTAGTTTGCCAAACGTAACTATAGCCGGGTGTTTGACTACCATTTTTCTAAACAATTATCTTAAACCGTATACAATGGGAATTGTCCCTCCTAATGGATATCACAATCAATTTGCCTATTCTCAAATTAGTTTAAAATATTTGGCTTGGTTTGAAAAACAAGAAGGCGTAAAACTTCAGACAGCTTTATACGGAGGGGAAAAACAAGTTGATCCATACCGATAGCTAATAATTTTGACGGTTGTTTTTATCACGGATGCGAGCTTTGTTCGGCTTTAAATTCTTATAATTCGCTATTAAAAGCAAGCAATAAACATCTTCACGAACGCACTTTGGATAGAGATATTTTTATTCGAGAAACTCTTCCAAACCATAAATATATTTCGGTAAAAGAATGTCAATTTTATCGCTTTTTGTAGGAAAACGCCTAAGCCAAAGCTTTTTGCAAAAGTCTAGCATTACGCCCCCGTATTAATGGACGCAGCGCTTTATATGGTGGTCGTTGTAGCGTATTTAAATTGAAAAGCGTGCCCCAAACTCATCAAACCATAAAATATTTAGATATAATTTCGCTTTACCCCCATATTTGTCGCGATAAGTTTTTTCCGGGATTACACCCCAGCATTATTACCTCTAACTTTAATTACAAAGCAGATGCGTATTTTGAGGTTATCCACGCACGTGTACTACCCCCCCCCCCCCCCAAATCTTTATATTCCCGTTTTACCCGTTCAAGTGCATGGAAAATTATATTACCCGCTGTGTAAAATGTGTGCTAAATTTCAGTTAAACGTTTGTAATCACGGAGAGAACGATAGCGCCTTAGAAGGTGTTTGGGTTAGCAACGAGCTCTATTGGGCCGTAAAGTATGCTAATTACAAAATCTTAGATATTTACGAGGTTTATCACTATCACAAACAAGAAAATTTCTTTAGTCAGTACATGACGGGCTTTATTGGCCTTAAAATAGCGAATTCGGGATTTCCAAGTGATGCTGTCACAGAAAAAAAAATTGTCGAAAAAATTAATAAAAGTGAAAAATTAAATTTAAATATTTTTGACATTACTGGCAACCCTGGATTACGTCACACGGGAAAAATAAATATTAACGCGCTATAAGGACGTGTAGGGCTCAGAGCTAACCATACTAAGACTGTACTAATTAATAAATATGCAGAATTAATTAAATATTTAGGAAACCCTAGCGTTGAAATAGCCGATTTGCGACCCGTAACTGACGAAATTGCGATGTTAAGCCTCAAAAGCGAAAGAAATTACGCGCCTTCGTATAATTACGGTAATGCTATTGTGGGTAGTTTCGTTTCCGCTTATGAAACTTTGTTTAAATTGGATAGGGCCGCGTATATGGGGATACGGACTCGTGCCTTTATATCACTACCCCAGAGGCGTGGGATCCTTCTATTGGCACTTCCGTGGGATCGTGGGCCGACGAATTAAAGGGCAATTCGATAGATTTGTTTATGGCGACGAGACCAAAACGTTATGTCTATAAATTAAAAGAATCTCAAAAAAATGTACAAAAATGTAAAGGCATCACTTTAAATCGTGAAAATGTCGGAGCTATTGGCTTAGAAAATTTCGAAGAATTAATCATGGATCCTCAAAAAGAATTAACGCTCCAAATTCCTTTTAACGTGAAAAGATACAAAACACAGATGGCCCTAGAGTCGACCAAGCCAACCAAAAAGTTTAGACGCACAAATGATAAACGATATATTCTAAATAATCTCGACACTTGGCCTTTCGACTACAAAGCGGACGGAAGCGAAAAAAAAATGAATACGAATTGACCCGCCTAGAGAGTTTTAAAGGGCGTTGGAAAGGTTGTGCCGATTGAAGCCTTAGCTAAAGCCGGATTTTTTTTATTAGACTCGAAAATCCAAGCTTGTCAATGCTTTCAATGTGGGCTTATTTTATATCGTTGGGAATGTTTAGACGTGCCCTTTAAAGAGCATGAAAAATATAATCCAAACTGCGATTTTGTTACCAAACGAAATTCGACTACAAATATCCCTCTCGTACCATTTCAACCGCTTCAAACCGGTTTTGACGAATGCGGGAGCATTCCTTTCGCGAAATATAACTCGAATCAAAGTGGTAAAGATGAAAGGGGACGTATAGTAAATACAATTATAAGCGGAGCTCCGGAAAAAACCATTGTTGAAGAAAAAATTAAATGTCCACCCTTTATAAATAGCCAATCATGTCCGAGAATGGAAACAGGCACGTGCATTTTTCTAAATAATTCGAATTTATGAAATCCCCGCGGAAAATAAAAAAAATTATAAATGGATTGATCAATTACGTTTTCAACATAAAATTAAAAAATTTGAAAAAATATTTTTAGCGTGTGAAAGAGGTCAAGATTTAAAAAAAAATCGTCATTAAACAATATCTAAATAAACAATTTGGTGACGGTAAATACACAGCATATAAACTGGTGTCGGGTTAATAAAAATGTAAATTGCCTGTAAAACTTAAAAGTGGCGGGTTTTATTATCTGGTGTTGGATTTTTTTTGCAATAATGAATGAAAATACTTTAAAATTTATTACTCCATTTTGAAGTTTAATTTGCGGTCCTTCCATGTGTGGTATGCTTTTTTTGCCTGTATTTTATTTTTAATAAAATCATATACATATATAATAATCCAGCATTAAAAAAAAACTGATTTATTTATTTCTACAGGAAAAAGCACTTTTGTTTCTAATTTTTTAAAACAATTGCCATTAATTACATACCCCCTCCCGAAAAAATAATTTATTGTTTTCAAGCTTATCAACCCAATTTTGACGTTTTACGCCAGACACTTCCCAATATCGTTTTTATTCAGGGTTTACCCGATTCTAACGTTGAATTTTAGGAAAAAAATCGTAATTCGCTTATTGTTTTGGACGATCTCGCTAATGAAATCTTTAACAACCCCTTTATCGCTAATTTAGTGACGGTAAAATCGCATCACTTTAATATTAGCGTCATGATCCTTTGTCAAACTTTATTTCCGAAAGGCAGTCAAGCTCGTTTAATATCTTTAAACACTTGTTACATTATTTATTTTAAAAACCCACGAGATGCCTTAGGTATTTCTTTGTTAGGATCACAAAGTGCTCCGGGTCAAGGGAAAAAAAAGTAGAAGCATATAAACTAGCGACTCAAGAGCCGTATAGCTATTTACTCATAGACAATAAACAAGAAACACCTGACCTTTTGAGACTAAGAAGTCGTATTTTAATTCACGAAGCTCCCATGATAATTTATTGTGATTAAAAAATAATTGTTTTTTCGGAACTATATTCACGAGCATGGTTTTAAAGCCACCAGGAATATATTGCATATAAGGGAGGAAATTTTTGGGGCTAACTCTATCGAAAGCCTTAGCTTTAGAGTAACTAAGATCCGTAGCCGCTAGCGCCACACTGGAGCGAGTCTATTGGACACCATGATGACTGTACTTTAGGTTTAATTAAAGACGCTTCAAATTTAAAAGCATATTACACGTTTAGAAAAGATATTTCAAGTTTCAGAAATTAATTACAAGTTGATATCTAGATTTTCTTAATTTTAAAAAGTAAAAACAAAATTCTTTCTCTCAATTTCTTACCTTTGAAAAGTATTTATTTTAGGTTAACTTGAAATATATCCTAAATGGCGTCTAATATTCGTTGGAAACTAAAGGCCATTCTTCAGAAATGTACGGAGACGCTATTGCAAGTTCTTTTATTTGAAAGACCACCCCAAATCTACGATAAACTTTCAAAATTACTAGCAATTTGCCACCAAAATAAAGGCGTCTCTTGAAAATCCAAATAGCGTTTTAAACGATTTCACTGGATTTGGCTCTACCACAACCGGCAAAATCGTAAATCTCCTTTTGAGAGACTATTTTAAAATGGAGCTTATAAAAATTGACGAAACATTTAGAAAAACATCTAAACCTAGTTTGCATGAACTTAATTTATAAACTAATGTGCAAGAATTGTCGGCTGAATTGGAATAGAATCCAATAGCGGTAACCCTAACGCTTCCAAAGAAATTCCCCATGGAACGGTCTCCGCTTATAATATAACCCCAAAAAATGATCGAATTCATAAAACAACATTTCACTCTCTCTATGAAATTAAAAAACCTACCAAAAACTCTCGATGTTAAATTCGGAAGACCGCGATATGTAACGATTTTACGCGTCCAAAATCACTGGTAATGGATACGAATCGTTGAGATTAATTCTTCTTCGGTTCTTCGCGGGAAACATCAGAGATTATATGGTAAAAACTGAAATAACCTGGGACTTTTTCGTCGAGAACGTATATTCCCCTAGTTCTTACGTGGATTCTACTATTACCGAGTTGAATTCATCAAAGTTTCTCGTTAGACCGACCGCCAAAATTTAAATTTCCGAAGCAAATAGCAAGGTGATGACGGGATCAAAAAAGGTAGGAGGGAGTAAACCGAAAATATAGAGAAGAAAAAGGCAAACGGAAGAGTTAGAAGAAAGAAAAGCGAAATCTAGGGAATACCTATCAAGAGTAGTTAGGACCCGCTATTCGAGCGCAACATTACAGAGGGCAGGAAGGTGAGTTACAAGGGTCTTTTCGCGATATTTAAGTGTTTAAAGGGTTGTTGATTTTTTTTCCTCAAAGATGACAGCTTCTTAAAGTTTGACAGGAGAATGTAACTTGTTTTAAATCCAATTTATTCAGAATACATTACATACGAAGTGTCACTACATTTCAAACACTGTTTATCAAAGTATCATTACAGAATATTTTATTTTGTGGGTTATATTCCCAAGGCCTTAAGAAGTTGTTTACATAGCTTAAAGTTGGTTTATTAACGCGACAATCTTCAAAACGCTCATCTAGGTATGTCCAGTGATAGTGCCTAAGTTTTGAAATATTTCTATCAATCTCAGCTAGTTTCAGGAGGTTCTTTTGATATGCGAGACCAGCTGATCTTCTGGCATGACGTGGTTTAGTGGTTCTATTTGAACCCAGCTCATATATGATTTTAAGCATTGCTGTGTTTGTGACGCTCTCCGCAGCAGCCAGATGAATCCCAGTACGAGTGCAGTTTTTCTAATATTTTGACACCGCCACCTTTGTTTGTCGAAGTATTTATGTATTAAACCAAGATGACACTCGGTTGATTGAATATGCTGGGCACAATCTCGCCCATCAATCAACATTGGTGTAGAGATATACCTATTAAGATGCGGTGTTAATTCCAGAGCTACACCTTGTGAATTGTTTAACATTTCGTTACATATTAATTGTCTTAAGTTGTAGTTTAACATTCGGTAATTTTTAACGTGTTGTTTTCTATTTGCTATGATTTCAAATAGACATAAAGAACCTAATCGCGGTACTTTCATAATTAGATTTTCTGTAATTGTACATGTTTCGAAGAAATGATACGATGAATACATTTTTAGTTCTTTGGATAAACACACGTGTACTTTCGGGTTGGAAACTTCGAACACGGAGTTTGGTACCGAAGACGTTTCCAACTAAACACGTCACAATGTATACAGAAAAATACAGCTGGGAGTTCTTGCATATAGTTTTGAGGTACAATATGTGATACGTAGGAACTCGATTTAACATAAACAGCGGTTTTAAAACACACACAATTTTAATTAAAACAGAAGTAAACTGTTACATCCTGAGTTGGTTTAATCGTGATAACGCAACTTTGTTGACATGAACAACAGGGAACTCGATTTTGGTTTATTTCTGGAAAATAAAATACATATTATAACAAGTTGGGAAACCAAAATAGTACCTCCCCGACAACCACTTGATCTAACCTAACCAAACCTGACCTAAAATATTAAAATTTATGCCAGATAAGTCTTTTCAATGGGAGGAAGACGAAGAATAATAGTGGCAAGTTTGGCTAAAATGTTAAGAGGCTGCACATCGACCAAATATCGCGGGTTTCACTTTAACGCACCCATACACTTCTTCGAGCGCACGAGCGCGATACGCCTGAAAACGAGTCCGTCTTTACTCATTTATTGAGCTCGTCTCTACGCGCAATTCTAATCAGTTTCTGCTTTGACTTCATAAAACGTTCAACTTTTAAAAATCATTAATTTTATTTAAGAAGAGTGTATAAACACGTATTTATACTTAAATATGAGACAAATGCCTATAAAATTCTACATCATTTCGCAGTTCATATCATCGAGAACATGTATTTAATTTAATTTAACCGGTTCATTGCACACCTATTATTATTCGACTTTTCATTTTAAAATAATTAGACATGAACTTGCATTATTATATTTGTTTTTTATCTTAAGAGCAGTTGATTACAAGAAATGGTCATTAATACTACTATTAATTCGGACAAAAAACCCATATTTCTGTTTATGGGAAAAAATCCAGGAAAATCACATCAAATCATGTGAAAACCTTAAATTCTCTAATGATACGATCAACTAGTACTCTTCAAACTGGTGACAGAGTTTGCCTGACCACGGTGGTGCTAGAGTTTGCCTGACCACGGTGGTGCTAGAGTTTGCCTGACCACGGTGGTGCTAGAGTTTGCCTGACCACGGTGGTGCTAGAGTTTGCCTGACCACGGTGGTGCTAGAGTTTGCCTGACCACGGTGGTGCTAGAGTTTGCCTGACCACGGTGGTGCTAGAGTTTGCCTGACCACGGTGGTGCTAGAGTTTGCCTGACCACGGTGGTGCTAGAGTTTGCCTGACCACGGTGGTGCTAGAGTTTGCCTGACCACGGTGGTGCTAGAGTTTGCCTGACCACGGTGGTGCTAGAGTTTGCCTGACCACGGTGGTGCTAGAGTTTGCCTGACCACGGTGGTGCTAGAGTTTTCCTGACCACGGTGGTGCTAGAGTTTGCCTGACCACGGTGGTGCTAGAGTTTGCCTGACCACGGTGGTGCTAGAGTTTGCCTGACCACGGTGGTGCTAGAGTTTGCCTGACCACGGTGGTGCTAGAGTTTGCCTGACCACGGTGGTGCTAGAGTTTGCCTGACCACGGTGGTGCTAGAGTTTGCCTGACCACGGTGGTGCTAGAGTTTGCCTGACCACGGTGGTGCTAGAGTTTGCCTGACCACGGTGGTGCTAGAGTTTGCCTGACCACGGTGGTGCTAGAGTTTGCCTGACCACGGTGGTGCTAGAGTTTGCCTGACCACGGTGGTGCTAGAGTTTGCCTGACCACGGTGGTGCTAGAGTTTGCCTGACCACGGTGGTGCTAGAGTTTGCCTGACCACGGTGGTGCTAGAGTTTGCCTGACCACGGTGGTGCTAGAGTTTGCCTGACCACGGTGGTGCTAGAGTTTGCCTGACCACGGTGGTGCTAGAGTTTGCCTGACCACGGTGGTGCTAGAGTTTGCCTGACCACGGTGGTGCTAGAGTTCGCCGTTCCCAGTGGTGCTAGAGTTCGCCGTTCCCAGTGGTGCTAGAGTTCGCCGTTCCCAGTGGTGCTAGAGTTCGCCGTTCCCAGTGGTGCTAGAGTTCGCCGTTCTCAGTGGTGCTAGAGTTCGCCGTTCCCAGTGGTGCTAGAGTTCGCCGTTCCCAGTGGTGCTAGAGTTCGCCGTTCCCAGTGGTGCTAGAGTTCGCCGTTCCCAGTGGTGCTAGAGTTCGCCGTTCCCAGTGGTGCTAGAGTTCGCCGTTCCCAGTGGTGCTAGAGTTCGCCGTTCCCAGTGGTGCTAGAGTTCGCCGTTCCCAGTGGTGCTAGAGTTCGCCGTTCCCAGTGGTGCTAGAGTTCGCCGTTCCCAGTGGTGCTAGAGTTCGCCGTTCCCAGTGGTGCTAGAGTTCGCCGTTCCCAGTGGTGCTAGAGTTCGCCGTTCCCAGTGGTGCTAGAGTTCGCCGTTCCCAGTGGTGCTAGAGTTCGCCGTTCCCAGTGGTGCTAGAGTTCGCCGTTCCCAGTGGTGCTAGAGTTCGCCGTTCCCAGTGGTGCTAGAGTTCGCCGTTCCCAGTGGTGCTAGAGTTCGCCGTTCCCAGTGGTGCTAGAGTTCGCCGTTCCCAGTGGTGCTAGAGTTCGCCGTTCCCAGTGGTGCTAGAGTTCGCCGTTCCCAGTGGTGCTAGAGTTCGCCGTTCCCAGTGGTGCTAGAGTTCGCCGTTCCCAGTGGTGCTAGAGTTCGCCGTTCCCAGTGGTGCTAGAGTTCGCCGTTCCCAATGGTGGTGTAATTGTCCATTTCCAGTGGCTGTATATTTCGCCTTTCGAAATAATTATTACAAAATTAAATATTGTTGTATATTTAGCCTTTCAAACTGAAATATCGTTTTTTCTTCCTTACCAAATGCATACTGAGAACAATCATCAACTTTTGGCGAAAAATACCTACCTAGATTCTACTGGTCCAAACTGCCAGGTCGTGAGGTCCAAACTACCATGACCAGTGCTCAAACAAACGAGCTCTGCTTTGAACAGTCTGAGAGTTTTCGTCTTAGTTTGAGAGTTTTCATTTTAGTTTTGAGAGTTTTCATTTTAGTTTTGAGAGTTTTCATTTTAGTTTTGAGAGTTTATTTTAGTTTTGAGAGTTTATTTTAGTTTTGAGTGTTTTCATTTTAGTTTTGAGAGTTTATTTTAGTTTTGAGTGTTTTCATTTTAGTTTTGAGAGTTTTCAATCAAATTGTAGCTTTCATCTAACAGGGCAACTGGTTTTTTCTACCACTTTTGGTGATTTGACGTACCAGCCCACTGGTCAAATCTACCACTTCTACCAATCAAATCTTCCAGATCTAATGATTAAAGCTAACATCTTTACTGGTATAACGTACCAGCTATACTGGTCAAACCTACCAACTCGAGTTGTCTATGTCATCTTATCAAGAGGTAGACTACTCCAATAGTATCTATCCCCTCGGGTCGTGGACCAGATCTATTGACGTTTCAATATTGAAATTAAATCTGTTTAACAATACATATAAACTTGTGATAAGAATAGTATGTTTCTCCATAATAGGCTTCGTATCTGTCTCTAAATAATTAGTTACCAATCGTTAAATCCAACTGACAACAACAGTCTGTGGATTTTTTGTTTAGGCCGGGCAATAGAGAAATTTCTATTTTTTAAAAAACTTTCTCAATGTCTTCCTACTCTTTAGAAAGCTCTGACTTAGAAGTAGATGGTTGATTTTCATTTGTTGGAGAATTTCTTAAACCCTCTATTACCCCTATTTCTACCACTCCAGAATGGCTTTTAACCACATTGGCAGATGACACTACTTCAAAATTATTCTCCCCAGCAATATTGCGTGATAAGATCACTTCAGACGAACTACCAGGTATACTAGTAACAGGATTATTAACGACATTCAATGACATACTGGCTTTCCTTTGGGCCGCCAAAACTTTCCTTCTTTCATTTTCCCTCCTACGATACTCTGGATCAGCTCTGCGCTCTCTCATTTTCTCCCTAGCTTTACGCTTTTTCAGTTCCTCTCTACTTATACTTTCGTCTCCTTCCATTTTTTTAAATATGTTATCAAAGTAAATAATACATCAACTCAATAATAAATAACCAAAATCAATCGAATAAATTCAAAGCAGCAATCTCAGGATTGTGTTAAATAACTCTTAACACACACACACAAAATCCAAAAAAAAAGGAAATACTTCGATCTTCGAAGTAAAAATAAAACTCGATAAGTCGGGAACTAAAATATATCAGAAAATCAATCGGTAAATCGTAAAATAACTCTTTTACGACAACAAAAAATAACTATAAAGAAAAACGAATCAGAAAAACCTTTTGATTTTCAAACAAATATTTCAGCCACAACTCAGTAATAATAATACACCAACTCAATAATAAATAACCTAAATCAATCGAATAAATTCAAAGCAGCAATCTCAGGATTGTGTTAAATAACTCTTAACACACACACAAAAAAAAATAAAAATTCCAAAAAATATGAGATACTTCGATCTTCGAAGTAAAAATAAAACTCGATAAGTCGGTAACCAAAATATATCAGAAAATCAATCGGTAAATCGTAAAATAACTCTTTTACGACAACAAAAAATAACTACAGAGAAACACGAATTAGAAAAACCTTTTGATTTTCAAACAAATATTTCAGCCACAACTCGGTAACAAAAATAAAATTAGAATTCAAGTCAATGAAGTATACCAAAAATGTCCAAATAACAATAATTCAAAGAAATAATAAACGCATCAAACAAATAATTCAGATTCAAAATTACTACCTTACCAATAAATTGCATTCAAACGATTCAAACTTAATTTAAAATCATCGAGCCAAATTTCTAGACAACTAGTTTCGTCAAAGATTGCAAAAGAATGAAGGAAATTTAAGTTCAATAAAATAAAATTTAGATAAGCAAGGTCAAGGTCCCTCAGTAAAAACATATCGGCGTTTAGAAAACTCTAGAGTATTTGTAGACCAAGTAACGCCAGTGGAATTTTTATAGATCAAAATCATCTTATGACCTCGACATGGCCTATACATTCGTAAGCAATTACATTCAATAAACAATTAACGCATTAGGTTTCCGCATACCACACTAAACTAAGGACTGTGACGTACTATTTCGCTTTCTGGTGCTACTCAGTCTATAGATACCCTAGAAAGCTGTAGAGTAAATTTTTGATATATAAGCTCACTTAACACGTTTTTTTTTGCGGTATAATGCTATGAGTAAAGAAGGGATATCTCTCTTTTGGCCCCACAATCAATTTTTTATAATTTTTTTTAGACAGGGCGGACCTGAGTAAAAACATACCCAGTTGTGAAACAAACGTCATTTTACGTAACTCCACATTAGCTAAAATGTAACCGGAAATACACGACAGCAGGCCTTAAAAGCCTGGCTCTATTATATTTAATTGTGATTAACATTAAATTCATGTGGGGAAAAGTTTGAAACTAAAACTAGCAGTCATCACGAGAACCAATCACGTGATGCTTTTCCCCACTCGCTCTACATTTCACTTTAGGATCATCCATATCATATATACCAAATAAAACACGAGGAATTTCAATGTGAATCCGGTTTAGAAATTCCGTCAACTGCAAATTGTGGCTGGACTAATCTGCTTCAATCTGCTCATGCGCAACGCAACATACATTTGCGAAACGCGCGGGAATTATAAAAAATAAATTGGAAAGCCCGTACTAGTTATTAAAACCAATTATTACGCTACTCTTCGCAAGTTTGCGAAAAATTACAGTATTTACCCATACATAAAGCTGATTCTCCCAAGAATATCAAATTTAGTGGTCTACACAAACTCGCGTGCTGGCGAACTCGAATACACGGGAAACCTACTGTACTTCTGTTCAAGGAGAGTTTTCAAGACCACCTTTTTCTTAAGAGGTTTAACATTTTGAATAAATCCGCCTAATCTTCAAATCTTATACGTCAAAATAAAAGTCTGGCGCGAATTTATGATACACTCAATCAGACTAAGAAACTTAATTTTGCGCACAGATCGAGGCAATTGGGCGAGAAATTGCAAACATTAAGGAAGAACTTATTGCAAATCCAACGTTTCTTGTGAATTATACCCTCGTGTACACGCGACATTTTCGCGCGAAACACATTCGCTTAGGGCAGTATCGCAAACATGCCAGAAATTGTAAAAATTAAATTGAAAGCGCGTGCAAGAAATTTGTTTTATAACCAAGTCCCAATACACTGTTTCCAACTTCGCTAGAAGGTAACAGTTCATCCCGGTACATAAAGCTAATTCTCTCAATATAACAAAAAAAAAAATAAAATCATTTGTAATGTTCATGTATACATGCCATATAACCATCTCTATATCCCTGTGAACGCGCCTTTATCTCTTATCTAAATTATGTTGTTTCTATCTTGCATACCCGTGTAAACGTACCTTTATTTTGATTCTTCAATCCACCCCAAGTTTGCAGCAAGCCTAAGCCTATACTACCCGTTATACCTTTGCTTTTTTGACTAAATGATATATATGGAAAATAGCTTAGCGCATGCTGCCAACTCAAGCTGGTTTTAAACGGTCACATTTCTTTAAATTTTTGCACAATTTCTTTAATATCTTCTAAACTATCTCGAATTTTAAATTGATTTTTCAGCTTCGTTATTAATTAGATTCGGTTAAACAATATTATTATATTAAAATAAAATGTAAATGCATTATACGCTTGAATTCACTAAAAGAAATCACGGCATAAGGCCAAAATAGTTGGGGCATGGAAAAGGGGTATATATAGCTTTCGCGAACCTTTATTCATCGAGCGAGTAACCGAGAAGAGTTGGGGAAAACCCCCCCTTCTCAACGTCTAGACGTTTATCGTAACCCTAGGCATTCGGTAACTGCACCACAAAGACCCGTAGAGGGAGGAGATGAGAGGAGTGGAAGGTTGATGTGGACTATATTAGTGAGGGACGCCTCGCTAATATGGCCCGCTGAGATCGGACACTTGAGGTTGGACCTTGGTGTAGGGATGGTCGGAGGTGATTATAACAGTGGGAGACGTCCCATTGCGTATAATCGCCTTCAACTGTCCAGCATCGAGGTTTGACCGTAAAGTGGATGGTGGAAGGTGATAATATGCAATTGGAGACGTCCTGTTGCATATAATTGCACGACACTTGAAACTTAATGTGGCAGCCACGCTTAAAGGAGGTAATTCCCGTTAAACGGAATTGAACGATAAGCTGGTATGATTACGTCTCTAGACTTTTTGCTCCACGAGCTAGGTCACGTGATTTCCGCTTACACAGGATATCCGCTTACACAGGAAGTGACACACACACACACAGACACACACACACACACACAGACACGATCAGTGTAAAACCTCCCCCTGAACTAAAGTTCAGTCGGGGAGGTAAAAATAACCAGGAAGTAAGTCTTAAAATAGAATAAGGATCTAAAATAACCTACAATATTCATTTGACCTAGACAAACCAGGAAATCTTACACGAAAATTACCTAAACCCGGATTCTAGCTATTGACCGTCTGACCTATCTCCATCCCTATAAAACGAATTTCGGTTCAGTACTAGCGGGGGGGGGGGCATTGCCCCCTCCAATTTTAATCTTGCCCCTTGCAATAAACTCATTTGCCCCCTGCAATGTCGAATTTTCCCCCTGCAAAATGTTTAGATTGCCCCCCTCCAAAACTTTTAGAAAGCCCCTCCGAAATGTTTAGATTTTGTGGAGTAGAACATTTTCTCTGCTAAACACCCAATAATTATTTAAAAAATACTTCTAATTATCCTATATTGGGAGAAATAATTTATATCAAAAGCGTGTAGCTCTAAACATGTATTTCTTTGGTTACTACTAGACCTAGTTCAATATGCTCATATGGAAAAATTTTATACTGTTATTAAAGAACACCGTAGTACAAAGAGTTGGCTACCCATCGGCTAAGACCGCAGAAAAATTAATAAGGTTAGGCTTTAAAGTTGTCAAAATATAATACACAGACATTCCCACTCTTCGCTTTAATCGCTTAAAATAAAACAAAAAGTACACTTCAAAAACATAATGGCCGAAATTAAAAGTTAAAAACAAACTACCGAACCTCAACCCTGACTAGACTAGACTAGACTGGCCGTTGGGCTGTTGTGTGAATTCTCTACGTTAACGTTTTAAATTAAGTAACGTCTAAAAAAGAAAACTGACGGACTATATTGCGGACATAAAATCCAAATATGAAGGTAAATACAATGTATGGGCCTTTACACAAAATTTGTTGACCATGGTGAATATCGTATAATAATAACAAAATAATTTAAGAGTCAGCTTCTGCATAATTAAAAGAAACAGTTTATTAAATGGATATGAGAGCTTTCGGACCTGCTAGAGCAGTGACTCCCATTTCAATCCTTTTCTACTCTAACAAAATTTACAAAAATAACAAATATACGTCCGAAAGCCCTCCTGAAAACGTTTATTTAATAAACTGTTTATTTTGAGCCATGGAGTAGATGTCTCTACTCTAGTGATTTATTTGAAAAGTAGTCTTCAATACTTTGTGTTGTACAGTACCTTTGGGTAGGACTAGGACGTAGGTGTTTGAAAAATGAAAATACCTTTTAGTGTAAAAAGAAAATTATGATATTTGTCCCCCCCGCCTCCTATCTGAAAAAGGTATGCATTTGAAAATAAATTTCTCTGTAGGAAAAAATGCAAAAACATTATCACATTTGCGGATTTTGCCCATTCCAATATGAAAAACGTTCCTACGCACCTGGTCCAGTACTATTTCACACACCCGCGTTCAAACACATAGAAGAAAGTTACCCAAACGTAACTAAACAAAATTGAATATGTACATCATATTACTGGTGTGCGGTAGTTTTAGCTAGTTTTAATCCCATGTTGGATATTATTTTGGAGGATGAGGAGCTGGAGGAGGTGTTGGAGGAGAAGGAGAAGGTGGTAGAGGAGCTGGAGAATAACCAGGAGGAGGAGGAATTGGAGTTCGAAAATGAACCATGGTACGATGACGAAGGGGAGGTTGATGAGGTCCCCCTGATGGCAATCGAAGAACATTATGAATTTATGTAAGCTATACAATTATTATCATAATTAATTATTTAAATGGATTTGAGAAAAGTTAGATTATACTATTATATCATTTTAATTCGATATTTGAACATAACGTAGTATGGGTTAAAATTAAATTATTAGTTTTGACTAGTCACGACTGAAAGGGTTAAGTGAAAGTGAAAGGGTTAAGTGAAAGTGAAAGGATTAAGAGAAAGTAAAAAAGTAAAAATGGGTTAAGTGTACGTGAAAAGTTGTTTCTAGATGTGTCACATTTAATTTATATTAGAAAACTTTATAGGGATTATGATACACCAGCCTCCCCTGACCCTCAGTATACTGAAAATTTCTACTCAAGAAATCCACAGCGTTATATTCCAATTTATAAATATCAAAAATGAAAAAATTCAAAATAAAATTATGAAAGCTTTAATCATGTTTTGGATTATATTTTTACACTTATACATATTTTTTAAAATTTTATTTTTACATAAAAATGTATTCGTCATCATCATCATCCGAATCTGCTAGATCGGCAACCGAGATATTTAGCAAATCCTCATTGTTTAGGAGGAAATCTCCATAAAATTTTATCGATTCGTGCGCGCACTTTGACTGGGAGATATGATGCATCGAACAACATACTTTAGATTTTCCGAACTTTTCACAGCCGAGTTGTTCTAGATTAATCACGGGGGCATTTAATAAGGCTGCTAACTCCTCACACTTCTCCAGCCCCTTGCTGTATCCAGATGTTGCTCGAGTACCGAGTACCGTGCCAACCAGTCATTCCACCCGAGACCCGTCAGGTTCCACCGACAATATGTGTTCGAGCTCCTGATCTTGGGTGGGAGGATATCGCTGGAGAAGGGGTTTATAAGTCGCTAGATGCATCACTTTCACTTTGTTATTAAGAAAGATTCCGGCAGATAATTCCTTTACTTTAAATCCGTATTCCATTTTGTATGTTGTAAGCTTTTCGCGTATACAGCATATCAACAATTAACACATTGTTCAAGTCTATAAAATAAAAATTTATTTTTTCAGTCAAAACTGCCCGTATTGTCGATCTACAGAAACGCCATCATATCCAATTCCAACAATCTACTGTCTGAATGAGCTTTGCATGCACTATCTAACCAACGTTAAAATCTATATTCAAGATAAATCTTATTATGTAAATGTTTTTACTAATGATGGTGGGTGTAGAGTCTAATAAACATCTAGATATTTCTTTACAAATTGAAAGTCTTCTCCCTAACAAACGAAATCTGGAAGATTTTGAAATTGCGAGAATTACGATTAATATTTCAAAATCTTCCAGATTTGGTTTCTTCCTTTTTTAAATGCTCCTTTCATCAGTAAAAATGTATATTCACCGAAAACATGTACAACATTGTTCAAATCAATCAAATAAAAATTTATGTTTCAGTGTTTGGTGTGATCACTGTGGTTCTAAGGACATGCATGAAGCTGTGTACCCATTTCCTTCACACATGCTTTCAACATTCTACTGCATGAACGAACTATGTAGGTATTATCTAACACTCGTTGAAATGATTGATGTTGATTACGATCTTACAGTAAAGGTTCTCTTTAATGAAAGGGGGTGCAAATCAGCTAAATTTAGGGGAATTTCTTTATATATTGAGAGTCTTCTCCCTAATAAACGAAATCTGGAAGATATTGAAATTGATAGAATTAATCTTCCAGATTTGATTTCTTCCTTTTATATGTAAAAAAGTTCCTTTATGTAAAAAAGTTCCTTTTTTTAATGTAAATAAAAAATTATGTAATATGTACCAAGGCGTCAATAATCATATCTGCTAAAAATAAACAAATTGGTTTTAAGGTCAGTTTATCTTTTTTTAAACACTCTACGCATCTCTTCTCTTTGCATAAAAGAAGCTACAATTTCAGAACGGTGACTATTTAAACAATGTTTAAAATGTATAAATGCAGGGATTCTATTGGTCCGAAGGTCCAGATAAGTTTTTTCAAAGTTATTAAAGACTTCTAAAATAGCCAGATACATGTTATTTAAATACGGTTTTTGCTCATTAAAAAATATCACGTGATTTTTTATCACTTCTTCATTCTCCATTAAAATGTGATATAACTTTAATAATACAACAGACAAGGACACCATCGACAAACAATTAAAAACTAGCGGTTACCCCAATAAACTTATACAACACGCACGTAACAACTCCAACCTACATTTTTGTAAACCCCAACCTGCTGAACAACAATTTGTATACTTAAAGTTACCATATCTAGGAAATTCAAACCTAGCACTCGAACGTAAACTAAAAAATATTAATGTCAAAATAGTATATCAAAAAGGAAAAACTTTAAAAAATATGTATAAAAATCCTACAAAAAACGTAATTAATCAAAATAATTATAAAATAAACCCAGATGGAGTCATTTATCAAATCCCCTGCGGAGTATGCCCCAAGTCCTATGTCGGAGAAACAGTGCGACCCGTTAACACCAGAATAAAAGAACACCAACGCGCAATAAAAAATTTAGATCAAAATAATAGCTTAGCATATCACACTAAAAAAACAGGCCATATTATAGATTTTCAAAATAAAAAGATTATACTCAGAAAAACATACATTTAAACGTAAAATTGCAGAAAAAATTCTAATTAAAAAATCAGGTTCCCTTAACTTAGATAAAGAAGGTGAACTTTCACCCATTTGGAATATAGACCACCCAATAGATAACACTGATTCCCCGACATAGGACATATTATATTAGAAACGTGACGTCATTGATTAAATAATATTAACGATGTTTTAAATGTTATAAATAAGCTAATAGACTCGATATCTGTTACACTTGACAAAGAATCTCGTTAGATTCGAAACGTTGTGTCGCCGCGACAGGTGTCGTTATACAACACCCCGGTTTTCATTATTAATTTTAATAAAGTTATGAGTTTTCGTAAAATAACCTCCTTTTAATTATCATACTACCATGACAAAAATTAAATTATCTATTCGACAGTATAACTTCCGAATGAAGTTAAGGTGATACACGGTATAGGGCAATTGTGAAGGGCTGCAAAACCCAGTCCGACAACGACTGTTGTCATAGGTAGCATAGCGTTTTGGCTACTTAGAGATAATAATCCACCTATGGTATTACCTCCACAAATTGCTACAGGGAGAAAAACAAAGCTCCATCTTATGCCACCCACTTGCTTTAAGTCTCTCCCACCATTTCTACTTTTTAGTTCCTCTGTCCATTTCGCGGACCTTCGAAAAAAATTCGTCCACTTCTGGAGATTCTCCAGAAGTGGTTTTGCAAGGGCTTCTTCCTCAATAGCATCATTGATAGCCAGTTGGAGTGTATGGGCGATGCAGAATTTTCTTTCCCCAATTTAATAAGGGGGCTCGATCGTTCGCATTCTCCTTCTGCCTCCTCATGTTCAGCCTCTCCATCTTCTACCTCCCTATTTTCGAAATTCGCAAAAATGATAGTGAATGGGTCCCATGCTTTTAATGTTGAAAATGTTCATTATTTAAATATAATTTGATTCGATGCGGTAATATAGTGAAAGTAGAAACCCCAACAATTAATAATATTAACATCTGGGTTTTATCCTTCTCCTTTACATATTTTCGATATTAACAATAACACTCTGCCTTAACTTGCCATCATCTAGTTCATTTTCCGATTCATTGTCGGTATTCTCTCCTTCATCAGCCCATGGCTCAAGGAAAACCTGCCCAATGTTTAGGCCTTTCGTAATGTTCGCTGCGTTGTGGGCGCATACGCAGGATATCTGAAAAAGAGTTTTTGTTATACATCCGGTCTTTAGCCTGATATTATTTTGCTCCTCTGTGGACGCTTGGTTAACTTTAGGTATATATAGTATGTAGTATATAGAATTTTTTGTCTTACCTGGGATGGTTGGAGGCCAACTTCTTCCAAATCTTTTTGGATCCTTTGGAGGATCGCTTCCCCAGAGTGTTTTCCCGGAAAGTGGGAAAAAGCGATGAGGAGGTTTTGGAACTCCCAATTTTCATCAATAAATTGGCAACGCACCCCCATGACAGATTGCCGGCTGCGGCTACTCCAAAGATCCAATGTCAGGTGTACGCTTCTTTTCTCTATTCCAGCTAGAAGATCCTTTTAAAAGGCAAAAAAATCAATAGAATTCAAAACACCTTGAAAAATAATGTCGGCTCCGCAACTTACTTTTATTTGCGGCTTTAATTGCTTAATAGCCGCTTCCAGATCATTCACTACCGTGCCTCGACACTGAACTGTCAAATGTGGCGCTACCTGGTCTATGAATCTCTTCCACCCGTCACCATCAACAAGGCTAAAAGGGAGCCCGCTCGTACAAATTAAATCCAAAACTTCCCTTTTGTAGCGTTGTTGCTCCGGGTCAGTCTGTTTTAATTTCTTGGCGCTCTTTTTATGGCCAATCTCCGGGATCCATTCCAATGTCCTCTTTTCCCCTTTAAGTTTCAAAAACTTCTCAAGATGCTTTTGCTGGTAAAAATGGTAAATTTTTTCCGTTATGACAGAATGCCACCTTATGTCATTATCTTAATTAAAAAATAATTATCAGAATATGTCGCTCAAAATTATTAGCGGACTCTGATTGTATTGTCCATTTTCCATTCTTGCAATATTTGCAGAGCAATACAACCTTTCTCGATGGACTTGGGAGACATTTCTCGAACATAAAATGTTCCTGAATGTTTTTTTACCGAAATTTCCTAAGTCAAACTTCTCTAAAAAAAGCTGAATCCCGTGCAGAAGATGTTTCGCTGGAATCTTCATCCATGCTTGACGAATTATTCCACGCCGATGAAAAATTATCAAGTAGCCTAGCCTTCTCGGGCCGGTTGTCCAGATGGATTGGGAGGCTCGGGTGGCGCGCTCCAGAAGAGCCTCGATCCGGTCACAGGGCACTTCACCCCCTTCGAACGACAGCCTGTAGATTGGTCCTGGCGATGGCGGGCGGGAGGTACTTGGCCTCATAGGGTGACTGGAAGGTCCAGGAGTTGAGGATGGGTACGGTGGCGACGGCCAGCTCCTTCACCACCAGATCTGGCCCGTGTCCGAAGCAACGGACTCTGTTCCGCCCGGTCAGCATTTTCAAAGTTCTGTGGTGATTTGAGAAACTTGTGATTTTTAGATCGGAAAGTTCAGGTTTATATACCCTTTAAAAAAGTCCTCCATTCGATACGGGGCAGCGATAGAGAATTCCCACGATATGGGGAGTCCTATCATTCATAAGGTTAGACCCCTCGTCTTTTGAAGAGAGTTGAAATAAGTTTATCATTGTGTTCGGCATTACAAGTAACCTTCTTTATAAAGGAGGGCGTTCCCTTTTTCATTGATCGGTGTAGTAGATATAGAACGCAGTATTTCCCACACACTGAACTTGTTAGTGCTTGGAATCTACGTTTGTTGTACGGCAGATTCCACCTTCGCTCTAGTCTCTCGTTGAGGGGATCATTCAGATAGTTAATAGGTGGGTCCGCGGTAACGGGTTCCTCCAAGATTACTGGCGTCGTGGTGGAATATGTTCCTCGACCGCTCGCGGTAAACCGGTAGTTACTGAAACTACGTTGGGTGCCTGGACTTCTTCAACAATCTGCGCTTGGGCTACTGGCGTCGTGGTGGGAATTTCTTCCTCGGGGTTGGGACTTCTGTCAACGTCATCAATTTCCCAAACCTCGTCGGAGTCTGCTAGAACCGGGTTCCAAAACCTGGTGGTTACGGTATGCCCATTTCCCAGGGTCTAGTTTCAAATCGCCACCAGCGTCGTTGCTCTTCTGTCTCACCGTCGATAATTACGGCTTCAAGAGGGGGGAGCTATTTGGAGGACGCGCAAATCTTCCTCGAGATCGGTGAGGGGAGCTACTCTGGGAATCGGAATTCCAACTACGATTGGTTTGTTTCGCCATTCCGGATGTAGCTGTCGTGTTCGAGTTATGAGAGAATCGCCCAGTGGGGGTTGAATCAAATAAAATGTTAATTCTGGTTGGAATTTGAAGCAATAATACGTGGGGACGGTATCCAAAGTGTCTCTATCTAAACAGACACATTTTACGTGATACTCTAGTTCGCAACTATCACATTGTACCAAATCTATCATTGGTTCGTTTGAATTGTTTATGATACACTGGGGGGCGGGGAATTCTTCTTGGAGAGTTGAATCAAGGTTTGTAGCGCGCGCGGTTTTTTGTTTACGATTACGTAGTCTCTTTGCGCGTCTGGGGGGAGCGGGGCAGTCGCTGCCGCGTGGGAACTGATTTCGCCTGGATCGCGGAACGATGGACTGGGGCCATTCTTTTCGTTATTAAGTTCATTCTCGGGCCATAATCGTTCATGTACTAATTTTATATGGTCCACGTGATATGAACCCATCGTTTGCCTCGTTTGAACATCAATTAATTCGTACGCCAGGTTGTTCAGTCGGGGTTTAACTAAGTCTGGTCCTTCATATTTGGGGGAAAGTTTGTGGGAAGTATGGCTACTTGCGCGGGATTGAACGTAGGTTCTGACCCACACCAATTGTCCAATTACGAACTTCTGTTCACGTCTAGGTGTGTCATAATATTTATTATTTTTCTCGTTGGCTTTCTTAATGTTATCTTTCACGTTTATGTAAGCGTGTTTAAGTTCTCTCGTAAACGTGATATCAGGAGGGGGAAGATCATCTTGTTCTTCTAGAGGGGATCGCCTGGTAGGTGGATTTCTCGGCCATAGTTCAGGAAATTAGGGGTGTACCCTGTACTCTCATTGGGTGAACTATCCATTGCGAGTGGCTAGTAATCGGCCTACAACTTGATTGTAACGCTCGGTTAAGTTTGATTGTGGGTGATATACTGTGGTAAAGCTTTGGTGTACGCCTAGCAGGGCTGCCACTTCCGCAAATAAATCGGCTATAAATTGCGGTCCGTTATTGGAGACTAACCTAGCGGGGACTCTCAAACTACATATAACATTGTCTATAAACACTTAGGCTACGTTTACTAAGGTTGCTTTCTCGAGGGGAACTATTTCTACCGCTTTGGTAAAATAATCTACCATTACCACTAGCGTGGTGTTACCTTGAGGGGATGTGGGAAAGGGACCCATCAGGTCGATACCAACCAATTTCCAGGGGCCCTGTACAATTGTTAACATCATTAACCCAGGTTTCCTCCCCCGTTCTATTTTTGTTCTTTGACATACTACACAACTCTTAATGTAGGCCTCTATATTCTTCTTCATTCCATCCCAATAATATCTAGCGGTGACCTTCTTAATGGTTTTACTTATTCCCATATGACCTGTGAATTTTGCGTCGTGGTATACTTCTGAAATTTCCTTCTGGGTGGACTGGGGTATTAATAAGCGGGGGATGAGATCATCTTGGGTTGGTTTAACGTAAATTAATCCATATAATTTTACATAGCGGGGATGGCTTGCTAATAAATCGGGATCATCATAGATCTCTGACAGCTCGGGTCATCCCTTTGGGATTCTTCCCACTCATCTCCATTTAGAATTCTTATAGGGACTTCGATGGGAAGGGGATCCGTTTGAATATATATAATATAGATATATATATATATATGTAAATGAATACATAAAAATAATAAAATTAAAATGCCATTTACTTTTAAATTTGAATAATACATTTTATTTATGATATCATAATAATTAACATTATTACAGCGCAGTTAAAAAATAGACACAATGCAAACCGCACGTTTCCGCCTGGGTTGGCTGTATTTTCTTTGTATTAAAATATATTTGGGGATGGTATCTCTTGAGAGGTAAATTATAAAAATTTGGACCTAGACCGTAGCTATCAAAGAAGTCTATCCGCTAACCAATCTTGGCCTTCTTGATCATGATTATCCGTGTTCAGAATAAAAAAAGAAGTCTCGCGATGGGGTTACGCTGGTAAACGATAGAGATAAGGCATGCCTTATACCGATTTCATTTTTAATTTTACCCCCTTTTTTGACCGATTTTCACCCCCCCCCCTCCGTTAGGGAACCTGGACGATTTTTTAAACCCCATTGCACCCTTACTCTTTTTTTAAACATCCCTTCCCCCTATACCCCTACCCTTTTTTTCCCCGACCTGCGCGATTTTTTTTAACCACCACCACCACCACCACTCCCCTTTTTTGACACTCGGGCACCCCAGGGGGTTACTGAACCGGTCCCCTTACCGTCCTTTTGTCGGACACGTCTCAACAGGTATTTATGGGTCTTAACGGGTCTAGTGATTCATGAACTCCCTTCCTTAGTAAGCCAACGCACGATATATGCGTAAGAATGGAAAAGCGTAGTATTTGAAAACGTTTTATTGATTTGAAAAAATTTATTGGGTTTACGTTGATTTTTTTTTTAGTGATATTCGGATTTCAAACATTCCTTCAGCTTCCCAAGCTGGCCCACGATAATTGTAAACAAATTGCAACTACTAAAGACACTTTGTAATCCTTTGGTTTTTAAGTTACCTTCAAAAGTAGTTATTACAGTAAATGGCGAAACGTAACTTAAAAAATATTGATATACAGTGTCAAACTTTTCTTGAATATCATCGAGATAACACAAACGTATGCGCGAATTATACATCTTCCCGTAAATCTTTGTAAAGTAATCTCCGACAGTATTATACATCTCTTCGATAATTAATTTATGATTATTTATCTGTTCCAAATTTAGGGTTACGTTCTTTGAAATTCGATGTAATTCGCACGCTTCCAGGCAGTTGAGGGGGTGGGTCTAATTGTCGCAAATTTTTTCTGCAAACCATTTTTGCAAACCTGTCGCAAGTTTGCTATTGGCCCTAATTGACGCAAATTTTTTTTCCCAGCAAACCTGTCGCAAGTTTGCAAACACCCTATTTGACGCAAATTTTTTTCCCTGCAAATATGTCGCAAATTTTTTTTCCCGCAAACCTGGCGCAAATTTTAGCAATATAAATACATAGTCTTCTTTAACAAAAGAAATAGCGTTTTATGATAAGTCAAAACCAGTTTCTTCTACAATGATTTATTTATTTATTAATTTCAAAAATATTATTAATAGTTATGGTGCAGGTTGTATCTGCAAACATTATAGGCCTTTTTTTATGGTTAGAAAATTGGTAGGTCTCTTTTTCCAACAGTTTTTAGCACGAAATTCGATGGCGCAAGTTTTTTTAACAAGAGCAAACCACTTTCAAAAACCGGTTTTTCTGCAAGAAATTGGTAAGTTACCACCTGGAAACTTTTTCTTAGTTACATACTAATTTATTCTTACCATTTCACACAGTTTTTAACACGGAATTCGTTGGCGCAAGTTTTTTTAACAAGCGAAAACCACTTTCAAAAACCGGTTTTTCTGCAAGAAATTGGTAAGTTACCACCTGGAAACTTTTTCTTAGTTACATACTAATTTATTCTTTCCATTTCCCACAGTTTTTAGCACGAAATTCTTTGGCGCAAGTTTTTTTAACAAGTGCAAACCACTTTCAAAAACCGGTTTTTCTGCAAGAAATAGTTTACCACCTGGAAACTTTTTCTTAGTTACATACTAATTTATTCTTACCATTTCCCCCAGTTTTTAGCACGGAATTCGTTGGCGCAAGTTTTTTTAACAAGCGCAAACCACTTTCAAAAACCGGTTTTTCTGCAAGAAATTGGTAAGTTACCACCCGGAAACTTTTTCTTAGTTACATACTAATTTATTCTTACCATTTCCCCCAGTTTTTAGCACGAAATTCGTTGGCGCAAGTTTTTTTAACAAGCGCAAACCATTTTCAAAAACCGGTTTTTTTGCAAGAAATTGGTAAGTTACCACCTGGAAACTTTTTCTTAGTTACATACTAATTTATTCTTACCATTTCACACAGTTTTTAGCACGGAATTCGTTGGCGCAAGTTTTTTTAACAAGCGAAAACCACTTTCAAAAACCGGTTTTTCTGCAAGAAATTGGTAAGTTACCACCTGGAAACTTTTTCTTAGTTACATACTAATTTATTCTTTCCATTTCCCACAGTTTTTAGCACGAAATTCTTTGGCGCAAGTTTTTTTAACAAGTGCAAACCACTTTCAAAAACCGGTTTTTCTGCAAGAAATAGTTTACCACCTGGAAACTTTTTCTTAGTTACATACTAATTTATTCTTACCATTTCCCCCAGTTTTTAGCACGGAATTCGTTGGCGCAAGTTTTTTTAACAAGCGCAAACCACTTTCAAAAACCGGTTTTTCTGCAAGAAATTGGTAAGTTACCACCCGGAAACTTTTTCTTAGTTACATACTAATTTATTCTTACCATTTCCCCCAGTTTTTAGCACGAAATTCGTTGGCGCAAGTTTTTTTAACAAGCGCAAACCATTTTCAAAAACCGGTTTTTCTGCAAGAAATTGGTAAGTTACCACCCGGAAACTTTTTCTTAGTTACATACTAATTTATTCTTACCATTTCCCCCAGTTTTTAGCACGAAATTCGTTGGCGCAAGTTTTTTAACAAGCGCAAACCATTTTCAAAAACTGGTTTTTCTACAAGAAATTGGTAAGTTACCACCTGGAAACTTTTTCTTAGTTACATACTAATTTATTCTTACCATTTCCCACAGTTTTTTGCACGAAATTCGTTGGCACAAGTTTTTTCATCAGTGCAAACCACTTTCAAAAACCGGTTTTTCTGAGAGAAATAGTTAAGTTACCACCTGGAAACTTTTTATTAGTTATATACTAATTTATTCTTACCATTTCCCACAATTTTTAGCACGGAATTCGTTGGCGCAAGTTTTTTTAACAAGTGCAAACCACTTTCAAAAACCGGTTTTTCTGCAAGAAATAGTTTACCACCTGGAAACTTTTTCTTAGTTACATACTAATTTATTCTTACCATTTCCCCCAGTTTTTAGCACGGAATTCGTTGGCGCAAGTTTTATTTAACAAGCGCAAACCACTTTCAAAAACCGGTTTTTCTGCAAGAAATTGGTAAGTTACCACCCGGAAACTTTTTCTTAGTTACATACTAATTTATTCTTACCATTTCCCCCAGTTTTTAGCACGAAATTCGTTGGCGCAAGTTTTTTTAACAAGCGCAAACCATTTTCAAAAACCGGTTTTTCTGCAAGAAATTGGTAAGTTACCACCCGGAAACTTTTTCTTAGTTACATACTAATTTATTCTTACCATTTCCCCTAGTTTTTAGCACGAAATTCGTTGGCGCAAGTTTTTTTAACAAGCGCAAACCATTTTCAAAAACTGGTTTTTCTACAAGAAATTGGTAAGTTACCACCTGGAAACTTTTTCTTAGTTACATACTAATTTATTCTTACCATTTCCCACAGTTTTTAGCACGAAATTCGTTGGCACAAGTTTTTTCATCAGTGCAAACCACTTTCAAAAACCGGTTTTTCTGAGAGAAATAGTTAAGTTACCACCTGGAAACTTTTTATTAGTTATATACTAATTTATTCTTACCATTTCCCACAATTTTTAGCACGGAATTCGTTGGCGCAAGTTTTTTTAACAAGTGCAAACCACTTTCAAAAACCGGTTTTTCTGCAAGAAATAGTTAAGTTACCACCTGGAAACATTTTCTTAGTTATATACTAATTTATTCTTACCATTTCCCACAGTTTTTAGCACGAAATTCAATGAAAAAATTTAACGTTTGACGAAAATATTTGTGATATATTAAGAAAGACACTGCGGGTAAGTGATCCATCTACATTTATTTTGAATATTAAAGCACAGTTATACTATTAATTACAAATACCAAAAATTTATTTTTTAATCAACTAAGTAATAAATTGGCAATCAGTGAATAATTATAACTATGGGGAACAATTTTAACTGAGAATACATAATTAATAATGTTAAAAGGTTTTCGGATTAGTCAAGTATCTATAAAACAAAAGTCGTTACAGAGTGATAGTTTTTAACCACATTCTGCTTCCATAAAAATACATATTCACATTACAAATCGCCAGAGTGCGTTATAGAAGTTGCAGTTCTATTTTAAGGTTTTTACCGGACTTAATACAGTTTCATTTAACACATTATCCGTGATAAGTGCAGTTCCGCATCATTTTTTTTCCAAAACAAGTACAGTTCCACTTTATTAATTAGACGAAAGATTTTTTTTTGGTAAACCGCATCCACCAGGTAAGAATGTACTTTTGATTGATTAGTCTGATATTTGACTACGCAGTAACGATGAATGGTAATTCCATAAGGCCAAGGGAACAGGATAACACCCCGACTCTGCCACAGAGTTTGCAGTACACACGTCATTACTACCAACGAGGTACGCATTAATATTTTGCAAGAGTACGTTGTAGGAGTTCCAGTTTATTTCTTTGGCGAAATTAGCGCAGTTTCACTTTATTGTGGATGTTGCGTTCACACCGGCGCAATTTGGATTTCATTTTGTGCATGTACGCGAGCGTATGAGCAGGACCCAAATGTTTATTAAGCTTTCCGCCCCCCAAAGGGGGGAGAAAGCTTATTGAAATGATAGCAAGAGGCTGGCTGGCTGTGGAACTACTTTCCCGTTTATTTTGCCTGAAAAAGGCTGGCGGAAGAATTTCCCATACAACGAAATTTCAAAATTTCAAATAAATTTTCGCGCCTAAATCAACTCTCGAAGCTCCTTCTCTTCGCACACCTCAGAACTACAGAGATTTTTCTGGCTACACCGGGTCTCGAACGCTCAAGCTCGTGAACTCGAGGCGACCGAGTTACTGGCTGCGCCATGTAGACATGTGTATAAGCGACCCAAAAATTCTCTATAACGTTTCCCTAGTGAAGCGGGGCAAGATACGCTGGGGGCAAAGAATTCATGTTCTCTCTCACTTTATCTCCGCGAGTCCGTAGTCCCTTCCTAGTATCTGGCCCAAAGTCTACGATACGCGTTTACCATAGCGACAGAGATAGAGGTGCGGGGCAAGATACGCGGGGGGAAGATACGCGGGGGGGGGGGGGGGAGATACGCGGGGGGGAGATACGCGGGGGGAGATACGCGGGGGGGGGGCAAGATACGCGGGGGGGCAAGATACGCGGGGGGGGGGGGGGCAAGATACTCGGGGGGGCAAAGAATTCCCGTTCTCTCAAAGGAAGAGTCGCAGACCGCGCCATCTATTCATAATTATATATCACATTTTAATTTAACTTTTGATTCATTTTTATATATACATATATTTGATCTTTTCGGGGCCCAATAATTTTTCATATACTTTAATATCTTATTACGTTACTATTTCTTACTTTATTCCCCCCCCCCCTTACGCTATCCTGCCTTATAATAAGCGGGGTATTATCATAAAAGTATTTGTTTTTGTTCAAAGTGATGGTGAAGTAAATGTTAAGGACAATCCGCGTGTTCTGATATGATTTGTAAATGCACTGGGGAAGTTTTGAAATATTTATAATCTCCCTAATCAGATTTGATGAAGGATTTTAAATTATGAATGTGTAATCATTTAAACTTTTATTCTGCCTCATTCTCACAGGCAATGTTGAAATATTTAATACAAAAATTTATTCTTTAGTTTTAACTTGAAGTAAGGATGTATTTACAGACTAGAAATGCGATGGGGAGTGCTGAGAAAGAAGCACATAAATAGTTGCAATGCCATAAAGAAAGCGATAAAACGGATTTCATTAAATTTTTTTTATCCAAACTCATTTACATCATTGTTACACAAAGTACATTTTATTCACTGTTTTAACAATTATTAAACCGGTTTAGGTACAGTTTTTATAATTAACAAGGATTAAAATATAATTTATATTAAATATATTTCAAAAACAAGTTTACGGATAAATTCAACATACCTAGCTAGAAGTTATAATTCCCCTTGCAAAATTATTATTGTTTGCGAGTGACATGGGCATTTTGTGACGAGAAATGCCAATTCTTGAATAAACTTCTTCAATATCGGTTGCGGTATGAGTAATATTGGCAAAGTTTAGCTTTCCAAAAGTCACGAAAAATATTTGAGATCTTTACACTGGCAAGTGAGAGTTCCGAACTTTATCCCAGTTATTGATACGGCATTCTTTGCTTTTTAAATTTTAAGCGTAGAAACAGTTTGGTTGTGAGACCTCTTAAACATTACTACTATATGTGGTACACAACTCAAAAATGGTGATAAAATTCAGCAGAAAATCAATGTATGCAAATTCTATAAATAATTAGCGTGTTACTTAGCTACGTGGAAATTAAAAAGGAGCAACGAAACAAACAAAATCTTGTTTGGAGGGCATATAAGCTCACACCTACAAGAAACGTTATATCGTGTTTCAAATAATATTTTTTCTAAATATAAACCTTTCATGTGATTGCGAGCAAAAATTTATATATATATTTTTGTTGCGAGTGACTTACGATGGAATCTAGCTTTTTGAGTTAGCGCGATTCAACGGCAGCCGAGCCCGAAGCCCGAGGCCCGAGCTTCACGACGAGGCTCAGAGCTGTCGTTGAGACTCGCTGTCGCCGATTGTTCACGTCGCGAACGGAGACCGGGAGAGAGTATGTGCCGCGGATTATGCCTAGTACTGAGGAAGGTTTTTTTAAATAGGCTCAGAAATTAAAATATGGCCTCTATCAAAGTTCACGCATAAATATACGCGCAGAGGTGAAAAATATAAATCCAGTTTATATCTTGTCTAAGCTTAATTTTGATTCAGTGAGATTCCTAAGCTCTTCAGCGACGGCGATAGGTGAACCCCGAACACGCCGATGCTCTCGCCATAGCATCTGGCTCGGTTAAGCCTTGTCTTGACTCTTTTACACTCCTGTACACCCTAAAATTCACTACTAAAATCCTATTTCTCAGCGACTGATGTGATTTGTTCCCCGTTGTGTTACGACACAAAGGGGAAAACAAGTTGGATAGCGTCCATCATGCAGTTTAAATTTTTAAACTTCTAACGTTTTTCTTAATTTTAAGTATTTTTTCGGGACTTTTTTACATGCATAACGTTCAATCTTTAAACTGTCACTTACAAGATGTGTGTTCCGATCTCAAAGTAATGCAATCTGATATTATAATGTTAGTTGAAACTTGGGCTAAACAGAGTGACAATTTTTGTATCTCTGGATTCACAGAGCTAAATGGTATTTATTTTCCTTGTGGGGCTCGACGAAAGGCTTTTGGAGTCTCTGTCTACGTAAAAGATAATGCAAAGACTATCTAACGCTACGCTTACTAGACAGGCGTGCTCTATGGAGCTACTTGCATACAACTTTTACAAGACTTCAGCGCCCCTTTCCAGCTGGAGCAAGTGCAAAGCAAAGACTATTTAACGCTACTTTTGTCGGTGGCTTTTAGTCTTTGGAAATATCACGTGGTATGATTCATTGTTAACGACTTTTTCTTGTCAGCGCACGTCGCGACACGTAATGTTGTTTTCAAATAATTAACCAATTTTTATCTAACCTGCTCTATTTAAGTTTCGTTTGTTTTTATACGGCTCATTTATTTATTTAAACTTGACTGGGTAAGTTACGCGTAATAATCATAATGTATTTTAAAATACCGTTAAGCCTTAAACAAAGGCTTAACAATGTCTTTGTTTTTATTTTTTGATGTCTTTGTTCAATTTTCCTTTCAATGTTAAAAGAATTCATATCCATTTAATGCATAAACTGTCTAATTAATAAATTATTTATCTAACTCAGATAATCTCAGAAACTTAAGTTAAATGATTATTTGGAAATATTTCTCAAACTCAGTAGTAATAAGTAATTATCTACGCTTCATTTGTTTCAGATAAGGGTAGCTTGTGGTTGTGGATATAAATATGTTCCCAAAGTGTGGATTCAAATCAACAGAGTAACGTAATCATTAATCAGGTACGGTTGTTTTTCTTCTAGATTCGTTAACGTACGATTACCGGTATTTAAATTTTTAATCCATAAGCAAATATAATCAACAAAGTTTACGCAATAGAATTAAAAACGCGAACTAAAATGTGTCTTACAGGCACATCAGGCTAGATTGCGATTTCATTCTCTTCAATAATTTTGTCACATGACTCGATGGGCGTGTATAGATTTTTTAAGACCAAAGATGGACAATGGAGCTGCCTATACCGTCATCACGATTAAGGGACTGATGTTTTTTACAGGTTTTTCCTATCTCCATCGATTCGCGTACATTCAGTTTTAGGTACAATTATATAGTATGTGGTAATAAGGTCCAAAATCATTTTAAAACAAATCCAAGTACACCAATCGATTTACTCCTCAGCTTTGGCTGAACATGCTGCCAATTACCCCAGCCATAAGTTTGATTTTTTTAAATGTCCAAAATATTGCGATGATTGGCCATTATATAAAACTGAATGTACGCGAATCGTTGGAGATAAGAAAAAATGAAAAATCTGTAAAAAACATCAGTCCCTTAATCGTGACGACGGCCCAGCTCCATTATCGATCTTTGGTTTAAAAAAATCTATACACGCCCCCTCGAGTCATGTGACGAAGTTATTGTAGAAAATGAAATCGCAATCTAGAATCAGACCTGATTTGCCTGTAAGACACGAAACTAGTCGTCTCACTGTGTATTTTTGTTCGCGGTTTTTAATTCTACTGCGTAATTAAAGCTGCAAGCTTTTAAAAAACTTTCTTAATTATATTTGCTTCTGAATTAAAAATTTAAATACCTGTAGTCTTACGTTAATGAATCTAGAAGAAAAACAACCGTACCTGATTAATGATTACATCACTCTGTTGATTTGAATCCACACTTTGGGAATATATAGCCACAAGCTACCCTCATCTGAAACAATTGAAGCGTAGATAATTACTGAGTTTGAGAAATATAAATTTTTTGATAACTTGATTTTCCTTATATTAATTTTTATAATTGAAGGTCAAAGGAGATGCCTCCCAAAGATGGAGTGCACCGTTGTGCAGGACCAAATTGCGCTAACAAGCAAGGACCGTTGTCTAGTTTTTCTTTTTTTCGTTTTCCAAAAGAACCTGAAAGGTATGTTTTTTTATATATTGTTTGCTGGATCCAAAAGTTTGTATATTATATTGTTATTATTTGTACCATATGAAGGTGACCACTATGCCTAGTTATAAGCAAAAGTGCCAGATTCGTACTATAAAAAGATGTAGGAGAAATTACTAACATCATACCAACCAGCGTTGTTAACGCCAATTCGTACCATAAAATGGTGACCACTAAGCCTAGTTATAAGCCTAAGTGCCGGATTTGTACTATAAAAAGAAATGAGGAAGATCATACCAACCAGCGTTCTTAAAGCCTATTCAAATTCATGGCAAGTTAATTTTGTTTTGAAAGATACCTTTATTATACACAGATACGCATTTAAATATTTTTTTCTGCTGAGCGATTGCAAAATTTTTTAAATTCACCCATATAATTGAGGTAATATAAATTTTAGATGCCAACAATGGGTTTTAAATTGTGGAAATAGCAAGCTCTACGGACTGAGTCCGGCAGTGTTATACAAAAATCGCAGGATTTGCTCGGACCATTTTGAACTTGGCCAGTTTATGAACCCTCTAAAGAAAGAACTCCGGGGATTTCCATTCCAAAAAGGTTAGGTTCTACATCAAGAAGATTAAGAGTTGCACCAGTGGAAACCCCAGTTATTACCACACCAAATAGGGTAGTAACGCCGAGAATATCAAAAATCAGCTGGTTAAAAACTACTCCTAGAAAATCATCTAAACGAAAAGCCAGCAAAATTGAACCTGAGCTATTTATAAGAAGACGTAGGCTAGCAGAATACCAGAAAAATCTAGTTTCTCCAGATAAAATAGGTGATAGTAGTGTGTGAAGGATTTTCAAAGTTTCAATTGCATAATCTAATCTTGTCTTTAAATTTATTTAGAACCTTCAAATAGTACTGAAGAAAATAAGCTCTTAATATCTCAAGAGGAACGTTCTGTCCTAAATCCCTTAATCCGTCAATATTTGTTGACCAATGGTTACCTGGAGGCTTACCATAATGTTCCAAGTTTTCAAACAGAGAACGTAAAATAAATCTATTAAAGGGAGGGTGAAGTGGAAAATCAAGTGATGTTTTTTGATTCTTTATCTAAAAATAAGACCTGTTTGCTTATTAAAACATTCGGGAAATATCTCTGGACTTTTTAAAAAATCAAAATAGGTGCCGATTTTAACATAAAATTCAAATATTCGAAACACCCACCTCCGACCAATGTAGTGTTTAACGAAGAGTAAGTAATGGTAAAGCCAGGTTTAACATTGCGTATCGCTCTGCGTTAGCCTTTACTCCATTGGCGTTTTTGGCTGACAGCCAATCATCAGCCGAGAATATCAATGGAGTAAAGGCTAACGCGGAGCCATACGCAATGTTAAACCTGGCTTTACCGTTGCTTACTCTTCGTTAAACACTACATTACGCCTGCTGTGATTGGTCGGAGGCGGGTGTTTCGAATATTTGAATTTTATGGTAAAATTGGCACCTATTTTGATTTTTAAAAAGTCTCGAGATATTTTCCGAATGTTTTAATACGCAAACAGGTCTTATTTTTAGATAAAGAATCGATAAAACATCACTTGATTTTCCACTTTACCCTCCCTTTAAATTTATTATATAACTTCTAATTAATTTCTTTATTTAGCATAACCAAATCTCGTTGATTCAGATGTTTAGAAGCCAAATGGAAAGTCAAGAAACTTCAGGTAAAATAATTTCATTGGATAGAGTTTTAAAGATAAATCAAGTCGCGAAGAACGCTTGATATCTCCCTTCTGTATATAGTTGTAGGTTTTTAAATATCAGTCATTTAGAAGTCAGTAAAACAGCAATATCGGTAGAGAGAATTTACCTTGGCTCTTCGTATTTTCAGAATTTAACTCTACATTCAATGTACCTGTAGCACCAACCAAAAAAATAAAACAACTGAAACACCAGTAATAGCATTAGTAGGATTAACCAACAAAAAGAAAACACCTGATACGCCTGGAAAAGCTTTGTTAAAAAAGAAATTAAGAGTCAAGTCCTCGGTGATCAGCCGTTACAAAAGAAGAATATCTACTTTAAAAACAGTTCTTGCCCATTCCAAGAAGGAGAAAATAAAGACAATTTTAACGTATAGCAAAGACCTATTAACGGACCAGCAGCAGATGTTTTTCGCCACTCAGTTAAGACAATCATGTGCGAAACGTAAAGGCAGACGATGGAGTGAGAATGATAAGAAAATTGCACTCTCGATGCATTACCAAAGTCCAAAATGTTATAAACTTCTTAGAAAAATATTCAAGCTACCCCACAGTCGAACCCTACGTGACTGGCTCTCAACTATCAACCTTGATCCTGGATTAAACTCTTTCATATTTGAGGCTCTACAAAAAAGGTTAAAAAATAAAAAGTAAAGATCGAAATTGCATTTTGACTGTAGACGAAATGTCGTTAGCTGAAGGCCTTTCCTATGACCCAGCCAAAGATACGATAGAAGGTTTTGTGGACTACTGTGATGTTGGTAAACAATGCGTACTTGGAAATGAAGCTCTTGTCGTAATAGTCCATGGCCTTTTTATAAACACCAGTGGGATATGTTCTTGCTAAAGGAACAACTAACACCGAATTTTTGAAAAGCTTCCTAATTGAATGCGTAAATAAATTGGATAAAATTGGGTTGAATGTAAGAAGCATTGTCTGCGATCAAGGTGGAACAAATAGAGGTGTCTATAAGAAACTAAACGTGACGAAAACTGAACCCTTCATTTACCTAAATAACAAAAAAATTTACTGCATGTATGACTGCCCCCATCTTCTTAAGAGTTTGAGAAATAACTTCAGAAAGTACGTTATAAAATACCAAGGTAAAAGATTGTTATTTCATTATGTGGACGAGTTTTTTTAAAAAGACAGTGAAAGAGAAATAAGACTTGCTCCAAAGCTATTAACTAAAACATTAAACCCAAATAATTATGAAAAAATAGGGTGAAATTAGCCACTCAACTTTTTAGCCATTCAGTGGCAGTAGGAATGTCTACGTACATTTCTTTTGGTGAGTTGGAAGCTCAAGCTAGCGCAACTGCAAAGTTCATAGGTAATATCGACGAGGCATTTGATGCTGTTAACTGCAGGAAATTTACAAGCTCCAAGAAACTTCTAGACCATTCAAAGAAGGATCGGGACACGTTGAAGCCTTACAGAAAGCAAGGAAGATGTTCGAAGAACTAGAATTTGATGTTCCTAAGCATGTCAAAATTTACTGCGTGGATGGGTGGATTCAATCTATAACGGCAACATTAGGTTTATGGGAAGATTTGAAAAATGAAGGGTTCAAGTTTTTCTTCACAAGAAGACTTAACCAAGATCCACTAGAAAACCTGTTTGCAACAATAAGGCAAAGGAGAGGAAACAGCTCAAACCCAACTCCTACCCAATTTAAAAATGGCTTCAAGCAAGTTGTAATGATGACTCTATATACAAGTTGTGACAATCAAAATTGCGAAACTGATGCAAATGAAAGTCTTTTCTCCATACCATTATTAGAAGGACGAGGAAAATTGCTTCGTTGGTTTTAGCAGAATATCAAGAGGTCGCTGTTAGTACCAAATTAATAACGTGGCACGATTCTTTCACGATGGGATCATCACTGAAAATTCAACCAATATGTAACATTTTTTTCCTGATTCCTAAAAGGGAGTGTTCCAAAATAAATTCCTACCACTTCTAAAGTCGTAACAATAATAATTTTCTCCCTTGGATTTGTTCTAACGTATTCTCTTTAATAAACTATAGGCAGAGGCTTATCACCGTCTTAGAAATGTGTTGTAACTTGGTTTTTTTGGCAGGATATCACGTTTATAAATAATTGATCATTTAAAAAGTTTGATTTCATTCGTCTTTTGATTTATGTCAGATGAATCTCATTAAGAAATTTTTGTATTTTACAATAAAATTTGAAGGATTACGTGTGGTTTCAGTTTGACAAATCAGTCTAATTAGCAATGGAACAATCTCTAAGAAATGATTGTACTATATAAACGTTCTAGGTGTAAGTTTAATTTCAGGTTGATATGATGTCTCTTACATCGGATGAATCTCATTAAGAAATGGTGGTATTTTTAATTTAGAATATAAACTTTCTAGGATTAAGTGTGATTTTAGTTTGATAAATCCTTAGTTTTAATATAACGTTAGATGAAATAAATTAATTTAAGATGGTGGTATTTTAGAATCAATTCCAAGAATTAAATTTGATTTCAGGTGGATATAAGTCTTCTTAATTAACAATGGATTAATCAATATGAAATTGTTATAAGAAAAAAGCTCGTTCTAGGTTAAAGTTTGATTTCAGCTTCGGTGGTTTATTATAATAAACATTCTAGGATTAAGTGTGTTTACAGTTTTAAAATTCCGTATTTTTAATGTTAAACTCTTACGAAATAATACGCTGAAGATGAAAGTAGAATTTTCTATTAGTATGATTCCAATAACTTGGTAAACATGTCTAAAACTTTGAATCAAATGCGTTGAAATTTAGTGGGATATAGTTATGTTTAAATGAAATTTGGTAGAATAAATATCAATTACATTTCACTATAAGAGAAATTGCGAAGGCTGCTTACATTTAAAAACAATGTAGTAGTCAACCAGCGGCATGATAAAAAATAGATTTGTCATGCTTTTTTTGTTTAAGATTCTAATTATAGATAATGATGGATCAGTCGCTTCTCGATTGTTAGTTAATTTGGTCTTTTTAAATCATTTTATACAAACGTAACACACCTATTAGTTTTTCTTTAAAGCATTTGATCAATTTTATCATGGTAGTGAGCTGCCTCTAAATTTAAAAATAAAAACTCCGTTTGAAAGTTCCGCCAATAAAATAAATAACAAGGACTACTTTAAGTACTACAAAGTATAAAAAATAGTCTGAGGAAAAATCATGAACCAAAAAGCAGATGGCGCTGCACAAAAAGCGTTAACAGTTTTTTAACGTTAGCACGCCTGTCTAGTAAGCGTAGCGTTAGATAGTCTTTGAAGATAATGTAACTAATACGCTTGTTCGTACCTATGTAGCCGAACCATCTCCTAGTTCCCATATTGAGTGTTTGTGGATGGATGGTTGTGTAATGGATCAGAGACTCTCTATTCTATTTACAGCTCCCCAACTTGTAATATTAGGGACCTTATATATGGAATTGGTAAATGTATAGCTGATTTTTACGATGAAGATATTCCAACTGTTGTTGTTGGAGACTTCAACGTTAATCTTTTACACGCCTCATCTATTGAATCTAACAAGCTACTAGATTTTTTTAATGATAATGTATTTCAGCTTTTGCCTGGTCTTAATGGTGAAAAATCAACTAATTACTGTACGCAATTAGATTTGGCATTCGGAGATAACAACTTTTCTAACATGTATGAGGCTTCGTATAGAGAAAGTTACTATTCTTATCGCAAAGGAATTTGTTTTTATTCGAAGTGATGGTGAAATGATAGCTGCTGAATTTAGAAAAAATAGAGGCTGCCAAATATTGCAAATTTAGGAGCGTGGACCGCCTCCCCCAGTGAAAATTTAAAACAAAAAGGGAATTTTGCTGGGCGCTGTTTTTGCTTTTATTTGTGTTTTACTTTAAAATATACAATTAACACGCAAACTCAGCTTCCAGTAAATATTAATTCCATTTAAATATAATCATTTATTTTTTATTACTCATGTAAGCCAAAAATTTAACAACACTAGGTAGAGTGACATTTAAGTTTAAGAGATACTCCAGAGTCCTTTTATACCACAAAAATGTTCATATTATAATTTTACTTTAAATTATTAATACTATAATTTTCAACAATGTAAGATCCCTGCTAATGTACTTTACCTTTCCTCAAATGATAATGTTCATTTTATAATTCCGCTTACAAAGTTCTACTATATCTTTAAAAACTCAAAAAATTTTAGTATACAAAAACTACTTTATTTAAATCGTTCATAATTGTTAATTGTTGGCTGCACTGCAACACCGTCAACACTTTCATTGCTATCTTCACTGTTAGTGCCATTAGTTTGTTTCTCCAAGGTATCCGGATGTTTCATACCATTGTTACTATGATTGTTTTCCAAAGTGACATTTCCAGACTCGACATTCATTATGGTATGTTCATTTTCGGCGAGTCCAACTATTTTTATGGACATGTTTTTACTTGGATGCAAATTTTGAATAGTTTCAATTGTTTGGATTGATCTAGCCATCTTAGCCATATAGTCTGTGCTTTTTGCTCGATCTATATTTTCAATGGAGGAGTCGTCCTTTTTCATTGTAAAGGAAGTACCAGGGTTGACCTGGGTATTTGTTTTATTTCCAGAATCCAGATTCTCAATGGATTTGGTAGTCATTAGCTTCAAAGGAGAAGGCTTAGCCAAACTCTCTGTGCTTTTTACTCGGTCCATATTTTCAATGGAGGAGTCGTCCTTTTTCATTGAAAAGGAAGTACCAGGGTTGACCTGTGTATTTGTTTTATTTCCAGAATCCAGATTTTCAATGGATTTGGGGTAATTGAGCAACGAAGGAACTATCATGTCCATACTCTCCGTGCTTTTTACTCGTTCCATACTTTCAATGGAGGAGTCGTCCTTTTTTATCGGACCGGTTGGCTTCTCAATACTATTTTTACCAACACAGGTTCCTCGATAGGATGGGTGAGCCTGGAAAAAAAAAAATAACTAAATGTATTTAAAAATCTTTCCCTAATTTCTCCCTCATGTGTTCCACTCTCTACTTTGGCCGGGTAAAAACGCGAGACTGAGGAAGCCGATGTAAGTATAACTTTTCAGAGACTGACCTAAACCTTAGCTCTTAAAAACTTGAAAAGTACACATTATCGCATAGTTTGCGATCCTACTCGTTATTTGGTTCTATATTTTGTTAATTTATTAGATATTTAATATTACCGGTTTTATGCATATCAGCTAACGAATAAAACTTAACTGAAACATCCCCCCCCCCCCCTATTTTCAACACGAAGGCGTTCGACAAGATACATTTACAATATAATAAACCATGATTTTCTTTTTGAATTAAATGGAATTAAATAGAGTACTGTTTATCTTTCTTCGTCCTAAAATATATGCCTAAAATTAACACTTGAAAAAAGCTTTTTAAAGTTTGTAACGCGCAACACGTGAGTAAAGAACCAAGCGTTCGTTGGGCTTTGTGCTGTATACCATACATGTGCGGCGCAGGGTGGGAAATAATATCCACTTTAAAAATAAAACGTTTGGGGGTCTACTGGGCCACGCTCCAATTAATTGATCATTTTTCTTTCTTCATTAGTTGAAAATTAAATGGGTAAAATGTTTTGTTCTTTTTCATTTAAAAACCAGGTTAGGCCAAGTTCAGCGGCACGTACCGGATAGATACTTTCGTCATAGACAATACATTAAGAAGAAACCTCTGGGTTGCTTTGGTATGTGGCACTGAACATATATGTAAAGAGGCTACATTGAGGTTCCCGAACTCGGGTATGCATGTCGTTTTTAATATTTTTATTAAAGGTTGCCAGTCATTTGTGAGCGCCTACTTTAGCAAAGATAAAGGCTAACAGTTTTGCTTTGAAGCTGATCTGCTTTGAACTGGGCTCACCAGCTCCTGGCAACCCTGCAATGGAAGGAAATCTGTGTAAGAGGGTTGGAATTTTCTTTTGCCCCTTCCCCGAAAACTGAGAAAAGCTTCTCAGCTATTTAAGCCTAAATAGTATAAGGCTGTGCCTGTAAATTGGGCCAAAATATACATCATATATAACTGCCTAAATACATTTCCCTTGGTTAGGCCCTATGTCAATGCGGAGGTAACAGATACCAGGCGACGGTCACGGCGAACATGGAGGGTGCAAAATGGTCACCATCACCGTCGTCTGCTATCTGTTCCTTCTGCATTTTACTCATAGGGGCCTAACCAGGGTGGGAAATAAGGAATTTTTTAAAAGTGGACAAATGACCACCGACCCCCTGACCTATAAATAAATAAAGTGGTCCATGAGGAGTCACAGGCAAAACTCAGTCACCTACAGGTATAACATTTTTACTACTAATTTTGTAGTAACAAAACTAAAAAAGTCCAAACCAACTTCCAAATATTCTAGAATCAAGAAACGTTTTGAAAAATCCTTGAATTTTCTTAGTGGTCACGTTGACTACCAACCCCCCTCCGATTTAATTTTTAAAGTGGTCCAGGCAATTTTTAAAGTGGTCATTTGCCCTCTGGCACGCCTTATTTTTCACGCTGTGCCCGATTTACAGGCACAGTCTTATACAATTTAGGCTGAAATAGCGGAGAAACTTTTCTCTGTTATTCATAGTTTTCCATAAAGCGGCAAAATAAACATGACCAAAGAAATAAATGTATATTTTATTCAATATAAACGCTCAACAATTCGCTCATTTGAAGGGCTTTTTGGCGAGTAAAGTTTATTTAAGGTGAACATGCAGCTATAATTGGAGCAAGTTTTGAATTTATTCTCGAAATCACCATGCCAAGAAACGTATTCTAGAATTTTTCATCACGAAAAATTCTTGAATACGTTTTTTGGCAAGGTGATTCCGAAAATAAATTCAAAACTTGCTCCAATTATAGTTCCAAGTTTCTCTTAAATTAACTTTTTAGACTAGAAGTTGTTTAAGAAAATTATGAATAACATTTTTTTAAAATCCATAATTTTTGAAGTTGGTCCATTTAAAGGGTTCCTATATAAAATTAATTAATTTGAAGCATATTATTGAAATCTTCTATATTATGAAAATATTTTCTTGGAAGCATAAAGAGTCTGGTTAATATGACTGCAGGTAGCAATTTTAAGATTATTTAAAAATAATTTAACTTTAATTTAATCTACTATTAACCACTAAGATTTATCATTTACATAATCAGGCTAAGTGACTAAAACAGTTCGAAAGGGTGTTTTCCTCCTTTTAAAATTATAAATTCACCCAATTAAATTTATTTACGTGTTGTAAAAAATTACAATCTCTATTTCAAATTCTATGCCTAAATTTATGTTTCATTTATTTTTAGGTTGAGCATTTTAAAGAGAGAACGTAATTTTTTAAGACACTTAAACAAATTTATTTAGGTCAATTAATATTTTCAAAGGAAGGAAAACATCCTTTCCGAGCAGTTTTGTTCACTTTTAATGGTATTTTGCGTAATTCGATAAATGATGTGTTTCCATGGAACATGTTTCTAGTTCCTATGTATCAAATATAACTTACTTTGAAAATTAGCAATTTGCTGCTTGATGAAATCCACAATACTAGGTTGGCCTGTGCATACAAATGGTCCAACGATTATGACGCTATTTTTTGATTGTATAAGATCCAAAAGCATTAAAAGGTTTTTCTTCATATCAGTTAAGATTCGCACGTCATTGGACTGTTGAAACTGCAACCCTTTTAAATATTTTATTTGTTTAATAAAACCTAAATATTATTTATTTAAAAGCAGAAGGCAACGTAATAAACGAGTCATCTCTCTCCTCTCCTTCTCCTCCCTCTCTCACGAGAGACGTGGTCAGTCGCATTTTTCACAAGCTCCGTTAAATGTTTTTCTTTTGATGGTTTTTCAACGATTTAAGTGTGATTTTTTTCAAGCATCCGTCTTGTAAAGGTTCCCTATAAGGTATTTACATTTTTCTCCGCTTTTCAAACAATAATTTTAGGGATTTTGGACGTTTATCGGCCAATTTCCCAGGCCTTACGAGTTAAGCCTAACCCTCGTGGTTAACGCCGGTCGACGAGCATTTTTTCGTTTTTCGCCTTAATGGCTACGACGAGAGATTCCCCGCTCCCGGCCTCCGGGTGCGCGCCTAGCACTGACGGCGTTCCCGGTGTTTTCGTCCCCCCGTCTCCAGGCATTCACGTTCAACTGCCGCCGATCGCCTCGGCCGCGCCTCGCGCTCTCGGCGTTCTGCCGCCTTCTCCCGGTGTTTTCGTTCCTCCGCCTCCGGGAATGTTCGTTCGTTCGCCGGCCGCCTAGGCCGCTTTAGGCTCGAGCCAGCCTCCCCACGCCGCAAACGTTTTCGGGGCTGCTCTTCCCTGGGCGCCATTTTCGTCCCGCGTTGATGTCGTTTCTTCTTCTCTGGCGTCGGTCTCGCCCCCTGCCTCGGTGCCCCCCCCCCCCAGGATTCCCGTTCTTGGGCCGAGCGCGCCGCTCCTACCCCCGTACCTTCGGAAACCAAGAAGGCTCATGCCGAGAGTGCTATTTTGCAGACATCGTTTAATTTTCATCGCTCTCCTTCTGCTAATCCTGATGATCGCGGTATTTCTTTCCGCACAAGGCCTCTGTGGAAGATTTTCTGGTGGCCATTGCCCTCATCGTCCCTGCCAAAAACATTACCTACGCTTTTCGCTCCCACGGCCATGTTTTTGTTTATTTTTCGAACATTTCATGGGCTAAGCAGCTCATCGCTGACGGTTTCGATTTTCGTGGGAGTTGGCTGGAATGCCTCCCTATAGGCGTCGCCCCAAAAAAGGTCACTCTCTCGGATGTTACCCCCGACGTTGAAGACGAGTATCTTATCCATATGCTTTCCAAGTATGGCAAGGTGCTAGGAAAGGTTAAGCACCTTACCGTCGCTGTTACCTTACCTGAGTTTCGCCATATTCGCAGTGCGCGCCGTGAATTGTCGGTTTTATTTGAAACCGACGCGTTTTATAACAAATTACCCGAGTTTTTCACGATTGGGGTCAACCGTCCGACCCGCTGTAATGTCTGTGGAAATGTTGGCCACATGGCTCGTGTCTGCCCGTCCCCTCCGGCTCCCGCCTCGACTACCACGGCGACTCCGGTCCCCGGCTCTTCTACGGCTGCGATCGCGATCCCGTCCCTACCCGCATCTATCCCGACCGTCTACAGCGAAACCAGCGTTTTAATTGACGATTCCGTGAGTGTTACCTCCCGGGACCATTCTCAGGATCGGTCTATGTTGTCGGGCTCCGACGCTGACCTCGAAGAGGCGGCCAACTTTGAAAATGACCCTTCTACCAAGACCGTTCGGCGTAAGCGCAAGCCCCGCTCTAGGGAGGACGCTGATGGCGGTCCAAAGAGGAAGCCCCCTATGCCCCCCCCCCCAGTTCGTCTGCTCCGCGGTCTAAGGGCCGCTCCGCCAGTCGTTTTTCGTTCGACGCCCCCTCCAACCGTTGGGCTGATTCTAAAGAGGTTTTCCAGCCGTTTTTCCCTCGTGACGAGGTTGCCGATTTCGTTAAAAATAATCTTGACTCTTCCGCTGTCGACGTGCGGGCTTCTTGCGACCGTATGGGTCTCACCTTAGTGAAGGCTCACACCCTCTCTCGCCAAGTCTTAGTACATGGTCACACTGACCCTACTATACTGGCGGTGTCGGACGCCAAGGAGCGTAAGAACAATCAAATGTACTTTTTCCGCCTCTCCGCCAACATACGTAAGTTTTACCCGGATTTATCCGACGTTGAAGGCTTTACCTCCTCCAACGACCAGTAATTTGTTTAGACTTTAACTGTAGCGTAGTGGTTTCTCATCCGTGTTTTATGGACTTTAACTTTTTATCTTTGAACGTCCGCGGAGTTGGGACTGATTTAACTTCCGTTCGCGCTCGTGGTTTTGTCTCCCGCCACTCATCCTCCGTGGTTTGTTTACAGGAGACAAACATCTCGCTTAGTTTTTCTCGCTCATATATTTTTTCCCAATGGCCTCTTGTGTTTCATCACGTCCCTTCGGAGACGGTCCGCGGTTCTGGCGTTTCTGTCGGTTTATCCCCGGACCTTCTCCCAAAGGTGACGCTTGTTGATACATTTCGGGGTCACTGCCTCTATATTCGCCTCGACTCTGGTGCCTTGTCATCGCCAGCTATCACACACAATATTAAGAAGATTCCCTCGCTCTGGAGACTTTTACGTATCTTCGCGATCTCCTGGCCACGTTTGACCCGTCTGATAATGTTTGCTTGGCTGGCGATTTCAACTGTTGCCTGGATGAAACGCTAGACAGAAAAAATGGTAGGGAGTACCGACTAACCGTCCGCGATGCTTTGCTCGCTCTCGTCTCCGACTTTGATCTTACCGACGCTTTTCGATCCCTCAACCCTAGCGCCCGGGCTTTTACCTGGCGCGCTAGGAATCACGGGCAGTTGGTGTCTGCCAGACTCGATCGGTTTTACCTCCGAGCCAACTTTCGGCTTAAAGCAGTTCGGATTATTCCGAGCGGTTTTTCCGACCACGACGCCGTGTTTTTTTGAGACGTTCAATATTCCCCGCGCCCCGCCTTTCTGGCGTTTGAATACTAGGTTGCCGGGGTTCGAGAGCTCCTGACCACCCTCATCACCACCAAGCCCCCTTCCCAGTCTTGGCCTGATTGGTGGTTCGGAGTTCTTAAGCCTGAGGTAAAGAGTTATTTTTTACTGTTCGCGCATCAGAGCGAGGTGCGCGATTCTTCGGCTATGCTCAACTTGGAAATCCTTATTTCGACCGCTGTCCCTGGCTCCCCCGAGTGGTGTCAGCATCGTGAACAGCTCCGGTCTTTTAAGCTTGACCGGTCGGCTGATTCCCTTGCTCGGGCCAGAGAAAAATTTTATTCGTGTATGTCGCGACTAATACGTAAAATGATTATTACTACCGAACTCAGCGTTAAAACTTAAACTCAGTGATTTTATTAAGTTAATTACAAGTTCTGGTTAAACAGTTATTTCATACTGCGCGTTTAAACAAGATTAAAATTTACTATATTTCTCGCGTTATCCGATTTAAGAACCTTACTAGTCTCTTTTCAATTTTACCGATCTATTTATACAAGTTTATTACTGATAAGGATGTTTTTTAGTTGCGTTCATCTAGTTTTGCTCAAAAAGAAGCGGTTGGTTTTTTAGTTACGACATCCTCCCGCCAATGGACATGGTTCATTCTTGAGAAACTTCAAAGTGGTGTAACATTTGAATGCCTCGTCTTATAGTCGTCCCTCCTGGAAGTTTGACAGCTACCGCTCTAATTAACCCATCTCGTCCAGGGAAAACTTCTTGTATGCGTCCCATTCGCCAACTCTGTCTAGGCATCTTCGGTTCCGCAAGAAGTACTAGGTCTCCTTCTTTGTACTCTCTGATCTCGTGAACAGGTTTGCTTGCGTGCGCGGTCTTCAACTCCAGTAAGTAGCTTTTGTGCCAGCGGTTCCAAAACTGATCCAACAGCATTTGTCTATAGTGTAGACGTTTCGTCATCTGGTTCTGATTAGCTGGGGTTGGCATTCGTGAGAAGATTTGACTCGGTAGACTAGTCAAACGTCTTCCAATGAGGAAATGAGACGGAGATAAGGGAGAAGGCTCGCCTAGGTCCGTTGAGGTATAAGTCAAGGGTCTCGAGTTGATGACGGCTTCTATCTCAACTAGGCTCGTGGAAAGTTCTTCATACGCCAGATAACTTCGTCCCAAAGTTTTCTTCAAACATTCCTTCACGGACCGTATGTAAAGAAACAGACGATGATATTGATAAAAAATAGACCAAATTTTGTAATGATTAAAGTTCATTGTTGATAATCTTATCTCTCATACCACCTGTTGATTAATGAAACATAACTTAATTAGGCTCAGTTTGAATTTTCTTTTTCAAGTGTAAACGTCGTTTAACCCGTTAAAATAAATAAGATTTTTTAAACATAGTTAGTGTCTTTCTCGAAAAGTTACATGGTGCCGAAACCCGGGAGCGTTTATCAGAAGGCTAGTCGCGAATAAAGTCACGGTCTAGTATTAAATTGGAACTTTCGAGAAATTGTAAGATATAACAGGCGTTTTTGAAAATGGAAGATCAAAGAAAACTCGAACAAAATAAGAAGAAACGTTCAGTGCAACGACGATTGTTAGCTCAATTAGTTAACAAAATAAATGAAATTATCGACGACGACGAAGCAGAAACTACTTCAGATGTTTTAGAAAACCTATCAGGAAAACTTCTATCGAAACAAGAGATACTGAAGAAAATGAACGACGAAATTGAGAACGTAATATCAGATGAAGAAGAACTAGAAACTGATATGGTAGCATCTGAAGAGTATGAAGAGAAGATTATTAACTGCAAGACGAAATTAAAACGAAAGTTAAAGGATACCATCAATGACCGATCGAACCGAAAGATGAATAGTACGATAAGTAACGAAACGATATTGGACATTGAAAAACGAAAAATACATAGACCAGCAAAGACGACCAGACTACCCAAACTGGAACTGAAGAAATTTCATGGAGACTCCAGTCAATGGATGAATTTCTGGCCTCAATACGAAGTTGCGGTACATAACGAAGAATCCCTGGAGCCTATAGAGAAGTTCGTTTACTTGAGATCTTATCTTGGAGGAACTGCGTTAAATTCAATTACAGGTTTAACCCTAAGCAACGAAAATTACGAAAAAGCAATTACCATACTAACTAATCGATTTGGACGAAAAGATGTTCTCAGAAATACGCATACAAATAGACTCCTAGACATGGTACCTGTAAAGAAGTCACATGACATCACAGCCTTCAGACGCCTCTATGATCAGTGCGAAATTGAAGTCAAAAGCCTTATTAATCTTGGAGAAACAAAAGGAAAATTTGGAGGAGTAATTGGATCGATTGTCCTGAAATTAGTCCCTCCAGACATTGCACTTGAGTATTGTAGATTACGAAAGCAACCAGAGGCGGAAGAAGACGTTTCTCAGATTCTTGAGTTCATTCGCCATGAAGTAGAAAGTAGAGAAAGATGTCTATCATACGCATCCGAATATGAAGAGACACGAAGACATTCAAGACCACCCGAGCCCAAGCCATACAAACCCAACTACAAACCATATACTGGTCATTCAGCTGCTGCTTTGAACACCGTCTCTCGTCCTATCGAAACCTGCGTTTTCTGCGACGAAAATTCACACAAATCTGAAAATTGCAAGAAGGTTCATGAAGTAGAAGGTAGAAAAGCTATCCTCAAGAAGAAAGGTCGTTGTTACGTATGTGTTACTGGACGACATTTGGCACGAGAATGCCGAGTGAAACCAACTTGCAAAAAATGCCTTAGAAGACATCACGTCGCGGTTTGTGGGGATAACGGTCAATCGGAAGAAGAGATAAAGAGCTCAACAGTGGTCTCAGCAACGACCTTGACAGGAAGAAACACTATTCTGCTCCAAACAGCAGTAGCCAAACTCTCATATGGTAACAAAGAAAGATTAGTACGAGTACTTCTGGATGGAGGTAGTCAACGAACATTTATTAAGCGAAAGATCTCGGAAGAAATTGGGTTTCCGGTTGTTGGTGAAGAATTGTTACAAGTATACGCATTTGGAGGCGGAAATCCTGAAACAATGAGAAGCAGACGAGTAAAGGTTTACCTCCAGAGTCTCTATAACGACAAAATCATTGAGATTGAGGCAGTCGAATCTGAAGAAATCACATCAGCACTGGTTGAAGTCCCAGACAAGGGTATTAAAGAAATAACAGACTTAAAGGGCTTTCAACTTGCTGACCAAGTACCAAGGAATCAGACCTGCGGTGACGAATTAACAGTGCTTATAGGAACTGAATATTATTGGAAGATCTTGAGTGGAAACGTTGAACGGCTAAACGAAACCCTGGTTGCTCTTGAGAGTCATTTTGGATGGCTTGTCCATGGTCCCACCTCGGTGTTGAGTATGCAGGTTACTTCTAGAACCTCAGCGACTCTAGTCACAAATGTTGCAGTAAAAGAAGACGAAGTTGCAAAGATTCTTCGAGCTCACTGGGAAATAGAATCTTTAGGAATTACTGAAACTGGTACTCAATCCACAATTCTTAATGAAGAAGCAGTATCTAAACTGGAAGAAGGTATAAGATTTGTTGGTGGACGATATGAAGTCCCCTTGCTATGGAAAGACAACCACGATGAACTCACGACTAACTACAATGGTGCAAAAAGGAGACTCTTAAATCTTATAAAGAGACTCAAACGAGATCCTTTACTGCTGAAAAATTACAATCTCATATTCGATGATTATCTAAGAAAAGGAATAATCGAACAAATTGATCCAATAAACACCGAAATCACGAACACAAAGATATTCTACCTACCACATCAACCTGTGATCAAGAAAGAACGATTAACAACGAAGGTCAGGATAGTACTGGACGGCTCGTCACATGATCCAGGATGTCCGTCGTTAAATGACTGTCTCTTGTCCGGACCGAATATGAATCCAGATATTTTAGACATTCTTGTCAGATTCAGAACTTACAAAATAGCGCTTATAGCCGATGTGGAGCAAGCTTTCCTCCAAGTATCACTAAAGAAAAAAGACCAAGATTCTGTTCGTTTCCTATGGTCCAATAATCCACTTGCACCCGAGAAAGAGATACAATTGGAAACCTATAGATTCACTAGAGTTCTCTTCGGAACGACTTCAAGCCCATTTCTTCTGGCTGGGACAATACGAATTCATTTAAGAAAATATAAAGGGAAATATGATGATACATGCAAGAAACTAAATGAAGACCTTTACGTGGACGACCTCATTTCTGGAGCTCATGATATCGATAACGCCTTGAAACATTCTGAAGAAGCAAAGTCTATCCTAAACGACGCCAATATGTCTTTACGAAAATGGAATTCCAATTCCAAAACACTCGAGAAAATTTGGAAGGAACGAGGTTGGAAAGAAACTGCTAACGACCAAGTTTCTCTTCTGTCACCTTATGCACTCAAAGTGTTGGGACTATCTTGGGATAAAAATGAAGATTTGCTATATTTTAGTATGGAAGGAACTATAGAATATTTATCTTCACTGCAAAACTCAAAACGATGTGTTCTCAGCGCTTCAGCAAGGATATTTGACCCTCTCGGTCTCATAACTCCATTTACCATTATAGTCAAGATTATGTTTCAAACGATATGGGAGAAAGAATGTTCATGGGACGAAAATTTACCAGATGACCTGACGCTACAATGGAATTCCTGGTGCAAGCAATTACCGAAGTTAAACAAGCTGAGAATTCCAAGATATTATTTTTCGGACGAAGGAAACTACCTTCAAGATTCTTTACAATTACATTGCTTTACTGATGCTAGCAAACGCGCTTATGGAGCTTGTATTTATCTTCGGTCTGAGTTGAAAGGTGGTCAAACAGACGTTTCCCTTGTTGCATCCAAGTCCAGAGTTTCACCCATCAAAACCCTTACAATCCCAAGGCTAGAGTTGATGGGCGCTTTAATAGGAGCGAGATTGACAAATCGGTTAAAAATGAACTTTAAAGACAAGAATCCGAAAATATTCTTTGGAGCGACTCTTCAATAACCGTTCATTGGATCAAGGGCGACTCCGGTCGGTGGAAACCGTTCATTAGTAACAGAGTGGTGGAAATACAAAATTTGAGCGATAAACTATCATGGAATCATTGCAGTGGAGATGAAAATCCAGCGGATTACCTAAGTCGAGGCCAAACGATTGAAGAGTTGATGAAGAACGAACAATGGTGGAATGGTCCAAAGTGGCTGAGTCTAACACCAGACAAATGGCCAAAAACCCAAACACTAGTCAATGAGAATGAAGTTGGTACAGAACTGCGAGCAAAAAAATCTTCCATCTCTCAAAACATTTGCAATATTAAGAACCTCGAACCCATATTGGATCTTAAGAAGTCAAGCTCATTAAAAAAAACCATAAGGGTAACTGCGTGGGTCATTCGATATGTCCACAATCTTCGAAGACAACAGGAGGAGAGAAAATTTGATGTTTTAACCCCGGAAGAATTGGATGATGCTGAACTCTATTGGATACGGCAAGTTCAAAAAGAAAGTTTCCCGGATGTTATCCGATGCTTGAAATTCCAGGAAAAGCTGTCTGGAAATTGTCCGTTGACAAAGTACAATCCTTTTCTTGACAACCAAGAAATCATTCGCATTGGCGGTCGACTACAACATTCTGAATTGTCATTCAATGAAAAACATCCGATTATTCTACCAGCTGGACATCGATTTTCCGAACTTCAAATTGATGTAGCTCACCAACAAGTTATGCATTTAGGCACAACCTCGACTCTAACTCAAGTTAGAGAAAGATTCTGGATTTTAAAGGGAAGACAACAGATCAAGAGTAGAATCAAGAATTGTCTTATTTGTAAAAAACTCCGAGTAAAACCTGTGACAGAAGATACAGCTCCATTACCATCCGATAGAATACGACAAGCAAAACCCTTTGAGATTACCGGTCTCGATTTCGCAGGACCGATCTACATAAAAGAAGGGACTGAAAGAAGAAAATCTTATGTGGCTCTCTTTACATGTGGAGTCACGAGAGCCCTTCATTTGGAATTAGTTTCGGATATGTCCGCCAATTCTTTTCTTCAATCTTTCCGACGATTTATATCCAGACGTGGCCTGGTCAAGGTTGTGTATAGCGATAACGCAAAATCGTTCCAGAGAGTTGATCGAGAGTTACAAGCTCTTTGGAAGCGAATTAAGGTTGAAGAAGTTAAAGACTTCTTTGGACAACAAGGAGTCCATTGGAAGTTTATCGTAGAACGCGCCGCCTGGTGGGGCGGGTTTTACGAACGATTAGTCCGCTCCACGAAGTCATGCCTTAAAAAGACACTCGGTAGATCTCTCCTTAACTTTGAAGAAATGACCACAGTATTAACAGAAGTGGAAGCAGTTTTAAATTCACGCCCAATAACGTATGTTGGAGATGACGTTAGCGAAGAACCTTTGACTCCTGCCCATTTTCTTATTGGACAAAGAGTCTTATCACTACCTTCAGAGATTAAGAATAACCAGATGGTTTCGGAATCTAAAGATGAATTACGACGTAGATGGAAATATCAAGAAAAATTGATTTCGCATTTTTGGACAAGATGGCATAAAGAATATCTTCTTGAGTTGAGATCTGCGCATGAAATATCTAGACAAACCACAAATCATGTTATTAAACCTGGAGATATGGCAATTCTCAAAGACGATAACGCTCCTCGTCATATCTGGAAGTTGGTTAGAATTGAAGAAGTCTTTCCGGGCAGAGATGGCCTTGTCCGATCTTGCTCCATTCGTCTACCATCTAATGTCATACTCAAACGACCAATTAACCTGATTTGCCCCCTCGAAATCTAGAAGATGGACTCTCAAATTCGCCATCGGTGGGGAGTGTAAAGAAACAGACGATGATATTGATAAAAAATAGACCAAATTTTGTAATGATTAAAGTTCATTGTTGATAATCTTATCTCTCATACCACCTGTTGATTAATGAAACATAACTTAATTAGGCTCAGTTTGAATTTTCTTTTTCAAGTGTAAACGTCGTTTAACCCGTTAAAATAAATAAGATTTTTTAAACATAGTTAGTGTCTTTCTCGAAAAGTTACACCGTACGAGCCTCTCCCAAAAACCGCCCCACCAGGCTGCGCGCTCAACGATATGTTTCCATTTTATACTTCTTTGGCTGAGAAAGTCTTGGAATGGGTCTTCTGTGATTCTTTCATATAACTCCTTCAGGTCCTTTTGAGCCCTTTTAAACGTAAGAGCATTATCAGAATAAACTGTAGCCACTAATCCTCTTCTTCCAATAAAACGTCGGAACGACAATATGAATTTCTCAGAGCTCAAGTCACTCACTACCTCCAAATGTACGGCTCGAGTAACGCCGCAAGTGTAGAGAGCTATATACGCCTTTTCATTTCCACCCTTTGTCTTGACATACAACGGCCCAGCGAAGTCGATACCGGCAGTCGCAAACGGAGGTGATGCGGTAATTCGGTCAAGGGTAGCGGGGCGGCAATTTGGACTCCTGGTTTGGTCCTGAATCGCTTACATTTTCCGCAACGGCCGATGATCTTCTTAACTAGTTGACGCCCTCGAGGTACCCAGTATTCTTCCCTCAACTGTACCAGTGTACTTTCAAGTCCGCCATGTTTGACAATTTCGTGTGACTCTCTTACGATTAATTCCGATAGATAGTGGTCGGCTGGCAAGACGAAAGGATGCTTTAGTTCGTGGCTTATATCAGCGAATTGAAGGCGACCGCCCAGTCGAATAACTTGTTCTTCCAGAAACGGTTGAAACTGAAGTATCTTAGATGACTTGGCTAGTGGTTTCTTCTCGGATAAGGCTTTATAATCTTCCGGATATGCTTCTTGTTGGATTTCTTGGACCCAGTAAAGTTTTGCGCTCAGTAGTTCCGATGCGGATAGCGGACCCTTTTGTCTTGTGATTTCTTTAGTCTTCAAATTTCGAATGAAACGTTGAACCCAGGCTGTGACTCTATAAATACGGCTTACTCTGCTATATCTCTTGACGTCCAAAATTGGTTGCGAACCCAAGGTGCATAGAAGCGTGACAATGGTTCTTCTCTCCTTGTCCACGACTTCTTCATTGGGACTTTCTACCATTTTTGAAGTACTTGGCCACATTTCTTTCCGTTCAGCCAACCATGGTGGGCCTTTCCACCAGAGCCGATTTGCAGCCAGGCTTTCGACGTGGCAGCCTCGTGACGCGAGATTGGCTGGATTCTGCTTACCCGCTACATGTGACCACAAACCAACGTCGGTATGTAGCTGGATGGCTGCGACTCTGTTGGCCACAAAGGGTTTCCATTGTTTTGACGTTCCTTGGATCCAATATAGTGTTATCTCGGAGTCAGTCCAACACCTATAGTTGGTTATAGCGCCCTCGAAAACTTGCATCGTGTGGTTTAATAATCGAGCTCCTATGAATGCGGCCATAAGCTCTAGTCTGGGAATGGTAAGAGCTTTTATAGGTGCCACTCTAGTTTTCGACGAGACCAACGATACTCCGATTTCTCCTTCTTTAGTCTCATAACGTAGATACAGAGTAGCTCCATAGGCCAATGCGCTAGCATCGCAAAATAAATGGAATTCTTGATTGGTTATATTGTTTGGTGCATCGGCATGATACCATCTCGGTATTTTTATGTTCTTAATCAGCTTCAATTCCTGGATCCAATCATTCCAAGGCTTTTGAACATCTTCTGGCAACTTCTGGTCCCAGCCAATTCCTCGTACCCACAATTTCTGGAACAGACATTTAACTCTAATTATGAACGGTGAGAGTAATCCGATAGGATCGAAGATTCTCGCCGCGGCTTTTAGAACCCCTCTTTTGGTATCTTGTCTCTCTTTCAATAGGTCGAGAAGTGATGTAATGTCAAAGGTGAGTACATCTTCTTCCGGGTCCCAATATATCCCAAGAACCTTCAGAAGATTGGACGCGGATCCTTCGTTTAGTAGCTTCACTGGTGCTTGATCTTCAGACCACAACTCGGCTAACTCTCGACAGTTCGTTACCCATTTTCTGAGGTTCATCCCAGCATAACTAAATATCTCCTTGGATTCCCGATACAGTTCTTTGGCTTCTTCTATTGTTTCTTTGCCTGTGACCAGATCGTCTACGTATAGACGCTTAGCTAACATCTCGGTGCATTCTGGGTATTGGTTTTGGTATCGTTTGAAATGGTATCGTAGTGTTGCCGTCAAGAGAAAAGGACTGGATGCGACACCAAATAGGACTCTTGACATTCGTAAGTGAACAAATTCCAATGGTTCGCCGGGCTTAAGTAGCGTTTTTATCCATAGAAAACGGACATAATCTCGGTCCGCCGGGTTCAGGTGAATCTGCAGGAATGCCTTTTCAACATCGCTCATAATGGCTATTCGGTGCTGTCTAAATTGAATCAATGTTGTTAGTAAATCTGGATTCAAGCTCGGACCGGTATGCAGGCAGGAGTTCAGTGACGGGAAACCTTTCTCGTGTGTTGAGGCATCGTGAACGATTCTTAGCTTTGTAGTAGACTTATCATCTCGAATAACTGGAAAGTGTGGTAAGTAATGAATTCCTTTCGTGAGGTGTAGACTTTCCTCCGGTACGTTTTCAGCGAAACCCTGATCTACCATTTCGTCTACAGCTTCTTTATATCTCATATAGAGAACAGGGTCTTGTTGTAGTTTCTTGACCAGACCTTCTAATCTCTTTGTCGACAGAGCTAGGTTGGTACCAATTTTGTCTTGATTTTTTTGCCAAGGAAGGTGAACTTGATACCTTCCATTATTGAATGTCAATGTTTTCTCGTGATTCATTTGTACCTCATCCTCTGGTTTCGAGTCCATCTCTTCATTGATACCAAGCGCTTCAATCTCCCAAAAAGCCTTCAATGTCATTGCTAGCTCAGTCTCCTGAACGCTCACCCTCAGGATTTGAATGGATTTGGCCGACAGCGATGGATTTTGGACCCCATGGACCGACCACCCAAAGATACTTTTGACCGCAACTAGTGAATAATCAAGCCTCTGGTTCTCTCCGGTATTTAATGTCCAGAAATAGTCAACTCCAATCAATATTGGAACCTCGGGTGGGACTGATATTCCGTTGACCTGGCTAGTATCGCTCAAAATTAAATCTTTGTCTTCGATGCATTGACGAATGCGGACTCCAGGTACTGTGACTAGTGCTCCGCTGATAATCGTGCTCCGCTGATAATCGGTACTTCTAAAGCTTCAATGTCCACGAACTTGTCGGGATCCGCTGTACTTCTAAGTGTTAGCTTTACGGTGCGTCTAACGACTCTCTCTGCTTCCGTTGTGCCAAATGGAAAAACCTTAATTTCGCTTTTCTTCACGACTGGGAGGTTTAATCTTCGGGCTAAATCTTCCTGGATGAACGTCCCTTCGCTAGCTCCATCAAAAAGACATCTGACAGGTGCTCGGGTGGTCTCTCCCTCTGCGTAAGCCACCACGGTCTGAAGAAGCAATCGCTGGTAGACATCATTCTCGGGCTGTCGTGGGAGAAAGGTGGTCAAAGCTATGGTTTGCTTGATCGGAGTTGCTGGATTGTCATTTGGATTTGACCCTTCGCTCTTGAAGTTGGATTGGTCGTTAAAGTATGTTCGGCAAATTGAACTATGGTGTCTTCTGTCACAATGGCTACATCTGATTTTTGATGGACAGCGACGCGCCATATGGCCTTGCGCTATGCAGACGAAACATCGGTTCTGGCTCTTGATGAAATCCGACTTCTTTTCTATCGTTAGGGCTAAACATTCTTCCGTGCTGTGTTCCGGGGCTTCGCAGTATAAACAGGTTTTAGATACTGAAGTTTTAAGTACTGCTGTAGTTGAGAGCTGGTTTCTTGAGCTTTGGTACCCTTTAGAGTGCCTTTGGTCGCGGTTAGTTGGCATCCATCGGCTAGTAACTACGTTGCGTTCTTCGTCCCGGTTTTTGCAAAGCTCTAAGGTTTTCTCTCTGCTTTCTACTTCTCGTTTGAGATGCTCCAGAAGTGTTTTTGCATTTTGCTCATCGTCACTGTGTCTCTTGCTGAAGTCTAGTAGGATCTCGTGCGGTAAAAGTTGCGTAATAATAGGAAATAAAAAGGTTCCATACGTGTCTATAGAGGTTCCTAAAGTCTCCAAACTTTTTACTTGTGTCTCGCAAGTATCGTAAAGACGTCTTAACGACACTGCATCTGATGATCTTCTAACCGGCTGAAGGCGTAATAACTTCACCATATGACTGTTAATGGCAAGCGACCTTTTTCCGAAACGGTCTTGCAGTAGATCTATTGCCGCGTTGTAATTATCTTCAGATAAGGCGTATCCTCCAATGGCTAATAACGCTTGACCCTTGAGGAACGATTTCAAATAACTGAACTTGTCCACCGCCGCTAGTGTAGGGTTCTCGTGAATTGACGCTTCAAATTGGCCCCAGAATCCTTGCCACTCCGCTGGGTCTCCATGAAAAGCCGGAATGGTTAATCTTGGTAATTTTACGGTTGCCATCCTGACGCTATTCCTCTCTTGTTGGGCATCAGCTTTAATTCCCTCTGATGGTCTTTGCATGACTTTCATGACCTTCATTACTCGTGTCCTCCACTTAATGATTTTCTCGGTGTATTCTTCAGATACATTGAATTCGTTTTCAATTTCATCCTCACTCATTGTCTCTTGTATCTGGGTGTTTAACTCGCTAAGGGTCTGGCTCTTATCTTCAAGTTGCGCCAGTAATTCTTCCAAATTCTCGTAGTTGGGATTTTCTTCTAGTAAGTTCTGCTCAATCTTGTTTATCAGTACTGTTGCTCTTTGACGTACAACTTTCCTTGCTCTCTTACTCGTCTCGGTGTCCATCGGTAGGTTGGATTAATCAATTACTTTCTGTTGAATTTCTCAGATTCCTTGGCTTTTTCTTTTATTAGTCCGCTAATTTCTCCTCACACTCACTCGTTCCCGGTTTTCGGCACCAAAATGTCGCGACTAATACGTAAAATGATTATTACTACCGAACTCAGCGTTAAAACTTAAACTCAGTGATTTTATTAAGTTAATTACAAGTTCTGGTTAAACAGTTATTTCATACTGCGCGTTTAAACAACATTAAAATTTACTATATTTCTCGCGTTATCCGATTTAAGAACCTTACTAGTCTCTTTTCAATTTTACCGATCTATTTATACAAGTTTATTACTGATAAGGATGTTTTTTAGTTGCTTTCATCTAGTTTTGCTCAAAAAGAAGCGGTTGGTTTTTTAGTTACGACAGTGTATTGATACGCCTCCCCCGATTTTTACCGCCTGGAGAAGCGGGCCGCTGTGTCCAATTTTATGCCGGGAGTGTACGACAACTCTGGCGTTTTTATTACCGATCTAGAGACCGTCAGGGACGTCGTGGTTGATTACTACTAGGACCCCTTACGCCCCCCTGCCCCTATACCAGTTATTTCCCCCGTTCTGGGAACTTTAGCTGACGGGTTACCCGCTCTCTCTTCCCCGGATGCGCTTGTTTTAGACGGCGAGTTTTCTCTTCCGGAGTTAACTTCCGCATTGAAGCGCCTATCCAGGGGAAAAGCCTGCGGCTTTGATGGCCTGCCAGTGGAGTTTTACCTCCTTTTTTGGGAGTTATTGGGTCCTGTTTTAGTCAACGTTTTCAACGCTCTACCGCACCATCAGTGTTTTTGGCGGAGATTTTCTTGCTCCGTTTTATCCCTCTTGCCTAAGGCCGGAGAGCTTCTGCGTTTGGAAAACTGGCGCCCGGTTTCTTTAACAAACGCCGATTATAAGATTTATGCGAGGGCCCTTGCTAACCGCCTTAACACGGTCGTTTCCTCTATTGTCGGTCCTTCCCAGACTTATTCCATACCCGGGAGATCAATTTATGACACGATTTCCACTCTGCGCGATCTCATTTCCCTAGCTAACGCTAGAAATGAGTGCTTAGCCCTGGTCAATATTGACTTTAAGAAGGCCTTTGATAAAGTCACCCATTCGTACTTGTTTAGCGTTCTGACCCGTTTTGGCGTTTCGTCATCTTACTTGGTTTACCTGAGCGTGATTTACACCAACTCCGCTTTCCGGGTTAAACTTAATAACTCAGTATCTTCGGAGGTGGCTTTCGGGAAAGGTATACGTCAGGGTTGTCCCCTCTCGGGCCTTCTCTTTACCCTTTCCCTGGAGCCGCTTCTGCACATCGTTCTTTACCCTTTGCCTGGAGCCGCTTCTGCACATCGTTCGAGTTCGCCTTAACCCGCGTATAGGTCGCCACTTTCGCCGATGGTTTTACCACTTTCATCCGGTCCCCCGCCGATTTCCAGGTGCCTGACACGTGTCTGGCCTCCTATTGTCGCGCGTCGGGGGGGCGGAAGTCAACTACGCTAAATCGTTTATCCTTTGGTGTGGACAGTGGAAAACTAATCCTCCCACTCTTGTTCTTCCTATACCGGCGCGCTCTGATGGCGGTCGGTTTCTTGGCACCTACCTTGGAAATTCCCCCGTTTTTGAGGGTCAAAACTGGCCTAACCTTACGTCTCGTCTCAGGAAGATCTTAGGCCGGTGGCTTCGCTACCGCCACATATGCTCTCTCTCTGGGCGGGTATTATTAATTAACCAACTAGCGGCCTCGGTACTTTGGCATGGGTTGAAGGTGCTCAACCCACCGGCGAAATACGTTCGCGAGTGGCAATCGTGTCTCATTGATTTCCTTTGGAGGGGGGGTATACATTGGGCCCCCGCCCGATCTCTCTACCCCAGACCGTCGGTTGGTGGTCTGGGCCTGTTCCATATTCAGTCAAGACTTGATTCTTTTCGCGTTCAAACAGTTTCGGTTCTCCTTACCGTTCCCCGTAGCTCAGCCCCGGCGGTTGACATTGGCCTTGAGGTAGTCGACTCTTTTTTTCCACCGTTTTTGACGCTATTGGAGGCGGTTCACCGTACCTCCTCCGCCGGCGCCAAAATTTCATTTTACTCTTCCTGTCTTAGAGCGTGGTTTCAGGTTCCCCTGAAAGTCGCCACGTCGTTCTCTTCGAAGGACGCTTTTTTTAAATTTGAGTATCGATTCCTCTCCCTTCATTAAAATTTAAACCGAGATTCAAACCGAAACCGCGGTTAAAAAATAAACCAACGCCATCCGCGGGCGGGAAAAGCTAAGCCTAATTACGTCAAATTAGGCTTAGCTCTTCCCGCGCGCGCGGCTTAATTTCTCCGCCTCAACCTTTTCTCCGCTTTTAAAGAATGATTGTGAACGAACTGATTATGAAATAAAGGTTGAAAATATTGGAAAATAAATCTCAAAGGTAATTTACTTTCAAAAAATCAAATCCCATATTTTTGGCGGGAAACATATTGCTATTAAATTTCAGTTTGTTTCGTTTCTCGTCTGAAAACATAGGTCGTAAGCTTTTAAACCAGTTGAAACTTCAGTTTATTTTGGCTTAAAATAAACCGAACTCGGCTTATTTTATGATCGTCTGAAGAGGGGTATAAGGCGCGTTTTCAATCGATATTTTTATTGCGAAGAATGTATGCTTTGGTGCCTAAAGGTGCCTTTCCATATGCGCGAGAAAACGGGTAAAGGCTAGAAGTCCAAGCCGGGAGCCGATATTAGTTCTCGCCGCTTGTTTTAAAACATCGCGTTGGCCATGAGCGCGCGATTATATTCAACTTATATTTTTAGAAGCCAAGCCTATTCGGGGCGAGATTTTAATAATAATAAAAATCTATGTCGAATTCTTTAATTACTACGACTTAAAAAGCAATTGTTAAATTTAAAACGCGGGTAAATGGAGCGAACGAAGGATATTTTCGTACTTTGGTAAGAAATTATAGCGCGTCGCGTTAGGATTAGCGAATGACTCCTAGGCCTAATAGCGTAATATTTACAACTTTTAGCTCGTTGCGAAAATACTCGCGTGTTTGTGATACAGTCGCGAAATAAGATTCGGCTTTCAGCTTCCGCTTTTCACTATTTCTCGCGCGTACGGAAAGGCACCTTTAGTTGTTATTAACGCAAGACGTCGCTTCGTACATAATATTGGGTATTTGACATTATGAGGACAATTCTCTAACTTGTAGATTTCTAAGTGCCAAATTCATTAACATTCAGAATTTGCGTCTGCCGCAAACTTTAGTACAGTCAAAGGCAGCGCGAGGATCGTAACATTTTTTACTGACACATTTTCGTATTCGTAAAAAAATCAACGCAAACTGCGTTAGTCACATGACTTTTCGGGCGCAAAATTTGATCACGCTTTTACCCATCGCAAATCGAAAAAAGTCAGTAAAACCGAACGAAAGCTTTAATTTAAAATGAAAATTGAATTTTTGTAGATAGACCTTGGTATATTTTAAAAGACGGGCGAAGTAACAGGATTCCTCCAAATTTTCGAAGTTAATTCCTCTGACATTACCAGGTTTTCCCTGACTATTTAAAAAAAAATTTCCGAACCAATTTTAATATTTTTTTCACGAATTTATTCTTACGAGCTTACTCTTGGCAATTCTCACTTTTTATTTGACATATGTTTTCAATAGTTTACTCTGACATATGTTTTCAATAGTTTACTCTGAATTTGAGAAAAAAGTAATCTGTAGGCAAATTAGTTTATAATAACTACGTTACAACAATTTGGTCAACACACCTCTGACTTTACTAAAATGATTACGCATTTAGTACTACCAAAGGCTGTAATCATTTCCGTAATAGCGTAATCGGTGTACAGATTTTAGGGAAGTGGTTAGCCCCTCGTCGTAAACAGTTCCTTGACATGTACCCAAATCATTTTAATTTCTCGTATCATTTGGGCTCATTTTCAAATTCATTGGCTTTTTCCCGACCTTTTCGGGGTAATTTTAAAATTCCCTGACCTTTTCGGGGTAATTTTAAAATTCCCTGACCTTTTGTGGCCATTTCCAATTTACCTGACTTTTCCAGATTTTCCAGGTCGTGTACGAACCCTGGTAATTTAAAAAATGGAATTGTTGCAGTCGCCGAAGGGAAACAAATTAATTTTAAAAGCCTTTTTAGAGATAGAAATAATGCATTTAAATGAATTTCGGGAATATGTTTTCGATCTCTCAGAAAAATAGACTTTGAAGCATCCCACCCGTAGAATCTCTTCATTACCTGTCAAAACACAGTTAATGAACTACGATTAACTCTGGACGACTCTACAAATACCATACACTTAGGGGGGAAAACGGTCAAAAATCATTTTAGAGCAAAATGAAGCGCAGCAATCGAAAGATCGTTCTATTTAACCCTATTTGATAAATTTCAATCGTTTTGTATTTTATTATTATTATTTATTTTAATGTTGAAAAACGCGACTGAAGTCTTTAAAAAGTGGCGGTTGAAAAGGGCCTAAATTAACCGCTCTTTTCCTCATTCCACATACTAAACTCCTTAACAATATGACCCTTTTTTAATTTTATTACTTTCCAGTTCACTCCACTTTCTTAAGAGATTCCTCAGCCTTATTCGAGCGACTCTTTATCCGCCGCCACATGGCCAACTTAGATCAGCTCCTCCGTCGCCTGTAAGGCCCGCCAGCTTCGGCGGAGCTAATGTTAAAAATCGTATAAAAAGTTTATTTCGGGTGTTTAAACAGAGTATGCAACGGTTAACCCAGGTTTAACGTCGCGTACCACTCCGCGTTAGTTATTACTCCATTGCATACAAGCCTGAACTTTAGTAGAAACGGGATCGCTGGCTGTGAGGACAAGATTGTCAATGATATTCTATGGTAAATGGTTTTTTGAAAGTGACTTTCCTTTCAGATTTTTTTTCTAATACTTCCAGACATTTTTCAGCGTTGGATTTTCAGTTAGCTGAATTTTAAGACTAATTTCGTAATTTTACACTTATTAGTTCGTTCACAATATTTGTTCGAAAACAGGGGTAACTTAAAGGCTGGGAAAGTGAAAGTACCCAAATTCCCGTTGAAAACCTTAGCCTTATTTTCAAATCTCGTGAACAATTTAACTTCAAAAATCGAATTTCATATTCTATAGGTATTGATTTTTTGGTGTTTTATCCTTATCGCGAAAAGGACCCTGAAAACTATACCGCGACGTTAAAGTTGACTGAAAAGTATGCTATAAACGTATAACCGAAGAGAAGGCCTAGGAGTTATTTTCGCGGGAAATACGCGATCGAAGATCGAAAGAGAGCCAGCTAATACAATCTTTTCAAAAATCCTTCGCCCTTTTTCACCGTGGAACGGTTTAATCGTAAAAAAACGAAAAAGACTTAATGACTAAAGGTGCCTTTCCATATACGCGAGAAAAAGATTAAAGGCGAGAAGTCGAAGCCGAAAGCAAATATTTTTTCTCGCCGCTTGTTTTAAAAATCGCGCTGGTGATGAGCGCGAGAGTTTCATCTCGTTTACTATATATCCTATATTTTTAGAAGCTAAGCCTAATCAGCGCGAGATTTTAATAATGATAAAAATGGCTGTCGTTAACGATCGAATTTTTAAATTACTACGACTTAAAAAGCGATTGTAAAATTTAAAATGCTGGTAAACGGAGCGAACGAAGGATATTGTCATACTTTAGTAAGAAATTCTAGCGCGTCATGTTAGACTTGTTTTTTTTGTTTTAAAAAGGCACGTTTAATCAAAATATACAAAGTACAAAATTAAAATAGGTAATGCGGGAGGTTAAAACGACAAACAAAATATAGAATGCTTACTTAAAAAATATAACACAGTGAAAAAAAGATAAATTAAAAACACTCAAAAAGGCTGACAATTAACTGGTAATGTAAACTTGGAATGAATGAAAAAAACACAAAAAAAAACAAAACATCAAAACATCAACACGGTTCGAGATACTCGTGGTGATACACTTGGGACGAAGCAGTTAAAATTAAAACATATAGAGACACTGCACAAAAAAAATAAAATAGATAATCAATTAAAATAGAAATGTACAAATTATTTAAAAGGTCGAAAAACACCAACGCAGCTCCGTGTCCAAACCCCATCGTGTAGCCAAGGCTTCAACGAGAGGTTGGGAAATAGAGCGTGAGCGTTCTGCCCTATAACGAGCCGCCACTCGCGTAATGATTCGCGTTGTGATTGTTCCGACATGGTCGCTAAAAGTCCGGGTAGCTAGGGATACCTTGGAAAGGTCACTTTACACTTCGGATAGAACTACTTGTAAAAGGACGAACATGAAATTACAAATTGTGTGGTCCTTTCCTGGGGCAGCTATTAGACCCCAGGCGTCTCCTAGTGAGTGACGGTGACCCTTCCATAGATGAAGCCTACGATTGAGCTCGTCGAATACGGTCGAGACCAACGGGCAGTCGAAATAACAATGGATAAACGTCCCGTCGGCGGGACAAAAAGGACAAGAACGGGAGTCGATACTCTCAACGATATGCGTGAGCCGCGCGGGGTATGGGAGGGACCTATGCAGCCCCTCCAACGGATAAATAATTCGGTCCTACTGTTTAAGGGGGAAAGTCTACACCCATCCCACCAGGACAACGAAGGAATAATTTCCTGCCCTGGAGGATAACTTGGTAAAATTGGGGGGAAACGGTTGCCTAAGATGCTTCGGTACAACGCACGGGTAGGTTGGTGGTTGGATAAGGTTACTCTATCGACACGTCCACCCACGACGGACTCAGTACTCACGCTCAACCGTCCATCCCCAGAGAAATGAAAAGTGAGGTCGAAACCACGTGGGGTAAAGACGCCTGGAAACGAATGGATTAGCGCTTGGAAAGTCGTTTGAAGGTGGGTAATAACAAGACGCGACGGACGACCGCCACGGAACAGGCCTTCCTGCGATAGCCATCTACCCCGGCGATCTAAACGATCGCCGATGCAGACGACGGACAAAGCGCGCAGTCCACCAGCGTTATCGGGGTTTAGCGAAGCACCCGTTACAGTTCGTATGAAAGGGGAGAAAATTAGCGGAAGCGCCATAAAATCTTCCTTTGACGAAAAACACGGGGATACTTTGAGAGGGAGTTTAAACCATGATTTCAAGGCGTCCGAGTAAAACGGTATTCGGCTAGTGGTGGTAGATTTGATGTAAAGCGCTTGGCGTACCGAAGGTGCTTCTGAAAAAGCGACCGAGTCGGTGATGGGGGGACGTGAGATAGATAGTCGGACAGGGTATGAACGCGGAAGGCGTCGATTTTACTCGCGATGTGTACGAGACCGAGGCCCCCCTCGTGGCGTCTAGGGTACAGTGCTCGAGAAGGGACCCAGTGTACGCCGGTCCATAAGAAATTAACTAGGAGGGTCTGCCACTCGTTCACCACCTGTGTGGGAGGAGTGAGGACTTTTAGCCTATGCCATAGAATTGACGCTGAGAGCTGATTTATGAGCAAAATGCGTCCCGTTAGGGAACACAAATGCCGGTAGCGAGACGAACGCCCAAAAACTCCGTCTAAGCGAGCAGTGAGCTCGGGCCAATTACGCAATCCAAAGGCGGCAGAGTTGCCAAGATAAACACCGAGGAACCGGCCACCGTCCGTCCGCGAAGGGATGGGAAGGGTGAAAGGAGGGGGGGGGAACCCGCCAGACACCGCCCCACAGGACAAAGGATTTATTGTAATTGACCAGAGCCCCCGAGGCTAGGGAGTAGGTACGTAGACAGTGGTCTAGAATATCAAACTCTTCGAGAGTGCGGAGAAGGGACGTGATATCGTCCGCGAAAGCCGCGGCCACCAAACTAAGATGGGAGGGTCCTAGGCGTTGCGGTATGGACCGACGCAGTAACGAGAGCAGAGGCTCGAGAGTTAAAACGAAGAGCAGCCCCGAAAGGGGACAACCCTGTCGTATGCCACGTCCAAAGGGTATCTCCGACGTGAGCGTTTTATTAACCCTGACCCTAAAAAAAGATTCAGTGTAAATAACACGCAGAAGCCGAATAAACCCAGGCGGAAAACCGTAACGGGCTAAGAGGGTAAAAAGGTAAGTCTGGTCGACTCTATCAAAAGCCTTTCGAAAGTCCACGTTAACGAGAGCGAGTCGCTCGTCGCCATCATTGGCTAACGCAATGCTGTCGCGAAGAGTCGACAGGGTGCCGTAAATGCACCGGCCGGGGATGGAGTAAGTCTGCGCCTCGTGTACTAGGTCCCCGATCACTGTATTGAGACGGTTTGCCAAGGCGCGAGCGTAGATCTTATAATCGCAATTTGTAAGCGAAACGGGTCTCCAGTTCGCTAAATCGAGATTTCCCGACTTAGGGAGCAAGGATATAATCTCTCCTGAAAATCGACGCCAGTAGGTGGGGTAACGTTGAATGTCGTTAAACGCGGTGAGGAGGATGGGGCCTAAAAAACTCCAGAAAGCGAGGTAGAATTCCACGGGGATGCCGTCAAAACCTCCCGCTTTGTTATGGGAGAGACGTTTAAGGGCGGTAGTGATTTCGGGTAGATCGAACGGTTTACTGAGGGGGGTTGAAAAAGTCGGATCTACGGTAGGAAGATCGGTGGTCAACTCATGGTAGGCTTGATCAGTCGGAGGGACTGCGGGGGAGAGTAAAGGTCGGTGTAGAAGTCTATCACTACATCCCTAATGGCATCAGGTTGGTCGATCAAGACTCCTGTGGGGTCATAAAGACCAGGCATAACGTTTCGTTCGACTGCCCGTTTTTCCAAACGGTAAAAATCCCAAGACGGGGTGTCGATTGACGAGAAATGAGAATCCCGGGCTCGCGCGAGGGAATCAGCCGATTGGCGTAACAGGTACGCGCGCAGGCGCTCTGCGTTGGTGGTTCCCTCGATAGAGTCGGGATCGGAGTTCGCGACCAGAGACTCTAAACTTAATAATTCTCGAGTGTCGGCAACCCGTCGCCGGTGCCAAAAAAGTACGCTGAACCGTTTTATTTCCGGTTTCACCACGTCGAACCACCAAGGAACCACGGGAAGGTGTGTAGGCTTGGCGGCGATGAGCTCCCGGATAAAATCACGCATTGCAGTCAAAAATTGGGGGTCCTCTAAATCCCGTACATTGAGCCTCCAAAATGGGGCCGATTTTGGGATCGTAAAAGTGTTAAAAAACGTTGTAATCACCGCGTCATGATCCGAGAAATGACTGACGACGTGGCGAACAGACTTCAACCGGATCGGTGCGCGAAAGTAAAGTCGATCGAGACGGCGGATAAAAGTTTGCCGTGATTACGGGCTCGCCACGTGAAAGTGGGACTAGTAGGGTGTAGTTCTTTATAGGCGTCAATCAATTGGAAACGGAGCACCAGGGTCCGCAAAGCGCCACTAAGGGCGAAACGGGTCTCGCGACAGTGTTTGCGATCATAATCGGGGTGGAGACAGCAATTGAAATCACCGGTTAAAATAACCGTGTGAGAGGGGTCAATCGCTTCAAGCTTCCCCGTTATGAAAACTAGGGTCGCCAGAGCCGAGGCATCGTCCGTTGCTGAGAGGTAAACGTTAAATAAATGCACCGGTGTAGGCGATGAGAGCGAACCGGCACTGAGGTGTATATAAATACATCGACCCGTGAACGCTTCGGTGGAAATTACGCGGGTATTAAGGGTGGGAAGAAGGCCGACCGCCAGCCCCGTACCCCTATACAGTGGTTCAGTCGCGTGGAAAAAAACATACGGCCATTGGGTCCATATGTAAGAGCGCGAGAACGCGTCAGAAACATTAGTTTCCTGAAAACACACAATAGAAGGGGTGGACCTAGCCACGAAATCATGGGAACGGATCGAGGTCAACCCCGTTCCTATACCGCGCACGTTTAAACTTAAAATCGATTCGTTCATGAATGGAGATGATATGACGAAGAAAAGCAAATAGGAGTGGACGATCATCTATAGGGGGGAGGAGGAGGTGCCATCGAGGGCCGGAAAAAGCTTGCGGACATCTCCGGCGAGACGGTAGTAATAGTTTCGCGTATTGCGACGAATGCTGTCGTTGGCAATGGCCTGAATCGCGGAATCAGTCATCGCCACTACAAGAACCTGTTGAGCAAGAGATGTAGCCGAGGCGGCATCGGTCGCGTAGCGGGAGCATATGGCGGGAATAGTGTCGTGGGGCGCGTCTAACGCCTCCCCAATGAAAGCCAGGACAGCGTCATGGGGGAAAACGGCATCAAACGTACCTTTGGCGTCCGCCCAATTGTTTGTGGCGGGATCGTACGCATATCGGGATCGAGAGATGTTACGTTGCTTCTTCGCACGGGGGGCGGGACGGGCCGGAGCCGGCATAGCTGGGGCATCAAGTTTTCGTTTTGCCCGACTGCTTTTCCGCTTCCTCGTGACGATCTTCACGGACGGGTCGGCGTCAAAATCGGCGCTATCATCGCCATCCGTAGTATATTCGGACGATGCCTCCATCGCATCATCGACTGTGACTGCGTTTACGCCTTCGGCGAGCGGTTTAACAGAAACTGTAGTTTCGGAAGAGATGGCGGCCACGGGCCCCTGAGAAGCCACAGCGGGGACGACGGGACTACCAGTCCCCAGGGATGTGGTTTCTACCGAGGAAGAGGTGGTCGTAGACGGCGAAACCGAGAGTAGTAATAGTGGGACCTCGAGTGCAGCAAACCTGTTTAATAGATGTATGCAACGGGTTAAGGTGAAAGGTTAAAGGTCAAAGGTCAAAAAAGTCAAAGGGTAAAGGTTAAAAGCACCCGTGACCTCGATAGAGAATCCCCACCACCTATATATGAAACCCTCGCTTATCATTGTAAACCATTCGACGATTAATCATGTCCATGTTATCACCGAGCGAGGATAATTTTACGATTACATTACCAAGTAACGCGTCTATGCATATTTATCCTGATAATACAAAAACTAGTTATAAAACGCAATTAGCATCGACATTAGATTTAGAAGATGGTAAATGGGAGGCGGGGGTATCGGAAATAACTATGCCGTCGAAATGGGATGGGAGGCGGGGGTATCGGAAATAACTATGCCGTCGAAATGGGATAACATTACGGATCGGTATAATGAATTTACGGTTAGGTACGCTGACCCGCATTATGAATATAAATTCGCTTCAATGGATGTGAAGAAAGGGGGTTTGATTAAGCGTGAGAAACATGATGATATGCATATCTACTATCGATTGTTAGATACTCTAATTAAGGGTGAAGAAAAAAGTGGTTCGCAAGACAAAGTAAATTTTTTTTTTAATACCCTCATTGCAGGGTAAACAATTTACTATTAGAACGAGTGACAGTGATGTAGCTATTAAATTCCCGCATCAGTATGCCGATGTATTAGGCGTACCACCTGATCAGACTAATGGGTGGTTGACTGGTAGACGAGTCTATACATTTAGAGCCGTAGATCGCAAAGTTAAAGAAATATATCTAAGAAAGATTCCTCCTATCCAGATTAGATATAAAGTGAAATTGGATGATGCGTTGCCTAAAATAGATACGAGTAAAGATACGATAATAATTGAAACTAAAACGTATTCTTTAACGCGCGGTTCGTACGAAAGTATAGAAGCGGTTTTAGACGAAATGCTACGTTGTTTACCGATTCGAATTCGCCCTTACTTTGCGTTTAAACATAATAAAAACGGAACCGTGAAGCTTAAATGCGGTGTAGGACTCAATAACATCCCGGATGTTGAATTAACGCCCGAGCAAAGAGAATATTTGGATATTTTTTCCGTTAAATTTAGTGAAGACAACCCAGGGTTAGGAAAGATGTTAGGTTTCGACGAAAATCTCATTGATAAGTATCTAGTTAATAATACAGATGGTCAATACGTGGCTGATATAAATAGGGGGGTCATGAGTTTATTTATTCATACTAACCTCATCTATCCGCAGTTGATAGGTGACGCTTGGGTTGGCTTAATTCGAAAAATTAGTCGACCAGAAAACAATAAGGATAATATACCTCATAATATAATTTGTAATCCGATAAATTACTACCCGCTACGCGTCTCTAATTTTAACGTGATTGATATTAACATCACTACAGATTCCGAAGCGAAAATACCATTAAATCTGGGAAAAACGGTTGTTATTTTACATTTTCGAAAAAAAAGATAATGTCAGGGGGAAAAAATCCGTATTATTCCTACTACGCCCAACAAGCCGGCGGCGGTTTTCAAGGTCCCGTCTTCCAACGGGGGCACGGAATAGGATCGATATTTAAAAGCCTAGTTCGTTTCATTACACCAATTTTTAAACCGGCTGTTAAAGCGGTGGGGAAAGAAGCGTTGGGTATAGGCACCCGTATGTTCGGGGATATCCAAGCGGGTCAGGATCCTAAAACTTCATTCCAGAGAAATCTGAGACTCGCCGGCTCTAATTTATTACACAAAGCGGGTGATAAAGTAGCGCAGTATGGCAGCGGTAAACGAAAGAGAATCGGCCGGAAGAAAAAGATTAAAAGAAGGAAAACAGATTTTTTATATTGAAAAGAAGAGTGTTAGTTGATTAAGCTTCCAGTTGATCTTCACGATGGAAGGAATGATGTCGGAATTAGATTTGTTCTCTGAACCCCTTAGTAATTACAATATCGTAGGAAGTAACGATGTAGAGTTTAAAACTATTAATACGATCACTGATGGAGGTCCGCTGGAGTTTTTTATACCGGGTAATGACGGAAACTATACTGATTTAACAAAAACCAAATTTAAAATTGAAGCTAAAATGGTACAGCAAAATGCCAACGGCTCGTGGGAGGATATTTCGGCGGCCACCCCCAAAGTAGGCCCCGTTAATCTAACGCAATGGGCCCTCTTTTCTCAAGGGGAAGTCTCGTTTAATGATACCCCCGTTCAGTCCTTGAACACTGTTTTCCCTTACTCGGCTTATACGACGGCGCATTTAAGTTACGGAGAAGACGCGAAAAAAACCCAATTGCGGCTACAAATGTATTACAAAGATAAATTCTTGACAGGCGATGAAATATTTAGCGACGATAATACGGGTATGAAGCACCGAAAGCATAGAACCGATAATTCTCGAACAATCGTAATGATTGGGGTGCCCCCCTTTGACGTCTGTAAAATGAATAAATTTTTGATTAATAACGTTGACATGAAATATAAATTTATCCGCTCTTCGAATAGTTTCCCGATTGTCTCTATACCAGCAGCTGCGGCGCAAGGTGCGGCTGCGCCGGCTATTGTTAATTATAAATTTATAATTACCGACGCTTCTCTCTATGTTTGGAAAGTAAAAATTAATCCCGATATTATGTTAGCGCACGCCATGGTTTTGGAAAAAGCCAACTGCGTCTATCCTATCAATCAAACGGTAGTAAAATACTTTAATATCGAAAGCGGAAATAGCGACACGGTAAAAGAAAATTTATTCTTGGGGCGTGTCCCGAATAGAGTTACAATATCGTTCGTAAAAACAACAGGTTTCAACGGCGCCTTAAACGAGAACCCCTTTGATTTTAAGCATTTGGGTATTTCGCAATTATACTTATCGGTAGGGAATAAAAACTACCCCGACCAAGCTTTTCAACCCAAGTTTGATAACAAACAATGGACGCGCGAATACATGAGTTTATTTACGGCCACGGATACTTACGGAAAAAATAAAGGAAATGATATTACGTACGAAGATTACGCTAAAGGCAATACTTTCTTTTTGGTGGATACTACTGTGGAGGAAAAAGCCGGGTGTGAACATATTTCTTTGTCGCAGAGCGGTAGCGTACGCTTAACCATTAAATATAAAACTCCATTAACCTTCTCAATGACGTGTATAATCCAAGCCGAATTCGAGAACCAAATATTAATCACGAAAGATCGAAACATTCTTTACAAGCTGGAGTAAGAGGATGGACGACTATATTTACCTCGCGCGCCGCAAAGATTTGAATTTGGTTATAACAGTCCGCGATAATGTTAGAACCGTAGCCTTCGTTTCGTCTCGATGGAACTTTGACGCGCTGAGAAAATCTTTAAACGAGATATAAGAGGGAAAGAAAGCGCGAAAACCGTATCAAAATCAACCTAACCGTACACCATGCAGGAGCACGAATATTGCCTCTCCGAAAAACAAACTATCGGGATAAACGACTCGGGTCTTTTTATTCGGCGGAACGATACTAAGAGTAGCGTAACGATTAATCAAAACGTTTGGGATAGCATCTGGTTATGGGAAAACGACATTGAAGCCTTTTTCGAAGACGCGCTACATCGTTTTCAATGCTGGTTACCGGATAAATATCAAATTGAAGGAATAGCGTCACCGGATGGTGTCAAATTTATAGACATTCGGCGCTATAATCGAGATTCCTCGAAATATTCTACCTTTTACCAGACTTGGTTCTCGACCTCGAACGGCTTCTCCTTCAAGAAATCGACTTGGAAACGCCTGAAACAATTGAAAACCAGCTTGGATGAAGTCTCGCGAACCAAAATTACGATTAAAAAACTCTTCAAAAACCTGATTCTTCGAGAAGTGATTAAGAAGATGTATAATATCACCGAGGGATGCTTTAATCAAGCCTGTAACGAGAAATTAGCCCACGATAGTTCTTGCCCGACAAACACCGCGCTGGAATTTGATGAAAGAATGGAAAAAAATATCGCTAGCGCTATTCAGATGTTAAATATGGAATCTATCGTAACCAATTTTAAAATCACGCACGACGAATCCGAGGAGGATTTGGAGCGATTGTTCTTGGACATCACTAAAGATACGACCGACTTGAAATACGAAATTATGTACGATATTTAAATAAAAAATTTTGAAATAATTGTTATTCTTATTACGATGGTGGGGAAACGAGTAGCTCAAAAATTAAGCCGAGTGTATTACGATCCCCAACACGCCGCTAGTCTAGGTTCCCCGAAAAAACTAGGAGAGGCGAACCCGAAAGTCTCGAAACAAGATGTGCAAGACTGGTTAGTAACGCAACCCGCCTATACGAAACACAGAAACAGACGTAAAAACTTCCCTAGGAATCAAATCTACGTCACGCAGATGGATGAAGTATTCCAAGGAGATTTAATTGACCTACCTAAACTAGTTAAGCGGAATAATAAATATCGATACGTTTTAACGATAATCGATTTGTTATCGAGATACGCCTGGGCCCGACCGTTAAAAACCAAAAACGGGTCTGAAATGATTAGAGCCCTGGAATCCATTTTTAAACAACGGACCCCTTCGCGTTTTAATACGGACGAAGGTAGCGAGTTTATTAATAAACCGGTTCAGGCGTACTTAAAGAGAAAAGGTATTCACTGGTACCCTAGCTACGGCACTTTGAAATGTAGTATGATCGAACGCTTTAATAGAACTTTAAAAAATCGAATATTTAGATTAATGACTAAAAATAACGATTCGAATTACGTGAAACATTTGCAAAAAGTGGTGGAAGGGTACAATAAAGCGAAACATTCGACGATTAAAATGGCGCCGAAGGATGTGAATATTGATAACGAGCATTTAGTCTGGAAACGGTTATACATGAAAAAGAAAAAGAAAGTTAAGAAGCCCAAATTACGTCCGGGAGATCGAGTTCGAATTTCGGCGGATAAAGGCATTTTTGGGAAAGGATATACGGGTTACTGGACGGACGAGATCTTCGTTATAAGGAAAGTCCTCTATCGCGATCCACCCGCTTACGTCATTGAGGATGGAACTGGTGAGGTTATAAGAGGTGCGTTCTACGAGCCCGAAGTTCAAAAAGTATGAATACCGAAGAATTAACGTCTTTTCTACAATGCTATACCCGAACGCGACCCTTTTTTGTCGGTGTGTTTCCCCAAGATATCTTACCCGAGAAACCTGACTTTAAACCCTATTGTTTCGTGATTAATTCGGAACCTGCCTCCGAAAGCGGTCTACATTGGGTAGGCGTTTTTGTGGATCGAAACGATGTCGGCCATTTCTTTTGCTCTTTCGGAAAAGAACCGAGTTATTACGGATTGGATTTATCTAGATATACCACCAAGTGGAAATACAACGCTACGTCGTTACAGCCAAAAGCGTCGTTCACCTGTGGAGGTCACGTGATTTTTGTTTTAACCGGTTTATGCGCCGGTCTGTCTTTCAAAAATATCCTAAATGAAATGTATAACTTGAGAGATAAAACGTATAATGATATTAATATAATGTTAAATATGTGTATGCATTTAATGAATCACGAAAACGGTTCTTGTATCGAATAATTTTATTAAAGAGTGTTTACAGATTTAAACATCTTAACATGTTTTTTACAAGTATAAGTGTTGGGGTGAATTGAAAGCGCCGTGAAACGCGAAAGCGAGAAAGAAACTGCCGAGTGCTTCGAAGATACTTAAACTTAATATATTTATTAAAATTAAATATGTATTTACTATAAACAGATAACAAATTGCATAAATAAAATAAAAACACCTATGAATCGGGTTATCTTGAAAATATAGACATATAAATAAGGAACATTCGCACTCGACGGAATTCCGGTGTTTAATCTTCGAATATATTAAACAAATAATCAAAACAGGTATTAGCGCGATTAACACGCAAACTGTCAAAAGAAATAATAACGGAAGTCCTAATATAACGCCAAGGCAGAGAAGAAAGCGACCGGTTGTCTTCACAAGTCCCATCTTCTTCCAGTTTTCTTTCTTAAGGTCATACGCTCTTGATTTTCTTCGTTCGATTTATCGAGAGTTTCCCGGGCGTATCTGCGCTGTTTTTCCTTCAATCTTTCGGCCGTACTTTGTCTCGGCGGGGTGGCTTTCGGTTGCTTGGCTATAAGAGTACTTAATGCTTGCGCGAGTTGGCTAAGAGACGCCGGCTGAGTTTGGACTGACTGTTGCGTTGAGCGTTTAGGAGTTTGAGAAGTTATCGAGGGAGTAGATACCAGCGCCACCGGTGTCGAATGTTGCGTCGGAGTAAACATGGTAGCGTTGTTAGGAGTTAACCAAGGCATTGATTGTAACGTTGCGGGTGGCGTAGGGATACTAGCTGGCGGGGTCGGCGTTGGTAGATTTTTCACGTTAACGAAGGGGGGTTCGATCAGGCTTTTCATATTGATGTATTTTTGGAAAACATCCGAATATAAACGTAATTTTTGTTCGCTGGAGAAAGTTTTATCCCGTAATATTTTTGACATTTCTAGGTCAAGTTGATTAGTTTCTTTCTCGGGATCGGACAAGATTGTCGTTTCCGGAACCAAAATCATTCGTTTCATTGCGCGAACGAAGAAATCGTGGAGATCAAGGTCGGAATCAGAGCGCCTAATAAACCTGGCAAAAAACCGCCGACTTGCTTTATAAGGATTTTTCGTTTGTTTTTATCTAAGACACGTTTATTGGCTATTTTTCGTACGAAAGCTCCGTGCTGTTTCACGTAAAATCTCTCCTTCTCTGGCAAAGCGATATTTCCTCGTAATAAATTATAGAAAGAATTATACATCGCTTTCATTTGATTATTTTTCGCTTTTTTCAAGATACGGGTCAATTTACCTCCCCCTTCCTGACTAGCTTTCTTTAAGTCTCGGAAGAATCTTACGTGTTTTTTTAAGGGGTGGGGTTTACGACGTCTAACATTCCTCATTTTTTTCAGGAGGCTTTTTACCTTTCGACTCATTGTAAAGCTTAAGCAAGAATAAAGAAAAGACACGCATTGTTACGATATATATATATATATATTTATTCGTGTACAAAAATCATATTTCCTTCATTTGGAAAAACGTTAGACCTTAACCGTAATTCGTCGTTAATATTTTGTTTTAAATCAATACACAAATAAGAAAATGGTTTATCTCTAGTGACAAAATCATACGCTTTAGTTACGAGTTTTTATTATTAGGAAATATTTGTCTACTTAGATAGTTAATTTGGGATCCATCTCGCGGGTTTCGAAATACAATTATATAAGACGCGTTTAAACTAATCGTTCGGCTTTCTTTGCCTTGACCGAATAAATTTTGAGTTAATAATGCTACGGAAAGATTTTTATGATGGCTATTGACGCAGAATATATTTGAGACAGTTGTACTATTATAACAAGTCGATGCTAAATCATCAATAATTAAAAAGTTATTTAATTTTGGATCCCAAAAATTACAACCATCCGGCGGTAAACCCTCCAAAAATTCTACGCTACAAATTTCTTTTTTAATTTCGTCAAATAAAGGTTGATACTCTTTATAACAATAAACAATTCTGTCCGGAGGCGGGTCTATTAAACAATTAGCGTTTTTTAAAAGATTATGTATCCACGTGGTTTTTCCCGACATGGTACAGCCCGCTAACAACAATTGCATCGGGGCTTGAAACTTTACCCGGCAACACATTTTTTTTTTAAATATATTTTCGAAGACCGAAATCCGTTTTTTGAAATAGAGATTATCTCTGAAAAACCAATCGACGCGGTCTTCCGTAGATAAATACCACACGACTGGTAAATCGTCAAAGGTTACGCGTTTATATATCTTTTCCATTGATAATGTTTTGTTGGAAATCAATAATACCTTGTTGAAACACTTGCAATACCTTCAAGATAGTCGTATTTTCAATTAAAGGAGCCAATTGTTCCAGACAATCCCGAGCGATGTTTTCGCGTCGTTGTTCTTCGCTTCGGGTGATATTAGTCACGTCACGACCCAAAACAAACTCGCAGAAAGGGGCCAGTTTTTGATGGACGGTCATCGAATCGTCGGTATACAAGTCGGCCCATTTATCAAAGACGTTGTGACAGCTAAAGCATTGTGTTTTTAGACCGTCATTGAGGTAAAAAAAACCGGCTTTAGCGAATGCGTCGGGCTTCTTCCAATTCGGTGGATTAGGTAGCTTGGTGTACCAGTTCACGTTGAAAGATTTAAGGCGCTGGGATTCGATGTTCATCTTGCTATCTTGAATATCCGTAAGGTAATGTCGAGAGGTCGTTCAGAACCATACGCTTGTCGAAGGTGAACCCGAACGTTTTCTTTAAGCCCCCGAGAAAAAGTTTCGCTCGACTCTTATCTCGAACCACGCTAAAAGGCACGTCAGCGACGTATGTAGTTCCGGGGATTTCTAGTGCCTCTTTAATTGAATCAAAATTAATTATTTCTTCATTACGTCTGTTCATGGTGATCCCTTTCATTTTAACGACGCTACTGCCATTAGAGCACCTGTACGCGTAACTTCTAGGGCCGGAGCAAACATACTCCGTTATTGTCGTTGTGGGGAGTTCATTAACCCATTCCCCTATCATCTTGCCTAAGGGGGGAAAGTTACTGACGTCATTCTTCTTGCGAATGAAGATTGTACTATCAGTGTCCGCGTATAAATTTCTACGGTCTAAAACCTTTAATGTATTGTATAAGAATATCCGTCCATACGCGGCGACAAACGTCCCAATTACGCAACTACCCTTGAAGTAGGTGGGGGAATATTCTTTCTTAAATTCCGAAGTTATCAGACAGATTTCTTCATCGAATGGTCGAATGTCTGTCAATTCTTTTGTCGGGTCATTTACTATATCAATGTAAGATTGATAATTGTTGATAAATTTACTACTAGGTCTGGAGGGGTTGAGAGAATTCCGCCCCCAAATATTGTTCGCCCCTAATTTGGCAGCACTGCGGAGAGTAGGGTTATTTGTCACGTCTTCTGCTTTAATCTCGAACCCTTCTCTCTCTTTAATTGACTGTAAATATTCAGTTTTCTCGAGATCCGTCACCACGTCATGCGGCCACCCCGAATTTTGTATTTTTAGTTTGAGAAAAGCGTTGATATAGCTACCAAACAAGCCGGGGTCCTCTCCTTTAACATACGTGAACCTCTCGGCGTAATGGTGAACTTCGTAGATCCGGAGTAATACGTATCCATTCTCCATAGCGTTATAGATCTCGATAGTAGCCCAGGTATCGGTAAGCGCTCGTTCCTCGACGTTGTGAGTACAGGCTTGCACATCTTGTTCCACGCATGTTCGGCAGAGGGCGAAGAATAGCTTTTGTCTCGATCTGAAAGGTAGGGCGGGGATATAGGCTGAGGGAGGAGGAAGGATTTTACATTTCATTAAACCGAAATACGCGTTTTTCTCGTAATTGAAATCGTGCCGTATGATTTCCGGAAAACGTTTTGGAAAAGCCTTTGTCTTACATATATAGGGATATAAACTACAAATGTCAAACAATTCAATTGTTTCGTCAGGCTTAGCCTTATGGTAAAGCGAATAGGCCTCACAGCGGCCGCCGAACAGGCCTGACCGAGGGCCGATTGGTTCGTGGAAAGTTAGCGTTTCGCAGAATTTTTGAATTTCCGGATTGTTTTTGATTTGCTCTATCCATTCGCATTCCCATATCTGCTTATATTCCGCGTTGGGAGCGGTAGTTTTAATAGCTTCGTCTCTATCCAAGGTTTTTTCGTGGAGGTTCTTGAACGTCTCCTGCAATAAAGGATTCAATTGTCCCCCTTTGGTATGTAAAGGGCAACCGTGAATGAAACAACCGTCGAATTGATAGACGGTATCTGGATTAGTCGAAAAACCATCCACGGGATATCTTCCAAATTTCTTTTCGCCTTCCAAAGACCGAGACGTTTGGAGAGCTATTTTACTTTTGAAGACATTATCTCCATACCCATTAGCGGGTATTACAGCTAGCGTGAACTCTTCAACGTATTTATGGAGAAACAGATTTGTGCAAGCTCCGGCGATTGTCAGAGTTCATATTTAATATATCGTAACCGGTTTCTTGCTTGAACATTAGCCGAAATTTATCTACTCCTTTTTGCAGTACTTTCACGTCCATAATAGTATAGTACTCCAATTCTTCTTGTAAATTGTAGCTCGGCTCTAAAGATTTCTCGGCGTACCACTCGAGAAAAGATTCGTAATCTTTAGTCTTCATATATTCCGGCTGGAAATATTTCTTGTCGGGTATTTTCGAATTATAATCGAGATTGGTTTCGTTCATGAATATATACGGAAAGAATTGTTTTTGGCACGCGCCGAGAGAGAAAGTGGTTGAAAAACTCCGTAAAGGTTGAGGGATAAAGCTGAAACTTTCGATAAATTTCATTTTTTGATTTTTGAGAAAAATTCCTAAAAGTTTACTTCCCTGAAAAACCACTTCCGGGATAATCTTCATCCTGAGTAACGCGTTTAACACGAAGAAACTATCAAACGAACGGCCATTATGCGAGATCGCTTGGACTTTAGAGTAAAGGGGAAGTGTCACTTACTCGCTTCGTAGCGTGTTGAACGTAATCCTCTTTCGTCTCGAACAAATAGGTCAAAAATAGATCAAAACAGTCGAAACCCCGAAACGTTTGGTAATCGTATTCTCCGTCGTCGATTTCCATAGCCGAGACGAGAAGTATCGGAACGTGCTCTTTATTCTTAACAATAGTTTCCGAGTCGAAATAACAGTATTTAACTTTCTCGTAAACAGTGTCAATCGGCATGACGTAACACTTGTTCTTCTCGTGTTTCCTTTTACAGTTGCGGCACGGTTTGTTACATTCGTGTTTGTCACCGATTTCTAATCCACAGTCGATGCACCTCCGAAGTTCCGAGCAGATATTATTCGATTCGTGTAATTTAAAACAATCACCTTCCTTGAAATATCTATTACAAGCTCTACACCTTATTAGTTTCACTGAGGCTAGCTCGTGAAAGACGTTAGCATTGCATCTATGACACTTTAAAACCGTTTCGCACGTATGAGTTAGTTTCTGTCTATCATTGGTAAATATTTTTAAACACAGGACACAGTACCCACGACCGCCTTTAAGGTAGTGCAAATCTTTAAGGACGTGTACGTGTTGGTTCAAAGTAACCAAAAAAATTTGCTTCTCTCGAAACGGACCAATGAAATACGGCTCCAAGTTTTCTAACTTATAAACAATAATCTGATAATCAGTTAAATAATTTTGGAATTTTTGAATCCCATCCAAATTTACAGAGCCGGGCTCTATATTAGCTTTCCCATACAGTAATAGGGCTTCGTCTTTTTGCAAGCGTTTAGAGCCGTTTTTCAATAATCTATAGTATTGCTTTTGTTTCTCGCTAAGCTTGTATAGTTTATATTTGCGTTTCGCTATCCTTCGATCAGCGATAAAAATGCCAATTACTAATCCTCGACCAAAACAAAGGTCATCATCATTCTCCAAGCATATATAATTAGGGTTTGATTTCAAAAACGAATCCAAAGCGACTATATTTCGGGCCGCTATCGATTTTTGCCGTCCCCCAATTTGAGCATCGCATTGGAGGAGGATGATATCAAAGACGAGAGAAGCGTACAGATTAAAATGACGGTTACTTTGCGCGATTCTACTTATCGAATGTAGAACTCGTTCGGCTGTTAATTCGTTTACATTCATAAATTTTAAATTGACAGGGTTATCTAATTCATCTGATTTAATTACGAACCTTATCCGATTATATTCACTATGGTTTTTTAAAAGGTCATGCAACAAAGAATTAATTACATTAACCAACGTGTCGTGGAATTCAGTTAATTTAATTTCGTTTAAATTCTTAAAAGTAACTTTAGATTCGATTTGTCTACACCCGTACTTTCTCGACTTCTTGTCCAATAGCTTATCGATAGAATAAAACCGGCTAGGATCGCGCTTTGTAGATAAATCCAAGGGCGGTGCCTCCGTTTCAGAACCGCTGAGCTCGCTCTCACTCATCGCGATAGACTGAAGAGGAAACTCCCTATCACTTTAATAAAAGACGTACTTCTAACGGTTTCAAACCGGTAAATTTTACGAGAGGGAGTTTAGGCCAACTTTCGTAGATATAATTTAAAGAATCCTCTTTATTGTAAGAAACAACACTTTGCATGAACGACACACCGGGAATTTTAATTGATAAAAGACTGAATATACAAACAATATCGCCTTTCGCGTATTTCGTAAATTGGTGAAAATCGTATGAGAATTTAAAAGCATTCGTCATAAAATCGTCACTACGAATGAACGCAAAGTTAATACCCTGCGGGGTTGGATCACGATCTAAAAGATGCCATCCATCACCGACATTTAAATGGGGGGTATGTTTAAAGGTATATTTGCTCTTTAATTCATTAAAACTCTCGGTTAATTGTCTTCTAAGACTTTTCAGAATATAAACCACAACATCGGGATTAGTTATATATAATCCGTCAATGAAAGTCGGTAACCTTCTCAACCATTTTTGTTCATTTAAAATTTTTTGAATACCAAGTTTATCTGATGGATTTGGGCCTAAGAGCCAAAAACCAAAGTCCGAAATCCACGGGTGGTTTATTATAATTCTTTTAAAAATCGTAACTTTCGAACAATATTTCCCGTTTATATAATATTTACGCACTATATCCGTAGGCACTACGTGTACCCACTCTAGAGCATCCAAGAACCATAAAAATCTACAATATTCTAAATGCTCTCTATAAATTTTTGCAACTAAAAATTCATTAAGACCTAACTTGACAAACCGTCTTGTCTGTCCAGTACAAACAACGCTATTAGTTGCTAGGATTAAGAGAGTAGGCGGATCCATATTTAATACACACAAAAGTTAACTAACCTGATAATTGTTTTTTTTTTCAAAAAAATGGAAAATCAATACTTAAGTTTTCTTTGAGCGCTTGATTGGAGGGACGATAACCTTCTCCTGGTTCTCCCTCATTTCTCTGGCAATTCGGGCTACCATGGTGTTGATCAGTTTTGATTCGCGGGAATCCTCGTCAACGATGAACTTCAATCTCCGCGAACTTTGTTCCCAGATTTGGGACGCGGCGACATCTTTTATATCAGAATAATTGTAAATCTGAATATCGAAGTAGACCTCTCCTTTGGTCGCCGGCAGCTTGATAGTATACGTAGAATTATCACTTCTTATATCGAACCGCGGAACAATGCCACCCTGGCGATCGACTGTTGATTCCTCAACCATTGACTGGATATGTTGTTCCAATTCTGACCGCCAGTCGTCCACCTCGGACAAGTCGGGTAGCGTGTTGACCAAGTCCAATTTCCTTTTCTGCGAGCCGGATACTGAAGGATTCCTAGTTTGCCTACCCCTTTTTTATATCTAAAAGCTTATGGGTTGATTTTTCTCTACTCGACGTTAAAATACTCTGACTATAAAATGTAAAACTATATCCGTTTCCCACACTTCAAGGTTTTTTTTTTCACAGGAGTGACGCGAGTTTGCTTCCCCTTTTTTATATGTCAGAGCTTATAGGTTGATTTTTCTCTACTCGACGTTAAAATACTCTGACTATAAAATGTAAAACTATATCCGTTTCCCACACTTAGAGGTTTTTTTTTTCACAGGAGTGACGCGAGTTTGCTTCCCCTTTTTTATATGTCAGAGCTTATAGGTTGATTTTTCTCTACTCGACGTTAAAATACTCTGACTATAAAATTTAAAACTATTTCTGTTTCCCACACTTCGATGATTTGGTTTTTTTTCCCACGAGCGATACGAGAAATTCAGAGAGAGAGTCTTGAATCTTTCAAATCAGTTTGCGTATGCCTCTCGGACTGTGTAGGTCGACGGACTCGACGGTTGAATTGGAGTTTTAAAATTTTAGCAATGAACAGAATGTACTAACTTCAGTTGCATTATAATGAATTCTGATTATAATAACTCTGTGCAATCTCAATTGCTGAACACGTTGGAGGATATTCGATCTTTATTTCAGAATGAGACACGTATTAATGAGTTGTCCGAATCCATTAACCCTTCGTCTATATCAGCTAGACCATTTCGGGAAAATGTTGAATCCTTCAATAATTGCCGAAGACCAACAAATTTTCCGATATCCTCAAGCCACCCTGAAACATCCTTTGTTCCAACTGGACAGTATCCGAGAAAATCATCAAGTTCTACCCTTGAATCATCTTCAGACGAGGCAAAATAAGCCGTGGTTTAATCAGATTTAACCGAGGTTTACGTAGCCTTCTCAGTTCTATAAACATCGGTTAATTGTAACTAAACCACGGTTATATATGATTAAACCGGCTAGTTACGACTCGTCTGAAAAGGGTATGACGTAACACCCGTTTCAAACGCTTTTTTGACATAAGAAAAGGGGGTAGGCACGGGTCGGTTTCCGTCAGTATCAGGCATACAAAAGGGGTGAATCTAACGCTGATACCCCTTCTCAGACGAGGCGTAACTAGCCGGTTTAATCAGATTTAACCATGGTTTATTCAAAATTAACCGAGGTTTATTGAACTGAAAAGGCTATGTAAACCTCGGTTAAATCTGATTCAACCACGGCTAAATACGCCTCGTCTGAAGAGGGTATTACGCGCAGTGATAGGGCTGGGTTCGCCCCCTTTTCATGCCGGATACTGAAGGATTCCTAGTTTGCCTACCCCTTTTTTATATCTAAAAGCTTATGGGTTGATTTTTCTCTACTCGACGTTAAAATACTCTGACTATAAAATGTAAAACTATATCCGTTTCCCACACTTCAAGGTTTTTTTTTTTCACAGGAGTGACGCGAGTTTGCTTCCCCTTTTTTTATGTCAGAGCTTATAGGTTGATTTTTCTCTACTCGACGTTAAAATACTCTGACTATAAAATGTAAAACTATATCCGTTTCCCACACTTAGAGGTTTTTTTTTTCACAGGAGTGACGCGAGTTTGCTTCCCCTTTTTTATATGTCAGAGCTTATAGGTTGATTTTTCTCTACTCGACGTTAAAATACTCTGACTATAAAATTTAAAACTATTTCTGTTTCCCACACTTCGATGATTTGGTTTTTTTTTCCCACGAGCGATACGAGAAATTCAGAGAGAGAGTCTTGAATCTTTCAAATCAGTTTGCGTATGCCTCTCGGACTGTGAAGGTCGACGGACTCGACGGTTGAATTGGAGTTTTAAAATTTAAGCAATGAACAGAATGTACTAACTTCAGTTGCAATATAATGAATTCTGATTATAATAACTCTGTGCAATCTCAATTGCTGAACACGTTGGAGGATATTCGATCTTTATTTCAGAATGAGACACGTATTAATGAGTTGTCCGAATCCATTAACCCTTCGTCTATATCAGCTAGACCATTTCGGGAAAATGTTGAATCCTTCAATAATTGCCGAAGACCAACAAATTTTCCGATATCCTCAAGCCACCCTGAAACATCCTTTGTTCCAACTGGACAGTATCCGAGAAGTTCATCAAGTTCTACCCTTGAATCATCTGTGACTCAAAAAGAACAATATCCAAGAAGTTCATCAAGTTCTACCCGTGAATCATCTGCGACTCGTACTAAACAATTTCCAAGAAGTTCAGCAAGTTCTACCCGTGAATCATCTGCGGCTCATAATGAACAATATCTGCGAAGTTCATCAAGTTTTGGCGAATTATCTGAACAGTATCCCAGACGTTCATCAAGCTTAACGCGTGAATCATCTACGACTCCTACTGAAATAAACACGAGATGTTATAGTTTAAACCGTGAATCACCCTTAGCTCCAGTAGGACAAATTCCAAGAAGTTCATCAAACTTAGCCCATGAATAAGTTTCAGCTTCGAGGAGTCGTTTTGGAACAGTTCAAGACGAAATGCGGTTCAGATTCCAAACTAGACATGATGGTCGTAGTCGAAGTACGTCTAAACGAAGGTCTAGACTGTTGAGTTCTTCTGAGACACCTACAAATACGAACGCGTAAGTTATTAATAATTTTGCAATTGGTTATATTTTCAATATGGTTATATATATATATATATATATTGTATGTGTATGTGTATGTGTATGTATATGTATGTGTGTATATATGTGTGTATATATGAGTGTATATATGTGTGTATATATGTGTGTATATATGTGTGTATATATGTGTGTATATATGTGTGTATATATGTGTGTATATATGTGTGTATATATGTGTGTCTATATGTGTGTCTATATGTGTGTCTATATGTGTATCTATATGTGTATCTATGTGTATCTATATGTGTATCTATATGTGTATCTATATGTGTATCTATATGTGTATCTATGTGTGTATCTATGTGTGTATCTATGTGTGTATCTATGTGTGTATCTATGTGTGTATCTATGTGTGTATCTATGTGTGTATCTATGTGTGTATCTATGTGTGTATCTATGTGTGTATCTATGTGTGTATCTATGTGTGTATCTATGTGTGTATCCATGTGTGTATCTATGTGTGTATCTATGTGTATCTATGTGTATCTATGTATACGTCGATGTATACGTCGATGTATACGTCGATGTATACGTCGATGTATAGGTCGATGTATAGGTCGATGTATAGGTCGATATATACGTCGATATATACGTCGATATATACGTCGATATATACGTCGATAGATACGTCGATAGATACGTCGATAGATACGTCGATAGATACGTCGATAGATATATATATAGATATATATATATATATATAGATATATATATATATATATAGATATATATATATATATAGATATATATATATATAGATATATATATATATAGATATATATATATATATAGATATATATATATAGATATATATATATAGATATATATATATAGATATATATATATAGATATATATATATAGATATATATATATAGATAT